>JAOANR010000012.1:36225386-36776526 GCA_030278955.1 Hygrophila difformis | reverse complement strand
TAAAAGGTTGATATTTAAAAACTATACGACGAGACGAATCTAACAAGATCTCACTTGACTATCACTACAAGAAAAATTGGTTTTACCGACCGCATGTGCGGTCGGTAACCCCGGAATGCGGGTCGTTTCGGGGCTTACCGACCGCACCACCGACCGCAAGGGTCGGTCGGTAATAACTTGGTAGGTAATTTTCCTCCGACCAAAAAAATTTGCCGTCGGAAACTTACCGACCGAATTACCGACCGAACGGTGGTCGGTAAATTTACCGGTAGAATTACCGACCGCATTGCGGTCGGTAATTCTATTTTATGAAAAAATTGTTCTTGGGAGGGCTCGAACCGCCCACCTCACCATCACCATCCTCAACCCTAACCAGCTTGGCTAGGTCTCTAACCGATCAATCATATTCTGACATGTGTCATATATAGTAAACCTCCCCAAGTATATATGTTGATAGAATTTGCTGAGGAGAGGCCTCGAACCGGGTGGGGAGATAGATCCTTCGCGCGTGTGACCATCTGAGCACATCATGTTTCATGTCATTTTATGAAATGTTATATATATAACCTATATAAGTACATATATACATTTAAAATGTGTAAATTTTGAAACGAAATTAAAATATAAAATAAAAATAAAAATTATATTAATTAAAAAATAATTAAATTATAAACTGTTAAATGGTTGAAATAAATAATTAAATTAATTTAATTAAATTAATTTATATATTAATTAAATAATAAATATATTAATTAAATAAATAATAACAAAAAAATAAATAATAATTAATTAATTATAAATAATTAAATTATAAAATAATAATTAATTAAATGGTTGAAATAAATAATAATTAATTTATAAAATAAATAATGCTCAAATAAAGGAATAATTAAATTTTAAAAATAATTAAAGAAACATTTATGAAAAATAAAAAATAAATAATTAAAAATGAAAAAAAATTTAGCGACCGACATTTTCGGTCGGTAATGCGGTCGGTAGATTAAATTATTTTTTAAAAAATAATAAAACTTTTAAAAAATTGAAAAAAATTGAAAAAACTTTACCGACCGCATTTGCGGTCGGTAATTCGGTCGGTATCACCGACCGAATTAAGTTTGGTCGGTGCAGTGGTCGTCCGGAAACCGGGTCCACCATAGCGGCTCTAAATTACCGACCGCATGTTGCGGTCGGCCCTGCGGTCGGTAAATCCGACCCGCATCATGTCGGTCGGTAATTTCGGTCGGTAAAACGCAATTTTCTTGTAGTGTATATTTTAATTTGTATAACTATGATAAAACTTTAGGTAAAAATCTGTTTGTAAATAGTAACACATTAACAAACGTAAAGAATATTACGACACAGAGGTAGTATTTTAATTAAGTGTGGCAGAATTGAACTAAGATGATGCATGAAGAATAGTATGAGACAATATTGACAACATTGCTACTATATATCATGTTGCCTTGGAAACAAAGGCAGTATTGTTTCCATCAGAATTAAATTTGGGCCACACGCAAAGCCCAAAATTTTGAAGCCCAACTAACGAACGCTTGTTTCTGTTCCTTCTATTCTATTCCTTCTTCTTATTTTTGGTAAACTAGGGCCCAAGCCCTTTTTTAAATTCTTTCCATTTTTTTAAGCCCTATCCTTAATTTTGTTACACTTTGCACCCCATTACATGTTTGACTATGGTTTACCATATGTACTATATGGAATTTACCAAGTTCTTGGTTTGTAGTTTACCACATATATCATACTATTTACCAAGTTCTTGGTATGTGCTTTACCACAAATACCTTAGAGTATTTACCAGGTTATTCCATATATACTATATGGTATTTACTAAGTTCTTAGTAAGTGCTTTACCAAAAATATCATATGGTGTTTACCAGGTTAATGATATGTGGTTTACCACTGTATTGGTATGTGCTTTACCACAACTACCATATAGTATTTACCAAGTTATTGGTACGTGGTTTAACAAATTATACCAGTATGGTTTACCACATATATCATATGGTATTTACCAAGTTCTTGGTATGTGCTTTACCACAAATACCTTATGGTGTTTACCAGGTTATTCCACATATACCATATGGTACTTTCCAAGTTCTTGGTATGTGCTTTACCACAGATACATTGTGTTGTTTACCAGGTTATTGGTATGTGTTTTACCACTGTATTGGTATGTGGTTTACCAAGTGCTTGGTATGTGGTTTACTAAGTTATTGGTATGTGTTTTGCTTAACTTTCATGGGGCCTACAACATAATGTTTGAAATAGTGGGGCTTTGACTCTTATAATGTTTTGGTGGTGGGTACCGAGCCCCGGTTTTCCCTTTTATTTTTTACTTTTTATTTTAAATTATGTGTCATTGCATCTTAATCTATGTGATCTAAAAGTCAGTTTTGTCTATACTCATTAGTCAAAAAGACATACAAATTCAAATTCTCCTAAAGATAATGTCAAATTGAAATTCTATTTTTGGTAACTTATTGTTCAAACTTTCAAAATCACTCTATTGTTAAGTACCCTGCTACTGTGCAGTTACCTGCACAAGCAGGTAGTGGGAGAAAAAATTATTTTTATGATGTCAGAAGATTTGTGATGTCTAAAAAATTTATGATCGATATAATTATTTTTATGATGTCAAAAAAAATTATGATATCTTCATACAAACATCACAAAAAAGTAGGTTTGATAGCATATGCAATTGTAGTGCTATTCTACACTACAACTCTACTGGATTGTTAAAATTTGTTAACCATGTAAATAGAGTATCATGTCTGAACGAATTTGTTAAAATTTGTTAACCATGTAATGAAAATGAATAAATAGAGTATCATGTCTGAACGAATTTGTTAAAATTTGTTAACCATGTAATGAAAATGAATAAATAGAGTATCATGTCTGAACGAATTTGTTAAAATTTGTTAACCATGTAATGAAAATGAATAAATAGAGTATCATGTCTGAACGAATATGTGAACACATTACGTTGAATTCATGTAACTTGCGATCTAATGAAAGTAAGTATTATATGAGGAAGGTTAGCCTGCAGATTCTTGAGATGTTGAATTGTGATAGTTCATGTGGGTTGTAGTGCTATTTTACTATTTTGGAAGGTTTGCGCAACAATTTGGAAACATCGCATAATGATGCCGGAACATTACAATATAATGTGCACCTATATGCCATCATCATTATTACTATTATTATTATTATTATTATTATTATTTAGAAGAAAAACTATGCAGCAACTTGGTTCATTAGATCCTAATTTATGCATCATCATTAAACAAGGACCACAGAATCCAAACTCATCATACTTATTGTTAAAACCAAAAATGTATAAATATACATATAAAAGAAAAAAGAAAGGCTGTTCAAAATTGAGAACAATGTAATAATTTTGTGATTGAGTGGACCACTTCAATCGATCATTGAACCAATCTTTGTTGTATTATAAACCACAACTAAAACTAATACTAGCTACTATAGTGCATTTAATTCATAAAACGAATGTAATCAAACTCATAATTATTACTTTATTCTAAAATATTGCACAATGTATCATTTTGTATAAATTTAGGACAATTATAATTATTAATAAAGAAATTTTGGAGGATTCATTTGTGGTTAGAATATGCGAGGAACGAGCTGCAATTCGAATTCTTTAACTAGAGTTGTTAAGTCTAATAATATTAGAAGCCCATTAGCCTTTCAATAATTCTCTGTCCTAATTGGTTAAGCCAAAGGATGATAATTAATAAATGGGAATTCTTCTATAGTTTATGAACTTGAAGAAGATATAATGAGAATCTTTGGAAGCCAGCAAATTGATGAGAAAATTATGAGATAATTATATACTACCCCAATAATTATGGAAGTATATGTAGGCTCTAAACAACCCCAATGTGCTTATCGAAAAAAAAAACAACCCCAATGTAATATGGAGTTGGGAACATCAACCTGCATGATGTTTACTTGTTTTCATCATTCCTTTTCTGGCAAAATGTGGCATTGAACGAGAAATGGTCGGTGGGAGCCCGTTTCCATCGTTCATTTTATTCTATGTTAATATATAAAAAATAAAATAAAAAATTAAAAATGAAGAAGTTGTGTATATATGAACGAGTTTGATAAACAAATAAGCAAAAGTTTTAGGTCTTGCTGGGTAGCCAAATTAAAAACACCCTCTGAAAGATTGAATAAGCACATTGGGGCAGGGCTAATGCAAGTATTCACCTGAAGATCGAAAAGGAAGCTAAGATTAAGACACAATGGAGACTAGGTCCCAAAACAACAACTAACTCAGCTATGGATGGAGTCACCAATTTAATTTACTTCTATTTGCTTGTTCTAATTGGTCTCCTCCTTCCTTGTCAGTAAATGCCAGGGGAAATGGCTCTCACAGCAGGGGCGGATCTATTTAATAAACAGGTTGGTACGGGACACCACTTAAATTGATAAAATTGCTATTATATAATATAGAAATTTTTCTACATTTAACTAGATTAGGCTAGGTGACACCACTTATTTTTTTACGGTGACATCACAATTATTCATTTCAACTAAGATTTTCTCTATATTTTGTATTGTAACTACTATAGCTTACACTATTTTTGGGACACCACTTAAAGAATTTTCTGGATCCGTCACTGTTTCACAGTGCAATACCATTGCCTACTGCTAAATTCTAGTTACTCCTAAATTGTCCTACACTAATAATGTAAGAGTCGAATTGGTATTTCATAATTCATCGGTTGTGAACTCCATTAGGATTATATTATAGGGGTTTCTAGTCGTCTATTTCTGTCTTGAAAATATAACTACTACTACTAACTACTGTATAAGTTTGTCCATCACTTTCTTAATTTATAGTCAGATGGGATGGGATTTTACTACCATCATACAGTTTCAATAATGAACTCCTCTTTTAAGCAAAAATCTTTTTCCAATTTCAATTTATGCTATCAATATAGTATTTTTCTGGATAAGATCAACGTAACAAATTGAGGCGATGTACAAATAAAGAAAATGAAATCTTGCAAGCAGCAGCCAGCAAGCAATTGGAGTGGCAATCTTCGATGTGGTGTGTTTTTGGCAATTACTACATCATTACATAATTGATCAAATTAACATCTTTTTCACGTCCATATTAATTTTTCCCAGTGCCGTGCAAGAAAGAAATTCCCATCCCACTTTAACCTCATCCATATATTTGTTAAACACTGTTTAATTATACTTTAATTTGAAAACCAAATACTTTCAAAAGTCGATATTCCCAAGAACAAGCTTATTAAGAGAGACTATATGCACTAAGTATCTATCAATCAATCAATTTATATATTCCCTTTTACCGTTTACCCACCATAATAAAAAGGAAAAAAAAAATAGAGAGCGAGAGAATACATTATCATACTAATTAAATTAAACAATTTTATGAATCAAAAGTATGGTGGATGATATGATGTACAAAATCACAATAGGTTAGCTTATTTTTTACATCCATGTCTTCTTTTTTTTTTTTCAAGGCCTTGACTTGAGTAGTTATAACTCTATCATTTACATACGCAAAGTGGAAACTATCCGAAAGAATGTGTTGGTGGTAGAAAATCAAGACGCAATGGGATTAGCCTTTCTTGCTATTCGAGCTCGAACTTTTTATCATCTCGGATCGGGTCATAAAGATGTCGATTTTTCTTCGTCGTAAACTTCCTACTCCCATTGTACGCCCCGCGCGTTCTTCCCGGCCATGGTCGTGTAATCGTATGCCCGCAGCAGACGTTTCTTGATGCGTTTCAGATTCAACCTCACCGTCTGATCATCGAGGTAGATCTTTTTGGTGAATTCCCATCCCTTGCTAGTGACGCTGCTCGGATCCCTCAAAATCGGGTCATCCTTGCTGTACTGATCGTACAGCGAGCTCTCCTTTGGAAGGATCGCGTAGCTCATGTACCTCAACCCGAGTTTTTTAGCCGGTTCTCCATAGTAAGTCTCGGCTGCCCATTCCGTGCCTAGTGGGACGACTTGGATGAACACCGATTTTGGCCTCATGAAGAGGAAATGAGTCATGGCCGCACCGTGGACGCCTATCATCACATCGCTCGAGTTTAGGGCACGGTATATCTTCGCGAGCTCGGTTGTCCTTTTAGGCCTCACGACCTCGACTACAAACCCGATGCCCTTGGCCATCCGCACAAGGGCGTCCTCGTTGGTTATCGCCCTCGACCCGTTCCTTGACATTATAACCAATTTTGGCTTGTCCAAGAATCGTCTTTCGGACATCATCCTCGCCACCTCCCCTGTATCGAGCCGTGCACGAGCCTCGCGCTCCTCGTCCTCGATTAGTCCTCGGATACGCGGCCAATACGCCCGGTCGAGGACATCCCGAAAATCCCTTATGCTTCTATTGCCTTCGATCAAAGCTGGATTGATGCTAAGCTCGTCGTGGATTCTCAACCCAACTATGGCCTCCGGAAAGCAGTGCGTCCGGTTATCGCTTCTAAAGTCGATGGCCGGGAAATCGGAGAGTTCGGACAGGACGTTGCCGTATTTCGTGATCCACCAGTTGTGGTACTCGAGAATGACAAAGACGACTTTCTTGTTCATACGTTGTGAAGTGATGTACAAAGGCAGAATCCCGTCGTTGAACTCGTGGTAGAGGTTCCCCGTGTAGCCTCCGGTGGAGAAGAACACGGCCGGCACGTCGTGCCGGACGTCGCAACGGCGATCATCAAGGCCCGAGCTCTGCCCAGTAATGAGGTCTAATTCATCGATCGTTTCCATGACGCTTGCCTCCCATTTCCGCGTATACGGCTTTATCTTCTCGTGTTGGAAGACCATCTCGCCGGCGGCCGGATCGCCGATTTCGCGATAAATTCGGACGGTGGACGAATCGGAGTGTGTTCTTACATCCCCTTTCATTACACAGATGTCTGATCTTACACTTGTTCTGTCGCAACAAATTCTACCTGCGTTGTTACAGTACCGTTTGTTATTTCAAATTAAATGCAACAGTAATATATAAAAACCAAATCCTTTTCAGCTATCAAAATTGTAAAGTAAGCTCCCAAAACACCAAACAACAAATATTCAAAGATTTCAGCAGAAGATATACAAATGAATCTACAAAACAATAACCCTAATTAGGAGAGAAAACGACAAAAAAAAAATGAAAACAAAAGCTAACCTTGAGGAACAGAGGAGCAAAGCAAGGCATTCGCATCAGAGCCAAGCCCATCTTTTTCATTCCCAAATGAATCTACAAAACACCAACAGCGAAAACCCCTAAGTCCAAAGGTAAAAGCCATTTGAATGCATCAAAACCAGAAAAGAAAAGGGAAAAAGCACAAGGCTTACAGAGCAAGGAGAAGGTGGAGCTTGAGAACAGCAAAACCATTGAGACAAAAACGAGGCTGCAAGAAACAAGAATACCCAAGAAGAGGAGAAAAGACTTGGGCTTGCCCCCCCTCTTGCTGCTGTGGACATAATAGTTTCTTAAAAAACCAGAAGGGTCTAAGCATGACTCCTCATCTTCATCCACTGTAATCTCCTTGCACCTCTTCCTCTGGTACTTCACCATTTTTTTTGCCCTTCTATTTTTTTTTATTTTTTTTTATTTTCCTTAGTAATAGAGAAAAGATTGGTTCAGAAAAGCTGTGCAGAGAGCAAAGGGAAGAGAATTTATTTAGCTGTAAAGGAGGGTGGAGAGAGATGGAGAGGGTTTTATTGGGAAGGAAGGTTTTTGTGATAGTATCTCGGGAAGGGAGCAAGGAAAGTGGGCATATTGGATTCCTATTTCTAGCTTGCACAGAAATGAAAATACTTTAGCTGTTCATCTTTACTTACGATTTTTGCATTTGGATTTCTATCAATAGTCTGTCTGTATTGCCAGCTCAGTATTACCTCAGGTTCAGAATGATTTTACCGTTCAAGAATTAATTTTTCATCTACGAGTCTACGACAGAATTTAACACTTCAATATTTATCTTTTCACCAAATAATTAAATTTAAATAATCTTTAAAATTTATGTTTTTTTTATCTTAGAATTACTAATGATTACTATTAGAAAGCTTATTTTTTTGAAATATTTAAATATTAAATAATGAAATTTAATATATTTAAGAATATAATATTATAGATTATTTATTGCTTTATTATAATATACTTGTATTCCATATTATACTCATTTTGTGGAGAATTAGATTTTATGTAAAGGTATTAAATTTGAAAATACATATATATATATATATTAAAGAGGTAATAATTAAAATAGACCACCAGAAGAGTCATTTCCACTTTTTGGCCACGATATTTTGATTTAGGGAAAATAGCCATTAGAATGATTTCGGGCCTGAATTTAGGCCATTGGGCTGGAATTCGGGCTGCGATGACCTAAAAGTGAAAATGACTCCTTCTGGTGGCATATTTTAGTTTTTTTGAATTATTTTTTATTTTATTTAATTAAAATAAATAATTCTCATTCTGTGTCATTATTTATGTCCTACTTTCTTTTTTTCTTGTTCCAACATTTTTTTATTTTCATTTTAAAAATAATTAAATATTAATTACCAAATATATCCATCATATCACATTAATAAATAAATATATTAAACTTTCAAACAAACTACCATTAATAATTCTCATCCAACCTACAACCATATATCAGTAAATCACACATAAATAAATAAATTTAAATTGTAAATTCATTACAACCACATTATATAAATTCTTAAGCTACATTTTTAACCCTAATATATCATTGTATTTAATACTAATTATCCTTACATAAAGTACCATGTCCGAAAATTTTGGAATACTTATAATAAAATATGTTTTTTTTTTAATTTATAATTTATTTGAATATGTGTTTGTTTTACTTCCTTTATAATATATTTGAATTAATATTTAGTACTACCTCCGTTACTTTTTAATTGCCACGGACCCACATTTCACGCAATCCAATACACATTTTTAATCGTTAATAACTCAAATTCCATACAAGTATAAATTATGAGAATTTGATATTCTAAATCTATACGATTAGACGAATCCAACAAAATCTCACTTGACTATATTTTATGTTATATAATTGTACTAAAAATTCGAATCAAAGTTTTTTTTTTTTGAGGAATAGGAAAAAGATTTTATTGCCATGCAGAAGAGTTACATGTCCGATACACAATAGAGCCACAACCATACTCGCCCATATACAACAATATGGTACCAGATCATTAATGGCATGGAAAGGGCAAAAACATCCTAAGGAAAGTACTCAACACCGACCAACATCAATACAAACCATACCAAAGCAATACTTCGTAATATCATAAAAAACCGAATGCTTTTTCCTCATGTAGCATCAGGGTAGCAGCATCTTGCATCCCTTTCATAGTGAAACTGAGCAGCATGGAGCAATTCTTTATCAACCAGTAAGGGAGTATCGCAGGATCTAGCTTTGAATCCACCAAATCTCCAAGTTTACATCAAGCCAGGTCCGGATAAGCCTCTCTTGAGTGGTGAATCCAACTCTCAAAAATTCGAATCAAAGTTAATCAATGAATAGTGTCAAAATCCCAACTGTGTCAATAAATAAGGAACGGAGGAAGTAGTATTTTATTTCTTATACTACTCCATTCGTCACATTATTAGTGTTAAAAAAAGTAACTTAAAAATTTATATAATATGATTTTAATGAGTTTACAATTCTAATTTATTTATTTATGTATGATTTACTGATATGTGATTGTAGGGTAGACTGAAATTATTATTGGTAGAGGATAATTTGAAAGTTAAATGTAAGGTGATGGGTAGGTTTGACGATTAATATTTAATTATTTTTAAAATGAATATGAAATAAAAATATTGGAACAAGAAAAAAAAGTAGGACATAAATAATGACACAAAATGAGTATTATTTATTTTAATTACATAAAATAAAAAATAATTGAAAAAAACTAAAATAGGCCACCAGAAGGAATCATTTATATTTTTAAACCATCGCAGCCCGAATTCCAGCCCAATGGCCTAAACTCAGGCCCGAAATCTTTCTAATGGCCTATTTTCCTAAATCAAAATATTGTGGCCTAAAAGTGGAAATGACTCATTCTGGTCACCTATTTTAATTATTACCTCTATATTAAAACTAATACTTCCTCTGCTTTTTTGTACCTTTACCCTCTGCATACTTATTACTATTCGTTAACTGACTTTGATTCAACTTTTTAAAATAATTGTGTAAGATAAAAAAATAGTCAATTTCTAATTGTTGGATTCGTCTAATCATGTAGTTTTATAATATCAAATTTTTACAATTTTTACTTATATATAATTTAAGTTATTAATGATTAAAAATGTGTTTTGAATTACGTGCATTTGAGAAATGTAGAAGTTAAAAAAAGGAAAAAAAGGTAAAAACGTCCTTTATATTTCCAAAAATTTCAAATCCGTCCTTTTTCTATTTTATTACCGATTTAGTCCGCTACAAATGCTAATTATGTTCAAATCAGTCCTTTTTTCACTAATTATATTCTAATTGTTGACGTGGCAAGGGTTTTAATTTAAACCTGACACGTGTGCATAATATTAGTCTTTTTTCTTTTATCTTTTGCCAATTCAGTCCTAAACTTTTATTTTGTTCTATTTAGTCCTCTACCCCAATCACTCATTTTTATATTAATTGGCCTCAAACCTTTCAAATTATTTCATTTTAGGCCCAGAACCTTAAATTTTTTATTATTACTAATACATTTATCAAATAAATGCCCAACATACTTCCGTAAATAAAATTAAATACCAAACCTCATACATTGGGTTTGACCGCCTTGTTACCGGGTCTTTGAAGTTCCGAATTTTACGGACTCTCTCTAACCACCCGACCGTAACGATGGTTCATTGGTTCTGGTTTCCTTCAGCAACAATCAGCACAATCATACTTTGTGGACAATAAAATTCATGCTATTTTTTTAATGTTTTTAATAATATTAATATTTTTCAATAAAACCAAGGCTTCCTGTATCCATAACCTTCCAAAAATTCAAGTTAAATCATTTACTTTTAAATATTGCTACATCCTAAGGTAGGACGCAAAGTAAGATTCTGTTGATTGTTACTGAAGGAAACCAAAACCAATGAACAATCGGTTGCGGTCGAGTGGTTATTAGAGAGAGTCCGTAAAATTCCGGTATTTGAAAGACCCGATAACAAAGCCGTCGAACCCAATATATGAGGTTTGGTGTTTAATTTTATTTATGGAAGTATGTTGTGCATTTATTTGATAAATGGATTAGTAATAATAAAAAATTTAAGGTTCTGGGCCTAAAATGAAATAATTTGAAAGGTTTTAGGCCAATTAATATAAAAATGAGTGATTGGGGTAGAGGACTAAATAGAACAAAATAAAAGTTTAGGACTGAATTGACAAAAGATAAAAGAAAAAGGACTAATATTATGCACACGTGTCAGGTTTAAATTAAAATCCTTGCCACGTCAGCAATTAGAATATAATTAGTGAAAAAAGGACTGATTTGAACATAATTAGCATTTGTAGCGGACTAAATCGGTAATAAAATAGAAAAAGGACGGATTTGAAATTTTTGGAAAGATAAAGGACGTTTTTACCTTTTTTTCCGTTAAAAAAACGGAGGGAGTACATGATTCGAGTTATTAATCTCTAAAATACGTAAGGAATAGTTTTGAAAAGTTTCAATCCATTTATTTAATGGTTAATATCTTAAAATGTGTATAAATAAATATTATATAAAACACATATTATGAAATTATATAATTAGACAAATCGAATAATCCAACCTGATTATATTTTTTGTAAATAGTTTCAATGATATTGAGTAGCTTTGCCAAAAAAATCATGAAATTGAGTCAAATTTGAACAATAAATATTATATAAAAAATCAAATAAAATATAAATAATGAGAAAAAAAATTTATTTGGCTTCGGTTGCGCCAAAAGAAAATAATGAGACATATAGTAGAATATTATACTTTCAGAAACAAAAAGGAAAAAAAGGAAGAAAAAAAAAGAAAAAAAAAAGAAGAAGAAGCAAGTATAAATAATTCAAACATACTAGAATTTTTAAAATTTATACTTCGAATTAAATTTTAAATTATACTCATACATTTTACCGGTAATGATGAGTAAATCTATCGACAAAATAAAATTAATAATATAAATTTATTTATACAAACTTAAATATTGAATAGAAAGTAATACTAATAAAAAAGAATGTAAAATATTGTAAAATTGTACTACTATCCTAGAAGTATTTATTACCTCCTCCGTCTTAAAATTTTTTTACGAGCAAAAAAAAAAAAAAAAATCTTTTTTACGGACTCGTATATTATGTGGTTCAATGTACATTTTTATCATTAATAATTCAACTTCAGTACAAGTAAAAATTTTAAAATTCGCTATTTAAATCCACATGACGAGACGAATCTAACAAGATTCTATTTTGCTATATTTTAACTTGTATAATTATGGTAAAATTTTAAGTGAAAATCTATGTGTAAATAGTAACACATTTTCAAACATAAAAAACGGAGGAAGTAGTATAAAATTAAAAAAACATCTATATTTTTTGTATGTATACTATTAGAAATAAAGAGATGGGAAGATATGAATTAATTACTCGAGAGTACTTAAAATTTAACCACTTCGTTAAAACTCAAAACTCAAAAGTTTCGTCACACCAGTGCAAAACAATCAAATGCACTTCTAAAGTGGTGAGATTCCTTTCTTTCCATTAAAGTATTTTATTTTATTTTTATTTTTTTTTAGATTATGATGGTTCAATTAAATACCATTCCCCAGATTTTAATACAGAACGAATAAATGAATTATCAATATTATCTCACAACTAAAATAAAATCAAATGGTCACATCACTTGATTTTTAATTTGAATATTAGAAGTTCGATTCTATACCTGGTTTTTTATCCGTCCCCTTTTTTTACCTTTATAATTTGTGTGGTATGAACTCATTATTTATTTCCTAATTTGTATAGGTTGTCTCCACTAATATATGTACATATATACTTCGTATATAATAGTATCTCCCAATCAAGAGTTACACTTCAGTATCTATCATCACCCATCGATAATTATATTCATTCTTTTAAACTATTTTTGTGTGTGATGAAGGTTTGGTTCATACGAAGCATTTGTTATAATACTAAATATAATTAATATTAGGGATTTATTAAATAATACTAATATGAATATGAATTTCGATAAGATGACTTATATACTTCTGAACGAATACTTCTGGTTTTCTGAACAAATATCGTGCATATTACCCTCATAATTATTTATTTTAGGGATCGAAAAAATTAATTGTTAAATTTCAAGATTCGTTAGTGACTGAATTCATGATCAAAATTCATTAACTATCAAAAGTTTAGCATTTGATTTTGGTAGCTGAACAATACTTTCTCTGTCCCACTAAAAAACATCTCATTTGATTTTGACATGTAATCTATGTATTTATTTATCGATTAATATCTCAAAATATATATTAATAAAAATTATACTATAAAATATATATAGTTTAAACTTATAGAATTAGAGGAATGTGTATTATAATAAAAATGGAGTAATGTAAAAGAAGAAAGAGTTAAATGGAATGTTTCAAGTGTATAACTTATATAAGTATTTGAGAGGGACATTTAGCCAAAAAAACAAAGTTCGACTGTGGTATCTCAGTCAAATGATAGTATGATTTTCCAACATTATAAGATTTGGACAACAAAAGTATTATGCTCTGTATTGTAAGAATTTAATAATTGTGCAAAACTGTTTTCATATCATCATATGCTCTGTATCCTTTCGATAGATGCCCGTGAAATCCAGCCCACCATTTAGGATTATACTTATAATCCTACGCGTCGAATCTAGGAATTATTAATTTTTTCTTTTTACAAGTATGGAATACAATTCTAAAGCTTTATTTATTTATTTAAAGACAGTTGGGTGGGGTTTATGTTAAATAAATTACAAATGAATAAAAAACAATAAGGAATTTGATAAAAATTCGAACTTTAAGTTGGCCATTAGCCTATGCCTATCCTGTTATAAATTAACCCACTGTGATTCCTTGTCAAGTTCATGATTTGTAACCCCACTCTATAAATTAACCCACTGTAAATAAAATCTCACCTTTTGTATCTATAATGTGGAATTGTGGATACCTACCTTATTTATGTTTACAAATAACCCTTTTTTTTAAAAAAAAAAGTCTATACATATTAGGAAATAAGTGATAAGAATCATGTCACACAAATCAAAGTCCCAACATGAAAATTGAAAGTTATGAGACTTGTCCACCTGCCCATATCACCATCCCACGAGTAGTGAATTTTAGAAAAAACTATTCCACTTCACCCAAAAAAAAAAAACTATTCCTAATATGGATAAGTTCCCATTATCCGTCCCTTTTATTTAAGTAAAATGCTTAATAAGTACTCCATCCGTCTCACCTTAGTTGTCTTGTTTGACTTTTAGCACTGTTTATTGTTTAAATTTGACTTAACATTATTGCAAGTATATATTTGATAAAAAATAGTCGAGTTAGATCTTGTTAAAATCGTTAAATCATATAGTTTTATACTATATATTTTACATAATTTTTTGTTGTACATATTTTGAGATATTAACGACTGAAAATGTACATTGGATTGTGTGCAGAAATGAAACAAGATATGTTAAATGGGACGGAGGGAGTAGTAGATTCTTTAAAATGTATTGAATTAAATCTTATATTTATTTTAATTTTTATTAAATTTGTTGTATTATACTACATATGAAGTATTAAATTTTTGGGGATGAGGACTTGAAGTCTTGAACCAGTGGTCAAGTCCCTTGACTCTCAACCTTTTCTTGACTCTCAACCTAAAACGTTGTGAATTCGATTTCCGATCAGGGCTCTTATCCCTCTCCATCATTTGTCCCTTTGTAATTTATATAGCATGAGCCCCCACCACCATTTCCTAGTTAATATAGGTTGTTCAGCAAAAAAAAAAAAATTAAATTTCTCACCTTAATAGTACATTCTTTTACAAACTTCACTTTTCTAATATTGGTTTTAAAACCAAATTTTCATACGATGGCATCCATGTGCTATATAATAAGTACATCTTTGATCATAGACCATGAATTTGGAGTAGTGTACGGTATATACATTAGTATACATCTATAATATTCATTATATTTAATTATTTATTATATTGTAGATCTCAATTAATGAGAGAGTTAATACCTTAACTTGTGTTTTATTTTTCCAATGAAAGACACATTGTACTTGGTAGTTTATTCACTTCGAAGCCACATACTTGCGCACTAATTAACCATATCTCCTCGGCATTGAAAAATACGAGCCCCTCTCTCTCTTTTTTTTTTTTTTTTTTTAGCGCATACATGTATCCCCATGCTACATTAAACTCAAGACTAATCCCTCGAGAATCTGGTGGGCACTGAAGGGCCGTCTCTCCCAAAGCAGAAGTCTGCACACACAAAGGCTCAAACCCGAGATCTTTGATTAAGCTGCAGTCATACCACTCAGGGTAACTGAGTTTGGTCATAGACATAGCCGAGAGAACAACCCCAAATTAGGTCATTTATCTTGGGTTTTTAGTAAAAGGAGAATTTAGAAGCAAGAAGAAAAGTTAAAATATATGTAGAAGCATCTTCTACTTCTAACAAAATAATCTTGCAAAAGTGTTTGGTACTTCCGCCATATTTTGGAGTAAGCTCCATGCAATCATATGTTTTAAAATGATTAAGTTAATGAGAAATAGGATAGGATAAGATGGTGGGCATTATTTAATTATGTTTGTGGCATAAAAACATACTTGTATATTATTATTGAGAAAAGGAATAAGTATGTTGGTGAAATACTATACTAGTAGTAGTAGTAGATAATGAAAGAGGGCAGAGGTTGAAGTTGAACGCGTTACGTTGTCGGAGAGACCAGACCAACAACGAATTCTGAAAACAGGTCCAGCTAATGTCTTCCAAGTTCCAGCAGCAACCTTCATTATTCTTTTTTTTATTCTTTTTTTATTAGTAGTACTATATGGAGTGATATTTTATTAGGAAAACGACACACTCATCTCATCTTTTCATCTTTTGGGTGTAGGTTTTATTTCCTGTTGGCTATTGGCTGGTCTCTTTATCAATTCCATCTTCCCAAAGCACACAATAACATGTGTTATTGGATGATGTATATACGTGCATGACACTTCATTTTCGAAGCAGCCGAAAATAGATAGTATTCTTGTAAATAGTGTTGACTCCAGTGGCGCGGATTCAGAAATTTTTTTCAGTAATATCACAATAATAATGAAAATTATATTGAAATTAAAAATGTTAGTCAAAATACAAAAACTATTGAAAAGGACTAAGTTATAATTGATTATTGTGGTATCACCACAAAAATTCAGTGGTTGCACAAAACAAAATTAAGTTAAATCTAATTTTTTTAAGCTTAAAATGTCAATTTTATCAATTTGAGTGGTATCCCGTGCCACCACCTGCTTACAAGTACATCCCCTCCTGGTTGGCTCGAACTTAAAGGTTGATTCCATTGGAAGTGTTATTGATGATATTAGAGCCACTACCCAGGCTGATGTTTCAACGTAGACATTGGCCCCGTTGCATAATATATTATTTACTGTATTATATTCAAATATAGTTAAAAAAATTATAAGTTAAATAAATTAAATTAATATCCTGGGAAACAGTTGCACCGATACGCGGGTAATACTGTTTTAAGGACAACGTTGAACAACGATCCTCGGACTCATCCAAACCCGCTGCACACTTTCGAAGTTATAATTCTATTGTCGTAACAATCTTGAACAGTATTCTACTTCGAACTTGCGCTATGGCTTCATCCTCCACCGACGATCGCAAATGCTGCCAACAACCAGGGGCCACGAACGACTAATGTTGCTGCTCAAACTTTACCGACCAGCCATGTCGATAAGCCCGAAAAGTTCAATGGAGCGGCGGAAACTTTCAAACGATCGCAACAAAAGATGTTGTTCTACTTAACCACCCTCAACCTGGCGAGATGCTTAAAGGAGGAAGCTCCGAAAATCCCTGAAGGTAACACTGATTCTCAAACTCTACATGCTGTTGAGGCTTGGAACCATTATGATTTTGTGTGTCGAAATTATATTCTGAATTGTATTCACGATTCATTATATAATGTCTACTGTGAGTATAAGACCGCAAAAGAATTGTGGGAATCACTCGATCGAAAATATAAATCAGAGGATGCCGGCTCAAAGAAATTTGTGGTCAGACGTTTCCTCGATTATAAAATGATCGACTCAAAGACAGTAATAAGCCAAGTGCAAGAGATACAAATCATAATTCACGAAATCCTTGCTGAGTGCATGGCGATAGGCGAAACTTTTCAAGTGGCTGCCATCATCGAGAAGTTGCCACCGGCTTGGAAGGATTTCAAAAACTATCTCAAGCACAAACGAAAGCAGATGTCTTTGGAAGATCTGATTGTTAGACTTCACACTGAAGAAAACAACAGAAAATTCGAACCAATTGTGACAAATGCTGAGGCGAAGATCAATACAATTGAACATGGAAAAGGCTCCAAAGGCAAAAACAAAAATAAAGGAAAACTCGGAGCTACCGGTGGTCTAACAAAGAAGAAATTCCAAGGGAAGTGCTTCAATTGTGGAAAACAAGGCCATCGATCTGCTGAGTGTCGTCTGCCTAAGAAGCAAACCGAGGCCACTTGGTGACGACTGTCGCAAATGAATTAGAGGACATGAATCTCGTTGCCATCGTGTCCGAGTTAAACATGATTGAATCCAATCCGAAGGAATGGTATATTGATTCCGGGGCCACTAGGCATATATGCAGCCAAAGAAGCCACTTTTCGACCTTTGAACTTATTCAAGGAGAAAAGGTCTATACAGCAACCTTGGTAGTGGCGGATGTTCAAGGGAAAGGAAGCATAAAGCTGAAGATGACTTCTGGAAAGGTTCTAATGCTGAAGGATGTCTTGTATGTGCCAGAAGTTCGCTAGAATCTAGTGTCCGGATACATGCTGAACAAAGGTGGCTTTAGGGCCGTGTATGAGTCCAACAAGGTTATTTTGTCAAAGTCTGGAGTGTTTGTTGGGAAAGGATATGCAACAACCGAAGGGTTGTTCAAATTAAATGTAATGCCTATTGTTGACAATAAAAATATTTCTTCTGCTTACTTGCTTGAGTCTTCAAATGTATGGCATAGTAGATTGGGTCACGCTAATTTTGATTCGATACGTCGATTAATTAACTTGAATCATATCCCAACATTCCAAATCGACTCTAAACACAAATGTGAAATTTGCGTTGAGGCAAAATTAACAAAAACATCATTTCAATCAGTGCAACGAAACACTGAACCGCTTGAACTAATCCATACCGACGTTTGTGATTTGAAAAATGTTCAAACACGAGCGGGTAATAAATAATTTATTACTTTTATTGACGATAGTACAAAATATTGTTATGTATTTTTGCTAAAGAGCAAAGATGAAGCTCTTGAAAAATTTATTCTCTATAAAAATGAAGTTGAAAATCAACTCGGTAAAAGAATAAAAAAAATTAAGAAGTGATAGAGGTGGTGAATATCAAGCACCGATTGGTAACTTTTGCGCACAACATGGAACCATTCGTGAAGTGACTGCACCCTATTCACCTCAATCCAATAGAATAGCCGAACGGAAAAACAGAATATTAAAAGAAATGATGAATGCAATGTTACTAAGTTCGGGACTACCTCCCAATATGTGGGGAGAAGCTATCTTGTCAGGAAACTATTTATTAAATAGAATTTCACGGAAAACTGAAGACAAGACTCCATATGAATTATGGAAATGAAAGAGGCCATCCTATAAATACTTAAGAGTGTGGGGGTGTCTCACAAAGGTAGCAGTGCCTGCACCAAAAACCATAAAAATTGCTCCTAAAACAGTGGACTGTATTTTTATCGGTTATGCACACAATAGTAGTGCATATCGCTTCCTTGTGTATGATTCGAAAATACCGGATATACACAAGAATTCTGTCATGGAATCAATGAATGCATCGTTCTTCGAAACGACATTTCCGTGTAAGTCTAGTAATGAACGTGATTCTTCGTTAAAACGACCAAACGAAGAATCTCAAGACCAGACTACAGAATTAAGACAAGCAAGAGAGCTAGAATCGAAAAATCATTCAGTGAGGATTTTGTGACATATTTGGTCGAAAAAGAACCACTCACGTACGCCGAGGCAATGAGTTCACCAGATGGGCCTCTCTGGAAAGAAGCCATCAACAGTGAACTCGATTTTATCTTACAAAATCATATGTGGGAATTAATGGATCTCCCTCCGGGGAACAAGTGTTTAGGATCCAAATGGATCTTCAAACGGAAAATGAAACCGGATGGAACAATCGATAAATACAAAGCAAGACTCGTGATTAAAGGATATAATCAAAAAGAAGGTATTGATTATTTTGATACATTTTCACCGGTCTCACGTATAAATTCTATAAGGGTGATACTTGCTATTGCGGCCTTAAGGAATTTAGAAGTACATCAATTGAATGTAAAAACTGCTTTCCTAAATGGTGATTTAGATGAAGAAATCTATATGGAACAATCCGAGGGATTCCAATCACCATCAAACGGAAAGAAAGTTTGTAAACTAGTAAAATCATTATACGGCTTGAAACAAGCTCCAAAGAAATGGCATGAGAAGTTTGATCAAGCAATGACTACTAGTGGTTTTAAAATTAACGAGTGCTTAAGTGCATTTACATTAAAGAACTGGGAGATGACTATGTCATCCTATGTTTATATGTAGACGACATAATCATTATTGGCAACAATGAAAAATTGATTTAGTCTACAAAGAACATGTTAAATTCTAAATTTGACATAAAAGATTTGGGCATTGCTAATGTTATCTTAGGAATTAAGATAATAAGAACACCTGATGGTCTAATATTGAGTCAAGCACATTATATAAACAAAATACTTGATAAATTCAGCAATAATGACAAAGGCATCGCCAGAACGCCATTAGATAATAGTGTCCATCTGTCCAAAAACCGCGGAGAAGGTATTTCTCAGTTAGGGTACTCACGAATTATTGGAAGTCTGATGTATCTAATGAGTTGTACGAGACCAGATATCGCTTACGCTGTAAGTAAATTAAGTTCATATACGAGTAATCCAAGTCGGGAGCATTGGACAGCGATAATTATATTACTTAGGTATCTAAGGCATACTCAGAACTTTGGTCTACATTATACGAGATATCCGTCCGTGTTAGAAGGATACACGGATGCAAACTGGATATCCGATACGAAAGACACAAAGAGTACAAGTGGCTATATTTTCATGTTAGCCGGAGGCGCTGTGTCTTAGAAATCCTCAAGGCAAACTGTTATAGCCAGGTCTACAATGGAATCCAAATTCTTTGCGTTAGAGAAATGTGCCGAAGAGGTCGAATGGCTAAGAAACTTTTTAGAGGATATTCCAAAATGGGAAAAACCTGTGCCACCTATCAGCATACATTGTGATAGTCAATCCGCGATAGAAGAGCACAGAGTACTATGTATAATGGTAAGTCGAGGCACATTCGTCGTCGACATAATACCATTAGATAATTGCTTTCAACCGGAATTATCTCAATTGACTATGTAAAGTCAAAAGATAATCTAGCGGATCCGTTAACCAAAAGGTTGAATAGAGAATCGGTTCAAAAGTTGACAAATGGAATGGGTCTAAAGCCTTGGATTAATTAGTTCACGAAGGAAAACCCAACCTAGTTGACTAGAGATCCTAAGATCTAGGTTCAAAGGTACAACCTAACCGTGAGACTAAGTTAAGTCACTGTGGGGGCAATCCCTCTACTCATTCCTGTCGCGAAACAGTGGCATGACGATAAAGAATAGCAAATAATGCTTTAATGATATTTAAGTGAGTAAGTGTAATACTCTAAAACTTAAATAATCACCTATGTGAGAGTGAAATGGGGCCGCTTCAAAGGAGAACCAGAAGGCTTAGTTCTCCTAAACTCTTGCAGAACCAGGCGTGTCCACGGCCAAAATGGACAAAACAATGAGAACGGAACTAATATAGATATGATCTATGTGTTTTATTTGTGGGAACCTTACATAAATGGCAGGACAATTCAAGGACATCGTGTCTACTGGACAACTAGTAAGGCGAAACAATTAAAATAAGGATAAAGTTCAAAGGGACTCCTACTTTACCTATTCAGAGATCATGTAACGAATGCTTAAAACTATATCCCATTCATGTGGGGGATTGTTGGAAATAAATGGCCTTTGGCCCATTAAAAATTGTGAATGAGAATCCCACATTGGATAGAGAAGGAAATGTTTTCCTCTTTATAAGGGATTATACTTTATAGAAGGTTGAAGAAATAAATAATGTTATGCTCCATGGGCTACGTGCACACAGTGGGGTGCAAATCTGAGCCCAAAAGGCTTGGCTCGTATGCAAGCGCGACCTGCGGATACGAATGCCGGACCGAAAAAGCCTTGGGCATCATGGGCCTGATCAACCCGGTTTTGCTCCTTTGAGCTTTAATTATTTTTATTTATTTATTTCTTCTACTGAATTCGAATTCGAATTTGAACTTGAAGCAACAATGAAATGGTGCTTGCTAAAGCAATGGGGCGCGACCTTTGGCGGTGTTCAAACGAGCGGATGCTTCTTCAAATGACTGGTTGCTTCTTACCGAATCAGTGCACCAGTTCATTGAATGGAAGCAACCCTATGCCATATATAAAAGGACGTCCATGCTTCATATCAGATTCATTCGAAACACCAACAAACAACAAGCATTCGACAGCAACCATTTGTTCCAGTTCGCTGACGTTAGTCCGTTGTATCCTGGGAAACAGTTGCACCGATACGCGGGCAATACTATTTTAAGGACATCATTGAACAACGATCCTCGGACTCATTCAAACCCGCTACACACTTTCGAAGTTATAACCCTATTGTCGTAACAGCGAAATTATACCTATAATATTTTTTTGCAAAATTTCTATCGACATTTCGTCCGAAACTCGATATTTCCCGAAATTTCTCAAAAATTATATATATATTTTTAAAAAACATACTACATTTTTTTTTCTAATTTTTTAAAAAATTTAAAACTAAAATTTAAGTTTCGACATATATTGATTATGTCATCCAATTAATTTGTTTTGATCGATTTTAAGTCAAAATCTTCTCAATCAAAATAGTGCATGATATCAACAATATTATCAGTATAGTATATCATTGAATTAATCAGTATTGTTAATATATTACTAATTTATATAGTAACAGAGATGAGAAAATTTGGAATATTTTCATTTTCATCCTTTTAGAAACTCGATGTGGTTTTCTCAAAAAATTGCAAATATATCCGAAATTTCTCCCAAAATTTCCATAAATTTATATATCCGATATAGACATCGATACCGATATTTAAACCCTTATATGTAACAACTCTACCCCGCACTGAGCCTGTAGATCATGCACTCCAACCCTTTCCATGTGTGCATTTATACTCCAGCCAAGCACCCCATGGTGGTTTGTTGAAGGTGGATTTGAACCCTCAACATTCCTTTAACATCTACCATTGGGGTGATGGATATTAACCAGTTGAACTGCAGCTGTGATACACATATAAGGAGGGGTTGGGGTACATGACATGCAGGTCCAACCCGGGGTAGGATTGTTACATCATAACCGGCCCGGGGCAAATTAAATGTCTCCTAAATTTTAACTTGGGAAGGTTTGGGAAAAATCTCAACCTTTCGTTAAATCAATGTGTTGCCATCCCTATGGCTATGGGGCTATAAGTAACTAACCTACAAGCTTGTGTCATAAAAAAAATATCAAGGAGCCTTAATGTTCTTGCGATGCTAATAAACCAATCAATCGAGACCTTAATTAGTGTCTTTAGTTGTTAGTCAATATAAATACTTAAGTCGAACATTAAGTGAACGAATTATGGACACAAGTTTTCATCTCAAATTTAATTATTAGCTATCCCCAATCAATAGAGTTAGCAAGTAGAATAAAATTTCATTGACATATGCAGAATGTTATAAATTTGCGTTATTATTATGTGATGTTTTCAACCTTGACTTCCAATTCTTCAATAAATTGCTAGTTGTGCTTTTGTGATGTTATAAAGCATGCTTCATTCTCTCCAAATAAAGTGAAATATTATAATAGTATTTATTTAAATGTAATTCGAACATATTATTTTGTTTTTTCTTGGGCGCATAAAGTGTTTGTAACGACTAACGACATTTCATACACGCATGAAGATATATTTAATATGCGCATAAATAGGGATGAGTACTTAGCCCAAGTGGTTAAGGCCCCGTTCTCTACAACTTATTTTCAGACCTTATTACTTATTTTTTCCCAAAATCAGATCAGACCAGATCAGATAAGAAACATTCAGATCAGACCAGATCAAATCAGATCAAATCAGATCAGACCAGACCAGACCAGAAACATTTAGACCAGATCAGATCAGATCATTATAATACAATTACATAATTACATATAATATTTTTTTTTAAAAAGGCAAAAACATATAGGAATGTATGCAAATATTATTTATATTTTACTTATTTAATACTAATTTTAAAAGTATTTTTCAAAATATTTTTTTGCTCTTCAAAATATTATTTAAATATACTAGTCACGTTTTTAATATATTTTATATTATAAATACTTTCAAAATATAGTTTTAAATACTTTCATTAAATATTTTTGAAATATATTAGAAAATACTTTCAAAAATATTTTGAAAAATAACTAAACATAATAATAAAAACTATTAATTAATTATTATTATTATTATATATAATAAATACTTCCTCTGTTCTCCTATAAATGCACCTTCCTGCATTTCACGTAGTCCAAGACACATTTTTAGATGTTTATAACTCAAATTGTATATAAGTAAAAAATATAAAAATTTGATATTCTAAAACTATGTGATTAGACGAATCTAACAAGATCTCACATGGCTATGTTTTTTCTTATATAACTATGTCTAAAAAATTAGTTAAGGTTACCCGATGAATAGTTACTACTATGCAAATGGTTCACTTATATGAGAACGGAGGTAGTATTAAATAATAATTATTAATTTTTATTATTATATATTATTATTATTATTATTACCATAATTTAATTAGAATCAAAATAGCTTATCAAAAAAATAATTACAATCCAAATATAAATAAAATAATATCAGAACAGACCAGACCTGATCAGATCAATTCAGTCAGACCAGATGGAATCAGACCAGACCAGAACATTCAGATCAGATCAGACCAGATCAGATTTTACAAATTCAGATCAGACCAGAAAAATTAAGGCCTAGAGAACAGGGCCTAAGTCCCTTGACTTCCAACGGAAGGTTGG
The DNA here is from genome assembly GCA_030278955.1 of Hygrophila difformis. NCBI lineage: Eukaryota > Viridiplantae > Streptophyta > Magnoliopsida > Lamiales > Acanthaceae > Hygrophila > Hygrophila difformis. The sequence goes on along the minus strand of JAOANR010000012.1, from coordinate 36,752,031 downwards.
AGGTTCGATTCCCACCGGCCTTCAATGGCTCATCCAAAAAAAAAAATATGCGCATAAATAATTTCCCCTTATTTTTACCGTCATTGGGATATTTTATTAAAAAATCTGTACATAGATGGACAAATGAGAGAAATAGGTGGTTGGGTAAGAAATCAAACCCCCAACATGAAGATTGGAAGTTAGGGAACTTGACCACTTGACTAAATTTCATCCTTAAGAAGTCTAATTATTGGTTGTTAGGCAAGATAAACTTTGAACAATATGAATTTTTTGCTTTGAAATGTTCAAGTAGTTTGATGGTTTTATTATTTTCTAAAACTAACTTCATGTAAAAAAAAATAATAGATATATGCATTTTTGTTTTTTGAAAAGTACTTTTACTTAAACTAGTTTTTATATTTAAAATTTCGAAAAAAAAGTCCAAGTTCGAAAGTTTAAGAAAACTCATCCAAATAATGTGCACTATAAATTAAGCTCATTAAGGCCCCGTTCTCTAAGACTTATTTTCAGTACTTATTACTTGTTTTTATTAAAATTATATCAGACCAGATCAGATAAAAAACATTAAGATCAGATCAGAATAAATAAGATCAGACCAGATCCATTCAGACCAGATCACATCAAATCATCATAATAATAACTAAGATAAGATCAGATCCGACATGAAACATTCAGACCAGACCAGACCAGACTAATTCAGATCAGACCTGAAACATTCAGACCAGACCAGACAAATTCAGATCAGAAAACACGTGTGGTATGAAATTAAGTGTTTTTCTTATTTACACATTTTCCACCAGTATATAATTTTATTTTTTTATATAATTGTATCATTTTTTTAAAAAAATAAATATATAATATTTTTAATATGTCTATATATATAAATAATATAGTCTAATTTCTCCCCACTTCCCCACCCCTTTATTCAACATCCCCATCAACTATTTTTCCTCCAATTCAACAACCTACTCACATATGGAAAAAAATTAAAATCAAATATAAAAATAAAAATTTAATATTTAATATCTATATTAAAAAAGATATTTTACAAATATAATATCTATATATATCTATATTTATATAATATAATTACATCTATAATATCTTTCTATAATCTATTATATCATATCTATTATCTATTATATATTATACTATTATATATATTAATAAAATAATATAGTCTACAAAAATTTATTAATATCCAACACCTCCCTCTCATTTCCTCATTTGATGAGTATTATATATATGACCTCTTATATTAATTTTTTTTGTTCATATCCTACACATGCATATATTGGTACTCCTTCCTATTCATCCCTCCTCATGCTCTTTCATTGGCCGGTTTTTAATATTTCTCTTTTCATCTCTATTTGTTTCATATTCCATTATTTATGTATTTTTGTTATTTTGCATGTGTAATGTATTTATCTGCCATTGTTCATATACTTTTTTTTGTTTCAATTTCATCAAAAATCATTCGATTTGGTATCCGGATGTCCTCTTTGTGATTAGTGAAACTTTTGACAATTTCTCACTACACGAGTATTTTCGAAAATAATAATAATAAAAAGTTATCCCGGTTTAGATTTTAATGAAACCAATTTATGATGATGAAGTTGTGATTAGGGATATATTTATAGGTTGTCACGTTTTTATTACTCGTGTTAAGAAACCGTGGCCCGAAAGCGCACGGTGTCAAAAATTGCAGTAATTTATAGGAAAGACCGGATCGTTCACTGGAGGATGTACGATAGAAGCGGGTCCCACACCGTTTTATAAGATTTTCTACTCAGTTACTCGATTCAAAGTTGGTTTTCACTATCATCTATTTGACATAATTTAAACTAAATTACGAAAGCAGCTAGTTAAAATTACTCTACAAAGCGGATTTAAAACTATTCTAAAAAGTAGATAAAATTAATCTAAGAAAGTAATTAAAATCATCCTAAGGAAGCGGTAAAAATTATTCTAAGAAAGCCATGAATTTATGCTACATTATCTAGAAAACTGATTTAAAATGAGATAGAAGGGACAGGAAGAAAAGAACAAAGATTGGACAAGATTCAAATAAGACAATAATTAAACTTCCATTTTGTTACACAGTTCTTTGTTTGGGATAATTCGTTTAGTTAGCTAACTCTCGTGCTTTCTATACTATTTTCCCTTGAACAAACAGGTACTCACAGCAAGGATTTACATGCACTTAAGATAACACTTTCTAAGACACCACAGATGCATAACTGCCCCTTCCGGGGTATGTCATTCATTTGTGGTGGATGAGCAACACCTGACAAATCATTAGTTGAAATGCCAAGAACTCCTATCATTCCTCTGGTCATGCCCAAAGATTTAAATTAGGCCATGAACTATTCCATAACTCCCATTTCTAGTAGCAGCTAGAAGTTCTCTCGACGCATCCGAGTGACCTCCATAGAAGCGTTTAAAAGAAAGCGTTAAAGAAAGCAATAAAGAAAGCATTTAAAATCCTATCACTCGGAAGTTTCAAAAGCATCATACTGGTAGTAAATGAGAGCCCCCAGTCTTAATGACCGGATGCAGATCAAGAATTCCCGAACATCAGTAAACCGCTCGCACTGTTACCTACTCCCAGGTGGTTATGAGATACAAACTAATGAAACAAACTAATAAATCAGTTTGTTCCGGATGCACTCACTCATGACTCAAAATTTGGCTTTGGCAGAAGAGGATAGAAGTTGAAAGAATACTCAACCCTATCTTAGAAAATAACCAAGGTCTATGTATTGTTCCTCTAGTATTATTTATCACACTTTATCTGAATCCAAGTGGACCCTGACTCAGTGCAATATTTAATATCAGATTTCCAACACACAACAATTCTGGAAAATAATAAATCTTTGAAAATCATTCCCTATCAGATACTAGACTCTCAATTAAAACACAGATCCTTTCAGTCTAGGTGAGAACTAATCGCTGACTCTATTTCTAATTTCCCAAAATCAACCCCCAGTTTGAATATGATTTAGTCATAACTGTAAAATTATCCCTAACTCAGATCTGGATTTTATAAATGAATTTTTTGTTGAAGCTTAGTATGAAATATCTGATTAAAAATCAAGACTTCTATGTCCAAAGGAAGGATCCCAAAATAATCAAACCACAATATTTACATAATAATATCATGCATAAGTTTACATGAGAAGTGTAAAATTAAACTGACCCAAAATATAAGGCGGGTGTAGACAGGATTTGGAACACAGAAGGGATTAGTCAGAGACTAAAAGATGGCAAAATAATTAAAGGGAGCTGGACTGCAGTTATCTGTGGTCCAGTCCTTCATCATTCAGATGGAGTGATATTAGACAGCAGATCGATCAAAAATGACAGTGGTCGCTGTCATTGAGACCGTTACTATCTGTGAAGTGAGATAAAAACCTACATGCTCTCTTACTGTCTTAATTGTCAGATGACATTGACCTATGTCATCCAGTGTTGGCACAGCTCGAGATTTGGGTTTTGAAAATAAAATAAGAAAATAAAACTGTATTTAGACAGTGACTGATTGAGTGGCTACTTCCTTTCCTGGTGAAAGGACCGTTCGCCTGACCTCGTCAATCACTATCCAAACCATGCAAAATAACAAATAATAATTAATACACAGACTACGGGCTACTTCATTTCCCGATAAATGGACCGCTCGCCTACATTATTCTATGATAGTTTTCACTATTCATTTCACACAAGACAGACAAAGACCAAAATTAATAAAATAAAGTAAAATAGAAGAAAAGAGTAACAAAAGTCATCTTGTATGAGAGACATTGGTTTCTCATTCAAGGTTATGAATTTGGACCCATAATTATTCATTAACCTAAATAATCTTTCATTTCGTAATTAACTACAGTCCGGATATCTACTTAGATTAAATGAATCTATTTTGTAAAATTATTTTTTAATGATTAATTGAACAAAGTTCCCTACACCAATTAATCATCGATCTTAATCATTGCTAATGTTGATCATTAATTAATGATACAAGGGTCCAATTAATTAAGTGTGAAAATGGAGAATGAAAATTTTGGCAGCATAACACCTTATGTTGCAAAAGGATATTACATCTTAATCCGTAGGATTAGGACGTGAGAGATGCAACATAATGGTGGGTTAGAAGTAAAATATTATGGAATTTTGGATGAAAATTTGGTAGAGTACGACGCTAAACCAAAGTTACGACGTGATCCTAGGATCACGTCGTAGGGTTGGCGTCGTACAGGTTTAGAAATGAGAAAGGGGACACTTACGACGCTAACTTGAAAATACGACGTGATCCATGGGATCACATCATTCATTTGGCGTCATAAGAGACTTAGAATTTTTCTTGAAAAAATAAGGGAGGCATGACGCGAAACATTAAATTACGACGTGATCCTAGGATCACTAGGATCACGTCGTGAGTTTCACGTCATAGATTAATCAGAAGTTTTCTTCGAAAATGAGGGGGGTACGACGTGAAACATTAAATTATGACGTGATCCCAGGATCACATCATGAGTTTCACGTCGTAAGTTACATAGAAAAATATTATGCAAAATTTTTGGGGCTTCACGTCGTGAGTGTTGGGGATTACGTGACTCGTGGGGTCACGACGTGAAACAATTTGGCCAGAAACACTTACGACGCCAAACCTGCCCTACGACCCCAACGTGGTTGGCGTCATGGGGCAGTTGGTGTCATAACATTCCCAGAATGCAACAATGATGATGAATAACGCGGATTATGCCATTTGTAACATTTTCTAAGCTGGATGGATCGATTATGCAAAAATAACTAAGGCGAAATTGAATCTAAGCTATAAAATGTAAATACGGAAGAACCTAGACTAACCAGCAAGCATAAATCGCACTCACAGCCTATGATAATGCTTCTAAACACACTTTCATACATTTTATCAACCATAGCAAGAGCAAAAATAAAAATGAAAGCAAATAAAGACCAAAAAGTCCAAAAGAAAAAATAAAGCAAGTAAAATCCATGGATTAGAGTATCCATTTCATGTTTTTGGGATGTGACAAAAATGATTGAATCCCATTTTCTTATAAATGGGTTTGATAATACCATTAATGGGTATTTCAAACTAAAAACCAAAGGTTCAAACCAAACTGGAAATTATAAAAATGGCTATCTAACACTAACTCTCGAATAACATAAAAAATAACTACAAGAATTTAAACTAAACTTTGGACAGAAATTAAATAATACAGAAAATAAACATAACTAAGCTACCTACGTGAATCAGCTCCAAAATGTGTCTTCAAGTGTGAAGAATTCCCCCCCCCCCCCCCCCCCCCCCCCCGAACACCTTGGGATCGTGCCCTATTTATAGGCAGAAAACCCTAGGCCCATGGGCCTTGGTGACGTGAAACATTCCATGCACGATGTGGAACTCGTGCGACGACCTCATTCTCGATGTATGACATGAGCCTCGTTTCACGTCGTGGGTCTCCAGCTTGATGTCGAACTGGTTTGGCGTCATAGGTCCCCAGACCAAAAACACAGGTTGTTCCTGCTTCGGCAGCCTACGACGTGGAACTTGGGATTGATGATGCGAGACAACTTGGCGTCATCCCTTGGTTGGCGTCGTATCCTTTCATTTTGTTCATTCATGACGCGCAACCCTACCTATGACGTGAAGCTTGGATCACGTCATAGGTTTCCAGTGTCGAGTTCTCCTTGCTTTTCTTGGATTACGACGCTAGCCTACAATGTACGACGTGATCCTTTGGCGTCGTACACGGCTAGCGTCATACATAGTTCAAAATGTGCATTTTTATAGAATTTCATTTTCTTTTTCCATCTTTTTCATTCCTTTTTCTTTTCTTTTCTTTTTCTCATGTTTTTAGATTTTTCTATGCACAAATGTAATAAAATTATGTATTTGTGTGCTTTTCATACCAGCTTATTATTTTACAGATATGCATGAATCAGTCCAACTCAACTGCTTTCTTATTTAATATAAGACCGGAATGCGATCAAATTCCCGTTTTAGACACGAAAATGGATTGGAAGTAATGGACATTTCTGGCCATTATCAATTAGGTTATAAAGTTTGTCTAGATTGAATTGAGCATTCTTTATTGATTTATATTACTGAAAATATTGCCTCATTTAAAAATTTTTATTTTGTCTTTTACATTATTATTTTGGCTTTATAAATGCAGCCTTACAGGGATGTCCATCGATACTGTTGAATGGTTGAGTGAATTAAAGGCATGTACATGAATTTTCTTCATAAAAACAGAAGAAAATGGTGCCTGAGATGAAGATGATCTTTACATTCTTAACATGATAGTGGATTTTCTTGATATGGCTGAGCGGGAGATGGAGATTGTTTATCTTTCGTTTGATTTCACTGATGAAATCAAGGATATCTTATTGCATTTATTGTTCAGATTCATAAATTTTTTTAAATAACATTTCCGATGTATTTTTTTTATTGTGTATAAAATGATTTTAATTTATTAATATTATAATTAATATTATTTCATTAATAATTTCTCAAAAAAATTGATTCTTCTATGTACTTGGTGATTTTTTTTCTCCTAATATAGTATTTCCCGAGTATAATGTTTTGAAGATTTAGTATAAAGATTTAATTAATTATGATATAGGATATATAGATTTATTAATTTTATTTATTTATAAAAGATTTAAATTTTTCTTACTCATTCTTTAAAAAGATTTAGTTGGTTTTTTTTTTAAAATTAGTCATCCGAAATAAGTTTTTTAAAATTTAGTATTATGTAATATAGTTTATTTATTTATAGAATATAAAGATTTATTAGTTTTATGTATTTATAAAAGATATAAATTTATTTATTTATTTATGAATGTTAATTATAAACTCCCTCCTATAAAATGATTTTAATTTATTAATATTATAATTAATATTATATCATTAATTATTTCTCAAAAAAATTGATCCTTCTATGTACTTGGTGATTTTTTTTTTCTCCTAAGATAGTATTTCCCGAGTATAATTTTTTTGAAGATTTAGCATAAAGATTTATTAAATTATGATATAGGATATATAGATTTATTAGTTTTATTTATTTATAAAAGATTTAGATTTTTCTTACTCATTTCTTTAAAAATATTTAGTTGGCTTTTTAAAATTAGGCATCCGAAATAAGGTTTTTAAAATTTAGTATTATGAAATTTAGTTTATTTATTTATAGAATATAAGATTTATTAGTTTTATGTATTTATAAAAGATACAAATTTATTTATTTGTGAATGTTAATTATAAACTCTCTCCTATAAAACCCTTATATTTTTGGTATAAATGAAAGGTAGATTATGTAGAAGTATACTATTATATATACTACTAATAATTACGAATGATATAAAAAATGTACTCCCTCCATCCCACTTGAAGTTGTTCAAAACTTTTGGGCACATTATTTTATGTGAAGATAATTAGTATATGATGTAGGGGTAGATTAGTGTTTAAAGTAAGGGTAAATTAGGAATTGATGTGATGTGATTGTAATGAGTTTGAATTTTTTTTTATTAAGTTAGTATTTATGTATGATGTGATGATTATGAGTTTGAATTTAATAATGATAGTAGATTTGAAATTATAATGTACTTACTTATTAATTTGATGTGATGGGTAGGTTGGTGATTAAATATTTAATTCTTGCCTAAAAGGGAATGAGACAAAGTGTTGGGACGGGCGAAAAAAGAAAGTGAGACACTTCAAATGGGACAGAGGGAGTATTACAATATTGTTATAGTATTTAATAAGGACATGGGGTCGGGGACTCACCCCAGTGGTCAATTCCTCTGTCTCTCAACCATAGGTTGGGGGGTCGATCCCCACGCTGCCCCCTATCCCTCCCATTTACCCTTCTTTACACTTTGTGTGATTTGAGCTCCCACACACTTTTGTCGACGCTTGAGTGTCACTGTTTATAAAAAAAAATTAGGACATATAGTAGTGTCTTTAGTTTTGTTTATTTTTAGGTAATATATGAGGTTACTTAAATATAACCTAATAAATAAAAAATAATTTAAATTAAATCTGACTATGACTTTGGGTAAATAAAATATTTAAATTTAACCATGAAAATTATTTTAATTTTGACCTCATAATAAATTTAAATTTTACTTAAAAAGTGAAGTTATTTAAATGTATATAAAAGAACTAAAAAAAAAGAACTAAACTAAATGGATGGATTGTGCGAGGTCGAAAAGTTTACTTTGTCACATTTTTCCCATCAATATGTGGTCCGAAAATAGATATAACCCAATTAAGAGATAATAACTAAGTTCGGTCACGAGAATAAGGTCCTTCCACTTTTTTGCCACAATATTTTGATTTAGGGAAATAGATCATTAAAAAGATTTTGGGCCCGAATTTAGGCCATTTGGCCGAATATCGGGCCGTTTGATATGCCCTCGCTACGCGATGACTTAAAAGTCGAAAATGCCTCATTCTGGTGGCATATTTTAACTTTTTTAATTATTTTTTTATTTTATGTAATTAAAATAAAATGTGGGATATAAATAGGCCATAAGAAGGAATTTATATATTATTAAAAAGTGGAATATAAATAATGGCACAGAATAAGTATTATTTATTTTAATTATATAAAATAGAAATAATTAAAAAGAAACTAAAACAAGCCACCAGAAGGAGAAATCACACTTTAAGGTCATCGCGTAGCGCGTGCCCATTACACGGCCCGAATTCCGGCTAAATGACCTAAATTGGGTCTAAAATCTTTCTAATGAACCATTTCCCTAAATTTAAATACCGTTACTACAAGAAAAAGTCCATATAGCGACCGAAATTAGCGACCGAATAAATACAGTCGCTGATAGCGACCGAAATTGACGGTCGCTGATGTTAACGACCGATTTAGCGACCGAACTTTTTCTGTCGCAAATTTGCGACCGAAATTGCGACCGATGAGGTTTGGTGGCTAACTGGCGACCATATTAACGACCAACATAAAAATGGGTCCCTCTTAGCGACCGAATTAGCGACCGAAATTTGCGGTCGCTATTTTTTTTTTAATTTTTTTAAATTTTAAAACTTTTTATTATGGTTAGCGACCGACATAGCGACCGAAAAATTCGGTCGCTAAGCTTTTTATAATTCTTTTATATTTAGCTTATTTGAAATTAATTTAATAATATTCTCTTTAAATTTATAAATTTATTTTGTTATTTAAATATTTATTTTAAGTTTTACTTTGAATTTATTTTATAACTTTTATAGAATAATAATATTATTAATATAAATAATTTTTTATTTTTCTGTTATCATTTAATTTGAATATTATTTTTTATTTTTAAAGAATTTATTGAATTTATTATTTATCCACTTATTTATTTTACTTATTTATTTAATTATTTTATTGATTGATTTTACTTATTTATTTTACTTATTTCTTTAATTAAAATTAAAATTTTATTATTTTATTCTATTTAAATCTTTGAATAATTTACTATTTTATTTAATTCCTTTATTTTTATTAATTAATTATATTATATATTTTATTCTATTTTGAAATTTAACTATTGAATTTAATATTTTTATATTGAAAATTTTTAATTTAATTATTACACTTAGTTAATTATCGGTTTTATATTAATATCTCATTAATATTATGTCATTTTTATTTTAATTTTATTATCTTAATAATATAATTAATTAATTTTATTATCTTAATAATATAATTAATTAATTTTATTATTTATTTAATAATGAACAGTGCTAAAAATTCAAATATGAAAGTTATGACTTTACAAATTTACAGATATAATTTTACTTTTTATTTTATTTTATTTAATAATTTTACTTTTTAATATTTTATTTAATAATTTAAGTTTTTATTTTATTTTATTTAATAATTTCAGTTTTTATTTTATTTTTAAGTTATGACTTTACAAATTTATAGATATATATTATATATAACACATTTCATATAATAACATGAAATATGAGGCATCCCAGTGGTACGCGCGCGTGGTTGGAACCTTTAGACCAAGGTTCGAGCCTTCTCCCCAGCACCTCGGGGGGATTATTATAAATGACACTGGCGGGCTATTAGTTGTGTTGTAAAAACTGGCCGAGGTGGTTATGAGTGTGGCTGGGCGATGAGGAGGTGGAGGTGTTGGGTTCGAGCCCAACTGAGTTCAAATTTTCTTAATTTTTGAAGTTTTTTATCTACCGAAATTTTCGGTCGTTAATTCGGTCGCTAAAGTTAGCGACCGAAAATTTCGGTCGCTAATGCGGTCGCGAAAATAAAAAATCAAAAAATTAAAAAAATTGAGATCTTTTTAGCAACCGAATATTTCAGTCGCCAATTCGGTCGCTAAATTCGGTCCGAATTTTTTTTCCGGTCGTTGGAAATTTACTTACGGACCTTTTAGCGACCGGCGTCTTGCGGTCGTTAAGACGATTGCTAAGCCAAAATAGCGACCCGTGTTTTCTTTTAGCGACCGAATTTGACGGTCGCTAAACTGTTTTTTTCTTGTAGTGCGTGGCCCAAAAGTGGTATTAGGACTTCTTCTTGCGGCCTATTTAAGTTATTATCTCCCCAATTAAATTTAACAAAATATTTAAATTTTTAAAATATTATGTTATTTTTTAAAAAATAAATATATATAAATTTATTTCCCGCACATTGCGCGGACGGGTGTGCTAGTTACATTAAATAATTGATCCTAATTATGAATTGATGTGGGTATATAATGGTAAAAGCCACAAATAGCTCGAAACTCAATTTTTTATTGCTCCAAAAATAGCAGAAAAAGTGCATTTAAAAACATTGAAAATGCAGATAATAGTATCTACCCGCGACTTACAATGGAAGGTTGGAGGTTCGATTCCCCACCGATCTCATATTCCTCCCTTTTATTTTCTTTTGTAATTTGTGTAACATCAACCTCCACCACCTATTTCCAGATCTATTTCCAGATCTTCATGGCTACTCTAAAACAAATAAATTATTTGTGTGTTAAAACTGTAATAATCAGATAATTTGATTGAAAATGTGTAAACAAACAATCTCTTAGTTATTTTATACGTAGAAATGAAATGACGATAAGAGAGTAAAAGCCAAAAAGGGCGGCCGCATTTACAGCGGAAAATCCAATGCATTACACGCATTTAAAGTTATAGTGTAGTAGTAGTACTTTTCACAATTCTACTACTTTTACACGTCTTACGATGACAACAATGCCCACTTGAGTTTTTCTTCTTATTTTACTTACTGTTCATCGAGATATATTTTCTGAAAGCTTCATTCAAATATCAATTCACACTCTTGTGAGTATAGGTTATAGAGAAAAAAAGAAACTCACACTTTCAGGCCTTCAATCGCTTCGAGAAAAAAAATATATATATATATCTAATATATATAAATGTCTTACAAGTTTGTACAGTATAAATGTCTTACAAGTTTGTACAGTACATCCAATAGCTACAGTAATTCTCAGCTACAGTGTAACAGTACTCTTCAATTTCCTCCCCCAATCGCTCCTCTTTCTCTCATTCTCCATTTCTCTTTTACGAGTATTCATTTCTTCTTGTGCGCTTGCATACCTAGAGATTGCCTTTTTTATTTCTCAAACACTTTGAATCCTCTAATTTCTTTTCGTTTTTCTTGAGAATTATAAGCATCATGGCTCAGGAAACCAAGAACACCACCCCGAGGAGGCCCCAGCCGCGGCTGAACCCGTCGTGGTTTCCGATGTTCCTGTCGTGGAGAAGGACGCGCCTCCACAGCCCGAGCCAGAGACGGTCGACAAACCGGCACCGGAAGAGCTTGCGGAAAAGGATAAAGAAGAGCCCAAAGATGAGGCAACTGAAGAGAACAAAATTACTGAATCTGCTTCATTCAAGGAGGAGAGCAACAAGGTCGATGACCTAATCGACCCACAGAAGAAGGCCCTCGATGAATTCAAACAGCTGATCAAGGAGGCGCTCGAGAAGAACGAGTTCACCACTCCCCCGCCGCCCAAAGAGGAAGAGAAGAAAGAAGCCGAAGAGGCAGCAGCCAAGCCAGAAGAAAAGAAAGAAGAAGAAGAGCCCAAGACCGAGGAGGAGCCAAAGCCCGAACCCACAACCGAAGCCTGTGAAGCAACGCCGCCGTCGGAGCCCGTGAAAGAAGAGGCCGCCGTGGAGGAAAAAGTTGAAGAAGAGAAGGCCGTCCCTGCAGAGCCAGTCGAAACTGCGGTCGAAAAGGTGGAAGAGAAGGTTGAGGCTGCTGTTCAAGAGATCAAAGAAACTATCGTTCATGAAGTCACCGCCCCAGCTCCGCCGGCGTCCGAGGAGCCGGCTCCCGTCCCAGTGGAGGAAGAGAAGCCAAAGGAGGAAGCCGCTCCGCCGGCTCCGGTTGAACCGGAGGAGGTTTCCATCTGGGGCATTCCTCTGCTTGCTGACGAGAGAACCGATGTGGTTCTCCTCAAGTTCCTGAGGGCAAGAGATTTTAAGGTGAAGGATGCTTTTGCGATGCTGAAAAATGTGGTGGCCTGGAGGAAATCGTTCAAGATCGATGAACTGCTGGAAGAGGAAGGGCTTGGTGAAGGCCTCGAAAAGGTTGTGTACATACATGGGGTGGACAAGGAAGGGCACCCCGTGTCTTACAATGCTTTCGGGGAGTTTCAGGATAAGGAGTTGTACAACAACACTTCCGCTGATGCCGAAAAAAGAGCCAAATTTCTGAGGTTTTACATTCAGTTCCTGGAGAAAAACATCAGGAAGCTCGACTTCAGCCCCGATGGCATATCCCCGATTGTTCAGGTGACCGATCTCAAGAACTCACTAGGGTTGATCTTGTTCAAGAAAGAACTTTGCCAGTTCAAGAAAGAAATCGTTCTCCCATAACTGCTTCAGGATAACTATCCTGAATTCGTTGCCAAACAGGTTTGCTTATTACTACTGTTGTTTATTGGATTTGAGTTGAACCCCATAGACCATATAGTATATGCTTCTTTCTGGTTTTGTTTACTAATACAGAGATGTATATATTGCTTGCAACTTTTAAGGTGTTCATCAATGTTCCCTGGTGGTATGTGGCTTACAATAGGGTGATCAGTCCATTCCTGACTCAAAGAACCAAGAGCAAGTTTGTCTTTGTGTTCGTTTCTGTTGCTTCCGATCTGTGGCATTTTACCATTGGATTTTAGAGATTGCATTGGTTTGTTTTCTTGTTTTCTGGTGATAAAGTATAAGATTGGAATGTTACTAGTGCCTCTATATGCTATTTCGTTGCAGATGTGCTTCTCTAATATCAGGGTTTAATTAAATTTGAGTCATGTCAGGGTGTATTATAAGTTTTCCTTATGTTTGGGTGCAATAAATATTACATTCTCTGCATTTTCGTCTTTAGTTCCAGTTGTTTTATCTCTATTATCTTGATTTAATTGGGTGTCCTTGGAAGTAGAAAACTATCGCTTCATTTTATAGCAACAATTGTATTGCTTAATAGTATTAAGTTTGTGTTTGGTTCAAGTGATGACTTGTCGGGAATCGGAAGTTTAGTTTATGCTCTTATCTTAATTCAATGTGACCTCTTGGGTATATAAATAATTCTACATGCACTAGGGTCGCTGACCTTCTTGTATGTTTACTGTGATTTCATTGCAGTATAGCAAATAGACATTATTGAAAAAGATAAACAACTTAAGGTACAGTAGAAAGAAACTATTATGTATTATTGTAAGCTCTAAGAGTTGATACAAGACCTATACCCAACCCCTTTTGTATCTCACTCTTTCTTTTAAAAATTAAATCTGAATCTTCTATGACAACATTTCTGATTATATAAATGTTTCTTACTTTTCCATTTTCTTTTCAGGAGGAACACAGTGCAAGAGATTTGTTTTATGCCCTCTGGATCCCTGATCTATTTATGGAGAGAGTTCAGTCTAATGAACAGTGGTAATTGTTTTGTCCAAATGAATCTCCTGGGTTAGGTGATTGTTGGGAAAAGGAATTTGAACCTTTATACACTAAATATTTAAGAAATGTAAATCTAAACTGTATAGTCTATTTTTCAGTCAGTGAGTTCTGTTTGAGCAGTTTCTGAACTCTAAAGTGGTATTTTCTTGGACTCAGGGAAAAGCCAAGAAGGTTGTCCCAGCACAAAGCCAAGTGGTATTTTCTGAAATCTCAAATTAAAACTGGAACTCCTTACATGCTGTACAAGTTATGCTTGATGAACTAATGTAATCTGTGGTTAATTTTATTTTTCTGAAGTTAGGTTGCTTTTTCAACTTCTGGATGACAGGAGTTTTACTCATTCTACAGGACACTTGCAATAGAAAAAGTAACCAGCAGAGTCTTGGCACCATAAAATCTTCTAACTTGTGTACTGAGATAATTGAGAACACAAGTCTTACGGAAACTGCTGTCTGCAATCTTGCTTCTATCGCTTTACCAAGATATGTTAGGGAAAAGGTAATTCAAGGCATCTCTGCGGGTTAGATTAATTGTGTATATCTAATCTCATTTTGAGTGTGGATTTACTTTTTCCTTGTTTCCTTGCAGGATGTTCCTGTAGAATCACAACCGACAAAGCTTGTTGGTAGCATTGGTTCTATAAATCGATATTTTGACTTTGACAAACTCGCTAAGGTTTAATTTATTTAGTTTCACAATTGCTTATTGAGCTTTTCTTGGACTATATGCAATTGACAAATACAGGTCTTAACGATGTGATTGAGATGATAATTAATACTGTGGTTTGTGTAGGTCACTGAAGTGGTTACAACAAACCTTAACAAGATTATAGATGTCAATTATTATCCTGTTGAGACTGCGAAAAATTCCAATTTGCGGCACAGTCCAATAGGAATTGGGGTACAAGGCCTTGCTGATACTTTTATCTTACTTGGCATGGCATTTGATTCACCTAAGGTAATGCTGTGTGTCATTCTGTCTATGTGATCAAGCTAAATCACTTCGCTTCTACTGTCATAAACATCCAATCTCTCAAGTGCAGGCTCAACAGTTGAATAAGGCCATATTTGAGACCATATACTACGATGCCCTAAAGGCATCTTGTGAATTAGCTGTAAAAGAAGGCCCTTACGAAACATATGATGGTATTTTCGTGTGTGAGGAAATTATTTTTTCTTCTGGTTGCTGAAGCTACCGTTTTAGATAAACTTTCTAATGTTGCTCTGAATTGGATTTTTTATTTAGATGTGTTTTTACTTGATCGGATCGAAATTGTACCTAATTTTGATTTAAATCTCACTGTTTACTCAATTGAGTATGTTGTAGTATTAATCTACAATTGCGTTCTAGCTTTTGCATATGTTAAATTGGATTTTATGTGTTTTATTTAGTGATTCTTTCAAAGTAGTTTGTCCAGTTGGGTGTTGCTTGGGTGTTGCTCTGAATTTCTTAAGGATTTATACATTGCATTGTGATGTTTAGTGGATTGATTGGCAGATTACCCTCTAATTCAAACCAAAATTGTTGATTTCTTCCACATTAGAAGGTGCTCACAATCTGATGGAAAACAAAATACAGCTTTTTCTGT
The DNA here is from genome assembly GCA_030278955.1 of Hygrophila difformis. Classification (NCBI taxonomy): domain Eukaryota; kingdom Viridiplantae; phylum Streptophyta; class Magnoliopsida; order Lamiales; family Acanthaceae; genus Hygrophila; species Hygrophila difformis. The sequence continues at coordinate 36,736,486 of JAOANR010000012.1, read as the reverse complement.
CATTGCTCTATGAAGACGCTAATGTTTGTCTTCTCTGCCCTCATTAGATTGTAGGAAGAAGAGAAAGAGAAATTCTGCCCTGGTAATGGCAAAGACAAAGAAAAGCAGGACGCTATTTATATTTTGTTTGCGAAAGTGCATTCAATAGGTGACTATCCATATAAAAATTAGATTTTCACTTGCCCATATTTCGTTTCTGCTTTTATTTGTACTGTTATATTCAGTTATGCTACTACCAGGTTCAAGAGAACGATGCCAAGATGTTGCAGGCAATTCTTTGGTACAACGAAATTCATATGGCTGCTGCACCTCATATTCTCCGCTCCAATACCTGGTAATATAATCCAGTGCTAACATTTTTTAAGGGACAACTATAAAACTACTTCAATGTCAACCTATTAACAATATCATTGTCATTTTTGCATATGTAATGGCTTATGGTTTCTTTTAGTTTCCGCATATATATTTGGTTTATGTTTTTTTACATATGCAATGTTTTAATTGCTCTGCGTTTGATTTTCAGCTCTGTTCTCTGGCCTATTTATTTGTAGTTCTGCATTTGAAATGTTTGTTGGCTTTATCACCAGATATTGAGTATTATAGTTGTTTCTGAGTATTTTTTTTTCACACTAGGTTCTCTAATTTCTAGGTCATAAGTAATGAAACCAGTGTTGTTGCTAGATGTAGGAGAGCGTATGCTCATGCATAAGACTACCATATTAACCTCATCTCAAATAACATATGAAAGTTGATTCCTTTACCATCCTTATAGCAGTGTAGCTTTTCCTTATCAAGATCATACTAATATTGATTCTTTTTGCAAGTCATACTAATATTGATTCTTTTTTGGAATGACTTGCAGTGATGGTGAAACATTTACATCGGGTAATGATATCCAAATAAATCTTTCGAAGTTGGAAATAAAAAATCAGAATTTTCATATTATTGCTATGAAGCCAACAAACATGGAGGATCTGGTTGGTAAGTTATGGTATCTTTTTTCAGCCGGTTTTTTAAAAAGACTAGTGATGGAGTTTGCAGAATGAATTTTATGGATCTTTTACCCATTTCTTATGTTTCACTTCATACCAAAACATGACACTTGTCTCAAAAAATAATTTGTTTTCTTAACTTCAGTAACTGCCTTCATTTGCAGCCTGTTAGCATACAGTAGATCAAAAGGTTCTATTTTACTTATTGACTTACGCCAATCTGCATTGTGCGATTCACAATTTATACTCTAAGTTACATGTGTTTTTATCTGCATCACTGCTCAAAGTTGTTAAGAGTTTCTTTAAAATTTGCAGGCTGTTAGGTTCTGAATTCTTTTGCCTCTCAGCCACTGCTCACCTTGACTGATTTTCCATTAATATACAGACATACAAATTTGCGGAGCTGGAGGCACCAGGCTCGAAATCATTTTCCACTGGCTTCAGTTTCAGAGTTTATGTTTGCTAAGGATAGAAAATACATCGTTCAAATTGATTATATACCTGACAATATTTTTCTTTCCACTGGGTAATGTACCACAACACCATACACATTAACTACAAAACAGTTACAAGCTGTCCGCCGCCCCGCGCAGCGTAGCGCGCGGCCGCGATTTCTAGTATATATATATATATATATCAATTCACACATAGCCGCTCATCCAAAAAAAAAAAATCACACATAGCCAGTTTGAGAATGACTCATACCCGAGATCCGATGAGTAGTCGGCCTAGTCGGCCTTCGGGTTTGAATTTGATATTGAGTTTTTACATGAGATTTAAGAAAGAAATACTACTACTTTTGGGATGTTTCAAGAACCAATAGAAGTATACTGTAATAGGAGCAGGAGTGACGAGTAGAAGTGGCTATTAGACATGAACCTGACCATACGATATTTTAAAGGAATAGGTTTGGGTCAAGGTTTTAACTTTTAACTAAGCTGTAAATAGAACAAACAGTTTGTGAGCTGAGCTCGTTTCGATACGTGTTCGTTCGTTAACAATTCGTTCGGTAAGTTAAACGAACCGAGCTCAAACACTTAATTTTGTTTGTGTGTTCGTTCGTTAAGTTCGCGAACAGTTCGGAATTCTTTTTTAATGGAATATATACTATAAAAAATAAATATCTTATCTAGTTCTTTCCATTTTTCATTTTTATTTAATTTCACATTTCTCTCATAAATTATATTACAATATACATTACATTTTCACACCTAATTTAATTCTAAAATAAATAAATTTATTAATAAAATAAATGGTTCGTTAACTGAGCTTGACTAGGCTCGTGTTCGTTCGTTATTAGCTCGTTCGTAAGGTTAAACGAACAGAGCTCAAACATGAAAATTGACTCGTTAAGATTTTTGGCTCGGTTCGTGTTCCTTCATTAAGCTGAACGAACAGAGCTCAAACACTTGAAGCTTGGTTCGGTTCGGCTCGTTTACAGCTCTATTTTTAACCCGTATAATTATGAGGATCAACCCGAATCCGACATAGTAATAAACGGGTTGGGTTAAAGTGTAATTCTATGCCAAACGGGTCAGTTTTAGTCATTTTTCTGTCAACCCAACCCTATCCTTCATAATATATTAAATTATTATTATTATAATACAAAATAACAAAAATTAAAATTTGCCAACTCTAATACTGCTCACATAATCACATTCACGTTTCACCAAAATAAAATACTAAAATTTATCCTTTTATTAATACTACAATTTATTTCATTTTCTTGCTATTTTGGATCATTTTATATTATGTGTCGTGCGTTCTATGTTATTTACTCTATATTATAGATTTGTGGTACTATAAATCATTGTATTGGATTTATGGTTGAAACAATCATATACTTCTAGTATCTAATTGTATATTTATTCTTTAAAAAAGTATATAAAAAATAAATAAATATAAAAAATAGTTGGATTCGAGTTATCAAATCATATGTGAATCTTAATGCAAAAAAATCATATGTGAATCTTGTGTTCCATCCTATTTGAAATGTCCTATTTTCTATATTTTGATGTCCCATTACAAATGTCTTGTTTCTATAAATAGAAATAATTTTCCATTTGACAATTATGTGGAACCCATCATATACTCACAAACCAACTATATCTTAATTCTCGTGCCCAACAGTAACAAAACGTTTCAAATGGACGGATGGAGTATATTCAAATCATTTGGATTAAGGCAACTAGGCAAGTCGGATTACACTTTCTGGCCCATTTTAAAACTAGAATCCCTACCTATTTGCCACCCCAGATCCTATAGAGGTCACTGAAAAAATCAAATAAGCCATCCATTAAAATTAAATAAATCCATAATTATAATATTATTGAAAGAAATGTTAGGTCCACTATCTAAGCAAGTGAGGTAACTTTATGCAGTGGTTCACTGTATGTGTTTGAACACTAACAAAGAACAACCAGATTACGGTATCAAGTGTACTATAAGCACAGCGGAATAAAATGAAGTATAAAGTAAACAAACAATACAAAGAGTTGTTGACCCAGTTCGGCCTTTGGCCTACATCTGGGGGTTACCAATCCAGGAGATTATTTCACTATGTGTATCAACAATGGTTTACAACCACATACAGTAGATGAAATAACTTGAATGTCTTCACTCCAAACTCCAGGCGGATAGTTGTGATGACCGGCTGCTCTCTCCAGCTCTGGTATAGGCTTCACACCTATTTCAACTCCCCAAAGTTAACCCACTTTGAGTTTCCCCTGAAGTAGCCTGTGAAGCACCTCTCCTTGAGTAGAATAAATGTGTTGAAGTCTTCTTCCTGGTTTCGCCTTAAGCACTATCTTTAAATGTGTCTCAGCTTCACTTGAAGGAACTGAAGAACAATCAGAAGCAGGAGTGCTCAAGACTTGGTTCAATCTTACAGCAAAGGGTGAATTCTGTGAACACAAGGTTGAAGATTGAAGTGGCTTCTCTCTATGTTGATCTGAAATCTTGGATGAGTTTCAGAGTGTTTCAATAGTGATAATGGTGAGAAGTGTTTGCCCAAGCCTCTGAAAAATCATTTTAAGCAAGCAGCTCTGCAGACTTGAACGGTCACATTTCCAATTAGGGAAAGAGCCGTTGAGTTTATGTGAGGGCTTGTTCAAATCTTCTTTCCTTAATCTGGGAAGGAGTCCTGCAATGAAATATTAGTATTTCTCCTCCCAGATTAGGATGTATCCATTGGGGCTGAAGTCAGTCTTCCAAGAAATCTTCAATATGCACTGCTTACACTAATGTTCACCTATTGTGTTCGATCATCGGTTATGAACTCATATCAAAACCTAGACTTAACAATCTCCCCCTTTTTGACAGGAGGTGAGCCAGTACAATAAATCCAACCGATGATGAACTATTACAATGAAAAAACAATGAACAAGAGGTAATACATTCCCAACTAAACTCACTAAGCCCTTTAAGATATAAACAAGATACACAGAGAGCTTTAACAACCATAAGCATTACTGAAATCAGTTCAGTTCAAAAAGTCCAGCCACAACCGTCATAAACAACAATAGTTTAGAACAAATAACATGCAACACAAACCAAAAACCAACAGCAGTCCATAAAACAGTTCAAGATTAAAATGAAAGAGTTTTAGGGTTAGAGAGATATTACCAAATTTTCCAGAGAATGACTTCAGCAACGATTGTAATTCTACTCCCCCTCTGGATCATCCTAGCTGTCAAATTAGTCAGACTCATCGGCATCATCTTCAGAATCCTCTGGATCAACATGAGTGATTGCATTCTCGTCATCAGACCAAGAATCAGGCAGTAGAGCAAGGCCTAGCTCAAATTTCTTTTCAAGCACACCAAGGGCGTCTTTTATCACTCGGATTTCATCAATCCCATCAGCAAAGATGTCATTAGCTCTATGAAGAGCACTCTGACTGTTCAAGGACCCATCAGGGCCTGGAAGATCTGGACGTTTCTTTTGAAGCTTCTGAGTAATGACAAATTCATTAACAACTTCAGTTTGCTCTCTCTTTTCACCGAGTATGCCTTCAGATTCCAGAAAAGCTGTGATCAAGGAAGGGTAGGGAAGTAGTGTTTTGACATCATTCTTGATGCTCTGAGCAAGTTTGCTTAACTGAGTCATTACAAGATAGCCATAGTTAATCTGTTCCATATTCTCAATAGCATACATGAGATGGAACATCTCACGAGACACCAGAGAATGATTTGATGTAGGCAGAACATTGGAGGCACAGAATTTGTAGAGCAAATGGAACTTCTGAGAAAGATCCTTAGGACTGATCCCTCGGCCAGGCGTCTTCTGAACTGCACTCTTTGTTAACCCACGAACAACCTTATCACTGTCAAAAATAGTTCCTGGTTCATAGATGCTATCGAAAGAGACATCAGGAACTTTGAGAAGACTGTTGATCTTGTCTGCAGTTAATTTACAGATAATTCCTCTGGTGTAGTTCTTTTGGAACCAAGGCTTGTTTTTCTTCAGAATGTCCTTTTACAGGTTGGCATAGAATTCCTTAACAAGTTCTGGTCGAGACCTGTTCCATTTAGATGCCCATTCCAGAAGGGATCTTTTCTCAAGATAGATTGTCCATCCGAGCTCTTGGAGCTTCCTTCCACAGTACCTATACTCCGATCTTAACTTCTTGTCTTCCAGAACAAGATCATAGTAAGTACGGTTTCCAGAGTAATAAAACTTGAAGCTAGAAGCTTTCGCAGGCCTGAGATCTGGCTTGCCGGCTTTCTCAACTGATTTGCCCAAAGTATCATGTTTGCTCTTTTTCCTTGCTTCAGGTTCCTCTTTGACATCACAGACCCGCTTAGATGATTTAGCAGCTTTAGAAGATTGCACAGGTGCATCTTCAGTGTTCAACGGAGTGGAGTAAACATCTTCAACTTTCGAACTCTCTCCTTCAGTGACATGATCTCCAGACACTTCATACTCACTTTTGGAATCTTTTCTTTTCTGAACCTTCTCATAAGGAACCTTGGCAACCTTGGATCCAATAGCAGTGGTCTGAAGGTCTTCTGGTTCCTCAGAATCTGATTGAGAGCCTTCTTCATCTGATCCATCTTCTTCTTCTGAGTCTTCACTCACATCCTCAGCATTCTCCCCCTGAGTTTCTGTAGTTGGATCAGTTTCAACCACATCTTCCTTCTGAACTGAAATGTCCTTATCCTTATCTTGATCATCAGCAGAAACAACATCCTTGTCAGGTTCCCTTCCATCAGTTTCCTCGACATAGTCATCAATGATCTGATCTTCCACAAGTTCAGTAGAGACAGCAATATCATCGGGCTTCTTGGTGGTGTTCTGAACATTCTCTTCTGTTGAAACTTTCTCAGTATCTTTGTCAGCAACCTGTTCTGACCCATCCTCCTGAGTAGGCTCTAAGACCTTCTTAGATTTAGGAGCACTTTTCTTGACTTCTTTATCTGGTTAGGTTGAACAGTAGTACCAGATGCAACCACCTTTTCGGAGCTTTGAACAGGAACACTAGCCGGAGGAGCATACGCCAGTGGAACAACAGCAATGGCCTTCTCTTTAGAAGCATATTTCGAGGAGGTCTTAACACTTCCAGTTTTGCCCGAGGCCATAGTACCAGAAACCCCATCCTTAGCAGTCTTCTCGGAGTCTTTAGGGATAAAGGTTTTGGGAACAGGATCCGAGTTCCTCTTAGTGATACCTGCTTGCCCTGAGGAGGATTTAGCAGAACTATCAGTAGGTTTTGACACATATTTTGTACCTTTCTTTGGAGAATTCTTCTTCTTTGATGATGAGGCGGCTTTCGCAAGGGTCCACAGGTTGGTAGGAGAATCCATGAATTCTGTCTGCTTTGGTGAAGGATCGGCAGAAGAAATAGGAGCCTAAGAGTTTGCAACTGCTTGAGAGGTAACCTCCGGAGTTACAGAAGTAGTGGCCAAAACTGCTGGGTCGGTTACTTTCTCCCCGTCAACTACTACTCCAGTATTCCGGAGTTCATTCCGAACATCCAAGGCGTCCTCAGATGGGTTGGACTGAACGTCCATTTGGATCTTCTCCAGAAGGTTGGTAGTCTTCTTGGGCAGCATATCTTGCAAACCTTTCCCAAAATTGACTTTCGGTCTAGGGTGCTTCTTAGGAGTAGAGGATTCACCTTTAGACGGAGACGGATTCTTTGAGCATCGAGTGTTCACCAGTTTCAATCTGCAAGCAAAAACTCAAATACACACAATACTAGGGTTTATCAAAGAAAAACTGGTGGGCGAAAGAAATGAATACTAAAAAACGGCAAGACAGAAAGCAAATGAACGAGGTTGGGGAAAACCGATCAAATTCCCAAGAAGAGTAGCCTTCCCGCCATAGCATAGGGCAATGATTCTCTCTGCAGAAAAGTCCTGGACCAGTTATAGTAACAAGATTCATTCTTGATTATGACACTATTAGGCCTGAATGTTGGGCCTCTTTACCATCTCCCCCTTAACCAAATAATTCATACAGCCCAACACATTAGATAAAAATAATTGAACAGATCAGTGGGCTGAGAAATTAACCATTTTGCTCCATGGGGGAGAGTCCAGTAGGCAGTTTAGGCCAGGTAGCAGAGCCCAAGGTCACGCCTAAGGGCTTCAAAACGATCTGTGCTTAATGCCTTAGTAAAAATATCTGCATGTTGTTGTTCAGTCCCAACGTGTGAAATGGACACAATACCATCCTCCACAAGTTCACGAATGAAGTGGTGTCGGATATTTATGTGCTTTGACCGACTATGCTGACCAGGATTTTTGGCAAGATTAATTGCACTTGTGTTGTCACACAGCAATATCAGTTCTTTGTGCTCAATCCCATAGTCTCTCAGCATCTGCTTCATCCAAAGAAGCTGGGCACAGCAACTACCTGCAGCAATGTACTCTGCCTCTGCAGTAGATAGAGAAATGGAGCTTTGTTTTTTGCTATATCAACTCACTAGGTTTGCACCAATGTAGAAACATCCTCCAGTGGTGCTCTTTCTATCATCCGAGCATCCAGCCCAGTCAGCATCACTGTAACCAGTTAGCTGCAAGCTTGAGTCCTTGGAGTTACATATGCCTAGCTCAGTTGTACCAGCCACATAGCATATGATTCTCTTGGCAGCATGGAGAGGTGATTCTTTCGGATCTGCTTGGTATCTGGCACATGCTCCTACTAGGGGTGTGCAAATTTCGGTCGAAACCGAACAAACCGACCGAACCGAACCGAATTTTGCAATTTGGTTCGGTTTTTGGATTTCGGTTTGGTTTTTGGTTTTGAAAATTCAAAATTTCGATTTTCGGTTCGGTTTCTGGTTTTTAAAAATCTACAATTCGGTTAACCGAACCGAACCGAAATTTAAATTATATATTTAAAAAAATATATAAAATACATTATGCCATTATATAATAAACACAAAATAATACCCCTATTTGGTGACTGTTTGTGTGGATGAGAAGTGAGAACTACTATTGAGAGTTTGGGACTTTTATATTGTTTCGTATTTGAACTATTCAGTGACTGTTTCTTTATTTTGTCATTTCATTTGTGTGTAATTTGAACAATGCAATTTGGAATGATTTACTATTATGCACTCATAGTTATATGTAGATATGATGTTTTGTTTGACAGAGCGAATTTACAGGTTTAAAAATGGTAATAGAGATGTTTTGATCAAAAAAAATTTCTTTTTACAAAAGCAATTCGGTTCGGTTCGATTAACCGGTATAACCAAACCGAAATATTTCGGTTCGGTTATTTCGGTTTTCAGTAATTTTGGTTCGGTTTGGTTTTTAGAAAAATTTCAGTTTTTAATTCGGTTTTGGAGTTTTGTTCGGTTCGGTTAACCGAACCGACCGATGCACACCCCTAGCTCCTACAGCAAAGCTAATGTCTGGCCTGCTAGCTGCAAGATAAAGCAAACTACCAATAATGCTTCTATATAATTCACAGTCAACTGATTTACCAAGAGGGTCTTTCTTCATCTTGTCACTTGTCCCAATAGGGGTTCGAACTGGCTTGCTGAACTCCAGCTCAAATTTTTTGACAAGACTCTTTGCATATTTGGCTTGATTCAGAAATATTCCCTCATTTCCTTGAGATACCTGCAGACCTAAGAAATAAGTTAGTTCACCAACAAGACTCATTTCAAATTCCTTACTCATGATGTGGATGAATTAATCTTTCAGAGCTTGAGAGGTTGAGCCAAATACTATGTCATCAACATAGATTTGAGCAATCAAGAACCCTTTTTCTTCTCCTTTGATGAAGAGTGTCTTATCTGCATTCCCTTGTACATAACCTTTCTCCAACAGGTAAGAGGACAGTCTCTCATACGAAGCTCTTGGAGCTTGCTTCAACCCATAAAGGGCCTTGTTCAGCTTGTAGACATAGTCAGGATAATGAGGGTCCTCAAATCCCTTGGGTTGCTCCACATAGACCTCTTCCTTCAACCATCCATTGAGAAATGCACTCTTCACATCCATTTGGTATAGTTTGAATTCAAAGGAACAGGCAATGGCAATCAACAACCTCACAGCTTCAAGTCTTGCAACAGGGGCAAATGTCTCACTGAAATCAACACCTTCAACTTAAGTATATCCCTGTGCAACAAGTCTGGCTTTGTTCCTTGTTATGTTACCATTCTCATCTGACTTGTTCTTGAAGATCCACTTTGTTCCTATCACATTGACATTGTCTGGTCTCTGATGGGTGATTTTCACTACTCATATTTTACCACAAGCGGATGGTTGTCATCAAGTAATAAAAACCGGTGAATACCGGGTCGAACCCAAGGGAATTCAGAATATTATTTCATTCTGGAGAAAACTTAGTCATTTTAAGTTCATTAATAATATATATTATATTTTGAAAAGAGTTTGTTTAATTCTAATGGTGATTAAATTAAAAATAGTGACATTAAATTTTAAAAAAAGCAAGTTAAAAATTTAAAATAATAAAAATAAAGATAAGATATATGCTTGTAATGATTTAGAACATGCCATCTTTATATAAAAGTGAAATTGCATAATGATTTAGCATTTCCCAATGTCTAAAAAGATCAATTTCAGCAGAATTAATGATTTTATAAAGATTACAGATATAACAATTTTCTAATTTTCATAATTTGTAAAAACAGACTTCGTGGAAGCAAATTAAATTATCTAATATTCTGCAATCATCAGTCTAGGCATAAATTTGAGTCTTTCCCAAGCATACAAATTTTCCTATAGTGATCATACGACACATTTCATTTCCCAAATCAGCGTGTACATGCCAGAATCCATTTTAATGTGATTTATTCCCAAGACCGATACTAAAATCTAATTTCCACTTTTTATCTCCCGATTTAGCAAAGCAGAAATCATACATATTAGATTCTAACATTTAAATTATGCAGAATAGTGTAAATAATCTAACAATTATGGTAAAATAATAATAAAACATGATAATATGGATTTTAATACTAAATTTAGAATGTGAAAAAATTAGGATTGTTATCAGATTAATGTAGACAAAATATGCAGAATGATCGATCAGTCCATATTTAGCAGATTAAAAATGCAGATTTCAGATTTTTGGCAAAACATAATTGTCGATCAATTTCAGGCATCCAATACATAATCCTAATTCAAATTCTAACATCATAGCAGATTAATCCAGATTACACAGATAAACATCGACATTTATTATACTTCCATAAAACATAAATTCGTACTTCAAAAGTGATTCTGAACTCCCGTTCTAGAATACTTTTAACACGAATAACATAGAAATCCGTTTACAAACATGAAAACAGTAGGAAATTATGTTTAAAAGCAAATCCTAAACATTACAAAGCGAGAAAAAGGAAAACAACACCTAGAATGCGAAGAACACAGTCAGAAAGACATTCCGATCACTTCCTCCGGCATGGTTCGGTGTTATCGCCTTCTTCTCCAAAGTTGCAGAGCGTTTCCAGAGAGTTTCTGATGATAAAAATGAGTCTGGATGATGAAGAATGGTGAAAAACGGGCTTTAAAACCGTGTTCGGGAGGTTAGAAAACTGCTCAACCGCGACTGTGGCGCAAAAAGTGGCGCTCAAAAGAGGTTTTCGGCGCCACCAAGGAGCTGCGGCGCATACGAAGATTTTCCGACGTGGCACATTTTGTGGCGCTGAAAGGGGCTTTTCGGCGCCGCCAAGAAGGTGCGGTGCATTCTGACAATTTCCTAAAATTTACCCTGCGGCGCAAAAAGTGGCGCCTGAAGGTGTTTTTATGCGCCACCAAGCTTATGCGGCGCATCCTGAAGCTTTTTCCATCCGAAATTTTTCTAAGTGTTGATGTGGCGCCTGAGCATGAGTTTAGGCGCCGCCATGCCTATGAGGCACATTCTGGAGCTTTTCCAGTTTTGAAAATTCCGAATTTGACATCCTTTGACCTCCGAACATCTTCTTTCTTCATTCTGAAACAATATTGCAATGCATTAGGTTTGCCAAAGTCTTATTAAAAATACATAAAAACATGGTGAATTTAACCTAAATAAGCCAAATCTAACCATGATCACTTGAAAAATAAAAACACATGAAATACACCTAAATGTGCAATAAATTAAGGTAAAATGCACTCATTTTGGACATATTTTAGTACAATTTAAGCTCATTTAAATGTGGTTTCACAGGGTGCATCAACATCCTCACACTTAAATATTGCTCGTCCCTTGAGCAATGAAGTCAATTAACACATCAACATGCCAATCAAGATAATAAATATGAAGTCATTACAGTTATGCAAAATCATAGATTTCAACAACGCAATGAGCTAAAGAGATTCAAATGTTTAGTGTGCTAGAACAAGGTAAATTTTCATGCATCAGCTATCAAAACCAGGTGTCCAAAGCACTTACAGTACAAAAAGCAGATTAATCACACATAGCAACTCAAAATGGGAGAGTGAATAATGTAAATATGCTTTTCTATTCCTGTCTTCAAATTTGCTCAATTAATGACTCGGTTTCACAATTATTCTAGACACTTTGGCTGAGTTTTAGACGGTTGAATTCCAAAAGCTACTCATGTCTAAGAATACGTGCCAGTCATATAACCAAGAGTTTATAAATATTCTGTTTAATACCCCTTTATTCAGCATTTTCTCTTTTTTTTTTTTTGATCTTGCATTTTCAAAATTTTTCTTTTCTTTTTCTTTTTGCAAGATAACTTTTTTTTTTATAGGGGTCTTACTCTGACTTTATTTATAATTAAGCATTTAAGGAGACATGGAACGAGCATATTCTTATATAAATAATGATGACTCTCCACAGGACAAGTAAACCAATCTAATTAATCAAAAAGCTTTCTGCAAAGTAAATAGAATTGTTACCAAAGTTCGAACAACTAGCATGACAATTTAACAAAGTCTAGGACTTTAAACTAAGAATCATAATGCTCATTAAGTTGTAAAATCGGATCTAAACAGAACAGTTAGATTTATTCGGATTTCTCTTAATATTGGCTGTGATGTGGTAATTCAAATAATAGCACACCGTGAAAACACAATTTAATCTAACATATTCAACATATCCAACCTAAAGCATTTACCATATTTATTCTAAAGCATAAAGAAATATTAAAAACATAACTAAGCTCTTACCAATTTATTCCCATGCAAATTAGTAAACATAAAACATGAAAAGATCACACCTGGAATGTTTAGGGCTTTGATTTTCATTCATCATCACGGCTGTCATCTTGCTCCTTTGTTGGCATATCCTGCTTCTAATATGTATATATAACAATTACTCAAGAAAATATGATTGTTAGTGCATATGGGAATTCCAAAGTAATCAGAATCATAAAACACCATCCATAACTCAAATTATAACATTTTAACAACAATTTCCAGCAACTTTAAGAAGTATGGACAGATTTGATCGATAATAAATTTCAGAATTCACCAAAAGCAAAACATCGTAAGTTCTAGAGCAGAATTTACAGCAAAATGCCAACAGCTATAGCAAAATATACCCTCATTCTTTATGATAACTCAACCCTGTATGATGTATTAAATAAATGGTTTATACATTGAATAACTAAATGGACCTGTTGATGAAGAATTTCGGGAATGTGATCATAATAGAAACTCCTCCATCCTCACACTTAAACTGAACTACCAGTTTAGTTTAAGTGCATAATAGAAGATTTAAAATATGGGATTAAAACTTTTTAATTTCAAAAATAAGAATATAACATGCATTTAAAAAGTTAGACTGAATTAGATCATACTTTTTAAATAGATAAAAATTTTCAGTTTTTTCTTTAATATGATCTATACATCATAATTTATTTATTTTAATGCCTGCATTGTGTAAAATCATAAAGATTCGGTACTTCAACAACATTAATCCTGCTTCTTCATCAATTATCATGGTTATTTACTTTCCTGTTATCAAATCAACAGCTCACAACATTCCAGTTTAACATGATTCAAGTAAGAGCTATTTTATTAGAATTAAAAACATGCATAAACATAACTTAAACATAAATATAAACTTAACCACATGCTCACCATATTAAATACAAATAAAACACCTAAGTAATGCATAGCAAAGCAAACCAATATTCATAGCAAAAACATCCAACCAAGTAGCAAGGTATTTCTTATACATTATTTGTGGAACCTGGTTACACAAAAACTTCGGGTTACTGTTAAATATATGCACTGCTCCCCATCCTCACACTTAAGTTTAAACCAAAAGTTTAACTTAAGTGCATTGTATAAAGCAAACATATATCAACCTAGAATGTGGGATTTAAACAACTAAATGACCAATATATTTTATTTTAAAGCTATAAGTTCTAAGTCTCTTACAAATTTAAGAAAATCACTTTTTAGAACTTAAAACTTATTATTAAAAAGAACACATTTTTAAGTTATAAAAACTTCCTTTTTGTTAAAAATTTCAGATTTAATGCTTAAAGCTAACTAAATTAGCAAACTAGTTCTTATTAATGATTCGAAATAATGATCTAGAACTTTTAGTTTATTTTTTTTAAATAACATAAGTTTGCATTTTTAGTTAAAATTCATAGGATGAGTTTTTATGATGAAAATATTTCTTTTTCATAAATTAGAAAAACATGAAGTTTCAAGCTTTAATGTTACCAAAATTTATTAATGTAGATTAAAACAACATGGTTAACAATATTCATAGATCAACTCAAAAGATTAAATATGTTATTTTAACCCATTTTTATAAGAAAATTCAGATTTCAGATACTGTAATACCATTTTCCAAGAGCTGTAATCTGAAATTTTACACACTCTATAAAATTTTTGGCATAGGGCTTGAAAATATATTCTAACACTCATATTGTTCATTTTAAACAAAGATTTATACATTTAAACCAATTTTAATCCCACATTCTACATAACCCAAAATTTAATTGACAACACAAATACTAACAATAATACATACTAAATCACAAAATTGGACGAATTATTGAACTAGGATAGCTATTCTTACCCCAAATTGAAGCTTTGAAGCACTTTGACAAGAAATCCCCAAATTTGAGAAGCTAGGGTTCTTGAGCCTCAATTTCAGCTTCAATTATCGAGTACATTTCAGCTTCTACTTTCACCACATAACATTTACTACTTAATTATTAAATTAGAAATATGGTGGGCATATTTTATTAACAAAATTAAAAACCTAAACAAATAAGCATAACGTGACATAAAATGAAAATAAAAACATGTATAAACCATAAATATGATAATAAAGACAAACAAAAACAGATTATTATTATTTTTATTTTTATTATTATTTTTATTTTTATTTTATTATTATTATTATTATTTTGAACTGTGGTGGACAGGAAATTGAGGATGATGACTGGTGTTGTGAGATTCAACAAAGAGAGGAATGTGAAAGAGAGAACATGAAGGAGATGACTATTTTATTTTATATTATTTTATTTTATTTTATTTTATTTATTTATTTATTTATTTTAAGGTTTACATTAAATGGGTAGGTTTTTAAGCCCAATTAGAAGATCTATGACTAAATTTGAGCTAATTGGAGATGAATTAGAATGGATTTGAAGCATAAAAGTTTGTAAAAATATGAGTTTGGCAAAAATCCAGTGGTTCCCATTTTACGCTACATATGGTACTCAAACAAGTTTTTACGTGTCATTGGTGAAAATGACGCCCACAATGCCTTGCTTGTGTTACTTTCGGTGCTTAACTGAGTTTTTGAAAACCATTTATGAAGAGTGGCATCTCAAACTCAGTATTTGTACAGACTTTGTAGCAAAAATACATTGCGTGATTTGTTTAAATGAAACCTAATATTGCATCCATATTCCTATTCATCTGTTTAGTAAAACTACCCTAATTAGTTCTAATCATCCTTATAAATATCTATGAAATTCTGTTCGTTTTCGTCAACCCCTCTATCAATTTATTTCAGCCTTTTTCCTATTCTACTTAAATCACCACAAAAATTCTTTCAGTTATTGATCACTCTAATTCTTAAGAGTCACTCCAAAATTACATATAATGAAAATCATGCAAGAATCATTTTTATATTTTTTTTAGTTGTAAGTAAAACATATAAACTAAAATAAAAGAAAATCAAACATATTAAGCAAAAGACATAAATAAATATTGCTAAGCATGCAAAGGCAGTATGCGAATTCCCTTTCCTAATTAGCTTTCAAAGACAAATGCACCATTTTCTAAATTAAAGGTCTAAATGGTGGGTGCACTTCCATGATCCTGTCATTCATGAGTTATAAAGTCAAATTGCACATCTTTATACAACAATTTAAATAAAGGTAATGCAATCATAAGAAAATTATTGATTAACATTCTAATATATCAGCATTCCCTAAAAAAAAAACTCATTAAAGTTGTAATGTTGTCAAGAGGTGGAATTTAATCTCAAATTTTCTAGCATCCAATATCAACACTTGATGTAATGCATTTAATTAAAAGTAATCTAATTTATTGAGAAATAGGTACCTCAAGTGTGGTGCTAATACATTTAAATGAAGTGTAGGTGGCTTTTCAATCGAGGCTATCCACTTGAAATTCTCAATTATATATGCTGCATACAACTCGCCGCCATCCTCACACTTGTTCTCCTGCAAATCTTCCTCTTTTTTAGATGAGAAACCCAATATTCTTTCAAATTTCAGGATCACACACTGATTTAGCTCGATGCCCTTGCACGACATAGAATAGCAAAAAGTTATAACAATATTTAAAAAGTAGAAATAACATAAATATATTCAAATGAACTTAAAACAACATAATTTTCACAATAATTCCCCGGCAACGGCGCCAAAAACTTGATGGGTGATTTTCACTACTCATATTTTACCAAAAGCGGATGGTTGTCATCAAGTAATAAAAACCGGTGGATACCGGGTCGAACCCAAGGGAATTCAGAATATTATTTCATTCTGGAGAAAACTTAGTCATTTTAAGTTCATTAATAATATATATTATATTTTGAAAAGAGTTTGTTTAATTCTAATGGTGATTAAATTAAAAATAGTGACATTAAATTTTAAAAAAAAAGCAAGTTAAAAATTTAAAATAATAAAAATAAAGATAAGATATATGCTTGTAATGATTTAGAACATGACATCTTTATATAAAAGTGAAATTGCATAATGATTTAGCATTTCCCAATGTCTAAAAAGATCAATTTCAGCAGAATTAATGATTTTATAAAGATTAAAGATATAACAATTTTCTAATTTTCATAATTTGTAAAAACAGACTTCATGGAAGCAAATTAAATTATCTAACATTCTGCAATCATCAGTCTAGGCATAAATTTGAGTCTTTCCCAAGCATACAAATTTTCCTATAGTGATCATAAGACACATTTCATTTCCCAAATCAGCGTGTACATGCCAGAATCCATTTTAATGTGATTTATTCCCAAGACCGGTACTAAAATCTAATTTCCATTTTTTATCTCCCGATTTAGCAAAGCAGAAATCATACATATTAGATTCTAACATTTAAATTATGCAGAATAGTGTAAATAATCTAACAATTATGGTAAAATAATAATAAAACATGATAATATGGATTTTAATACTAAATTTAGAATGTGAACAGATTAGGATTGTTATCAGATTAATGTAGACAAAATATGCAGAATGATCGATCAGTCTAGATTTAGCATATTAAAAATGCAGATTTCAGATTTTTGCCAAAACATAATTGTCGATCAATTTCAGGCATCCAATACATAATCCTAATTCAAATTCTAACATCATAGCAGATTAATCCAGATTACACAGATAAACATCGACATTTATTATACTTCCATAAAACATAAATTCGTACTTCAAAAGTGATTTTAAACTTCCGTTCTAGAATACTTTTTAACACAAATAACATAGAAATCCGTTTACAAACATGAAAACAGTAGGAAATTATGTTTAAAAGCAAATCCTAAACATTACAAAGCGAGAAAAAGGAAAACAACACCTAGAATGCGAAGAACACAGTCAGAAAGACATTCCGATCACTTCCTCCGGCATGGTTCGGTGTTATCGCCTTCTTCTCCAAAGTTGCAGAGCGTTTCCAGAGAGTTTCTGATGATAAAAATGAGTCAGGATGATGAAGAATGGTGAAAAACGGGCTTTAAAACCGTGTTCGGGAGGTTAGAAAACTGCTCAACCGCGACTGTGGCGCAAAAAGTGGCGCTCAAAAGAGGTTTTCGGCGCCACCAAGGAGCTGCGGCGCATACGAAGATTTTCCGAATTTTCGAGTGTGGCGCATTTTGTGGCGCTGAAAGGGGCTTTTCGGTGCCGCCAAGAAGGTGCGGTGCATTCTGACATTTTCCTAAAATTTACCCTGCGGCGCAAAAAGTGGCGCCTGAAGGTGTTTTTATGCGCCACCAAGCTTATGCGGCGCATCCTGAAGCTTTTTCCATCCGAAATTTTCCTAAGTGTTGATGTGGCGCCTGATGTGGCGCCTGAGCATGATTTTAGGCGCCGCCATGCCGATGTGGCACATTCTGGAGCTTTTCCAGTGTTGAAAATTCCGAATTTGACATCCTTTGACCTCCGAACATCTTCTTTCTTCATTCTGAAACAATATTGCAATGCATTAGGTTTGCCAAAGTCTTATTAAAAATACATAAAAACATGGTGAATTTAACCTAAATAAGCCAAATCTAACCATGATCACTTGAAAAATAAAAACACCAATAAATTAAGGTAAAATGCACTCATTTTGGACATATTTTAGTACAATTTAAGCTCATTTAAATGTGGTTTCACATGGTGCATCAGTCTCTCCACCAATGTCCACACCTCATTTCTAGAAAATTGTTGTAGCTCTTCTTGCATGGCTGAGATTCATTGTTCATCACCAAGAGCCTCTTCAACCTTGCTTGGCTCTATCCTGGAAGTGAAACAGTGCAACCCTGCAAGTTCCTTGTAATCAATTTTCTTCTTCATCCTGGTTCTCCTTCCTTCGTTTAGGTCTCCTATCAGATCATCTTCATCATGGTTCATGTGCACCTTTCTGATGGGAGTAGAGGGAGCTGGATTGGTCTCAGCATCTTTGGTATGATCAGGAGCCTTCTCATTGCTATCAGTAGGTGACTGTTCTGAGTTGATCATATTGACATCTTCACCATTCTCAGCATCTATGGGACAATGAATTCTGCTAGGTTTGTCATCAATGGTGACATTAGCTCATTCCACCACCTTTCTGGATTTTGGAAGATATACTCTGTAAGCTTTGCTTGTGGATGAGTATCCCACAAAGATTCCTTCTTCACTCTTCTCTTGAAACTTTCCAAGGTGCTCCCTGTCATTGAGAACAAAACAAGTGCTACCAAAAATATGGAAATAAGAGATAGTAGTCTTTTTACCCTTCCACAGTTCATAGGGAGTCTTGAGAGACTTTGATCTCATATGAACACGATTTGATACGTAGCATGCTGTATGAACAACTTCAGCCCACAGAGATTGAGGTGCACCTTTTGAGTTCAGCATCACTCTAGCCATTTCTTGAATAGTACGATTCTTCCTTTCAACAACTCCATTTTGTTTGTTCTAGGGGCTGAGAATTCATGCTTGATTTCAAATTCACTGCAAAACTCCTCAAATGCATGGCTTTCAAATTCACCTCCATGATCACTTCTGATCCTCTTGATCTTGCATTCTTTTTCTGTGATCAATTGTTGGCTTAATTTGATGAAGGCCTTTAGTGCCTCACTCTTTTCCCTGAGAAAAGAAACCTAAGTATATCGAGAATAATCATCAACACATACCAAAACATATTGCTTACCACCAAGGCTTTTGACATCAGTAGGACCAAAAAGATCCATGTGAATGAGTTCAAGACATCGGACTGAACTAGATTGCTCAATGGACTTGTGTGGTGTTCTGTGTTGCTTGTTCTTCATGCAGTCATTGCACATTCCAACATCATCCTTTCTGAAAATTGGTAAGCCTTTGACAGATCCCTTTCTGCTCAACTGGATTAAGTCTTTGAAGTTCAAATGACCCAACCTTTCATGCCACATATGAGTTTGAGCAGAACCTGCACCTTCAACAAACAAGCAAGATTGTGAAAGCAAATAACAATCATTTTTGGATCTATAACCTTTGAAGATGCATTCACGTCTGGAGTTGAGCACTTCACAGCATTCATCATCAAAGAGCACTTTAAGCTTGTTGTCACACAGGTGACTAATGCTGATCAGATTGGCACACAAACCATCAACATGATACACTGTCTTGAGAGCAGGAAATCCTTCATCTACAATTGATCCTTGACCAATGACCTTTCCTCTCTTCCCATCTCCAAAGATGACATAACCTCCATCGATCTCATGATAGTTAGAAAGAAGATCTTTATTCCCAGTCATGTGCCTTGAGCATCCACTGTCAAAGTACCAACATGACTTCTTCCCTGACTTTGAGGTTGAGTGAAAAGCCACATTGCATATCATCTTCCATTTTTCCTTCCACTCTCTTCTGGAAATGTACTTCTTTAGATCTTCATCTGGCCAGATCATAGGTCTCCCAGACATGGCATCACGAGCAAGTAAGCGGCATGACTTGGTCCTGTGACCATAACTCCTGCAGTAAGCACACTCCAAGGGTTCAGCTACAGAGATTTCCTTTTTGTTCTTCTTCTCCTTGGAGTTCTTTCTGGTGCTGCAATCTTCATTTGATTCATCAGAGAAACTGCATCCTTCTCTGACAAACACTCTTTGGGTGGAAGTGTTGCATCCTTTCACATAACCAATTCCTCTTCTGTCTCCATGAGCTTTAGAGGATGAGAGAATCTCTTCGAGGACATCCTTTCCCTTATTCAACTTGCTGGTCAGTTCCTCAGATTTAGAAACTTTGGCAGTGAGTTCCTGAATTTGAGTAGTCAAGTTGATCACTTGATATTGAAGATCATCCTTTTGACTGGCAAGAGCAGCTACTTGATCAACCAGAGCTCCATAGACAGTGGTGAGGTTGAAAACTTGATCACTTAAACCTATCACCTCTTGTTGGAAATTATTCCTTTCAGCACTGAGATGATCAACTTGTTCAGTAAGCTCTCTGTTGAAGGTCATGAGTTCACCGGCTTGAACTGCCAGTTCATCCACTCTTACAGACAGGTCCATGTTGATAGGTTCCATGCGGGCAACCAAGTATTCCAACTCATCTATTCTGATCTCAGCTTCTCTGAGTTCAACTCTTTGAGCAAAGTACTTATTCTTGAAGAGATCGAGTTCTTGAAAGTACTTTCTCACTTCTTCACCTTGAATGTAATACTTTGCTATCAACTCATCAAGCTCATTATTAAGATAAGCAATTTCTTGCCTACTTATCCTTAGATCGAGTAGAGCACCCTCCAACTCTCCCGAGGTTTGTTCCAGTCTGAGGTTGGTCTCATCAAACATGTTGCTTAGAATTTCAATCTCTAGACTGTTGTCCCTGTAAGAAGAGGCAGAAGCTTCATCAGTAGTAAGACTATTGACATGAGAAGAAGTATTACCACTAACAGATTCAGAATCAGACTCTGAATCCCACGATCCAACAAAGGCAACCCCTTCTTCTTCTTCATCATCACTGGATTCATGACTTTCAACATCACTAAAAGTGGCACAGTAGTTCTTCTTGATGTCAGAGGACTTGTGTTTGAGATTGGCACATTCAGCTCGAACATGACCGAAGCCTTTGCATTCAAAGCACTAAGGACCCTTGGAATCTAAGGGTTCCTTGGAGACTTTCTTAACAGGTCGATCATATTTTTTCTTCTCAGATCTTCTGCTTGAGGAGCTCTCTCCCTTCCTGTTTCCAAATTGTTTGGTTTTCTTATCTCTGATAAAGCGTGCCAACTTCTTGGTCAGTAACACCAGATCCTCTTCATCAAGATCATCATCTTCATCATCATGAACAGAACTAGATTCTTTGGGGGGAACAATCTGAGATTTGGTCTCCACCTTGAAGGCAGTCGATTTCCCTTTGAAGTTCTTGCAGTGAGTCATTTCCCATGATTGTAGGATCCCCATAAGTTCATCAACACCCATGGTTGCAAAGTTGGCTTGAAGTTCAAGGGCAGCAATCTTAGGATAGAACCTCTCTCGAAGTGTACCTACAATCTTAGTGACTATCTCCTCATTGGAGTAGGTTTTCCCAAGCTGTTGAGCTTGGTTGGTTAGTATACGAATCATACCAAAAAATTTATTCACAGACTCATGCTTATCCATATACATTTTATGAAACTTGGCATCAAGAGAAATAAGTTTAGATCTCCTTACAGAGGTGGTTCCCTCATAAGAGTTTACCAAAATCTCCCAAGCTTCAAATGCAGTGGTGCAGTTTGAGATGAAGAAATATTGATCATCTGACACAGCACTGAAGAGAGCATGAAGAGCTTTGGAGTTCATGTTGGACAGGGTCTTCTCCTCTTTGCTCCAGTCATTCATGTCTTTGGGAGTGGTTACACCATCCTTAGTGACACTGGGAACAACATACTTGCTAAGAACATCATTCCATGCCAGATCATCAATGGACATCAGGAATGACCGCATCTTGTTTTTCCAGAAAGCAAAGTTAGTCCCATCCAGTAGAGGAGGCTGATTGTAGTTCCACCTTTGACTCATCTTGCTTCAAAAGATCTCTCTCGCAAGAGTGTGGCTCTGATACCACTTGTTAGGTCCACTATCTAAGCAAGTGAGGTAACTTTATGCAGTGGTTCACTGTATGTGTTTGAACACTAACAAAGAACAACCAGATTACGGTATTAAGTGTACTATAAGCACAGCGGAATAAAATGAAGCATAAAGTAAACAAACACAAAGAGTTGTTGACCCAGTTCGGCCTTCGGCCTACGTCTGGGGGATACCAATCCAGGAGATTATTTCACGATGTTTATCAACAATGGTTTACAACCACACACAGTAGATGAAATAACTTGAATGTCTTCACTCCAAACTCCAGGCGGATAGTTGTGATGACCAGCTGCTCTCTCCAGCTTTGGTATAGGCTTCCCACCTATTTCAACTCCCCAAAGCTAACCCACTTTGAGTTTCCACTGAAGTAGCCTGTGAAGCACCTCTCCTTGAGTAGAATAAATGTGTTGAAGTCTTCTTCCTAGTTTCGCCTTAAGCACTCTCTTTAAATGTGTCCCAGCTTCACTTGAAGGAACTGAAGAACAATCAGAAGCAGGAGTGCTCAAGACTTGGTTCAATCTTACAGCAAAGGGTGGATTCTGTGAACACAAGGCTGAAGTTTGAAGTGGCTTCTCTCCAAGTTGATCTGAAAGCTTGGATGAGTTTCAGAGTGTTTCAATAGTGATAATGGTGAGAAGTGTTTGCCCAAGCCTCTGAAAAATCCTTTTAAGCAAGCAGCTCTGCAGACTTGAACGGTCACATATCCAATTAGGGAAAGAGCCGTTGAGTTTATGTGAGGGCTTGTTCAAATCTTCTTTCCTTAATCTGGGAAGGAGTCCTGCAATGAAATATTAGTATTTCTCCTCCCAGATTAGGAAGTATCCGTTGGGGCTGAAGTCAGTCTTCCAAGAAATCTCAATATGCACTAGTAGACTGCTTACACTAATGTTCACCTATTGTGTTCGATCATCGGTTATGAACTCCTATCAAAACCTAGACTCAACAAGAAAGTATATTGATACTAGTAATTTTTTGTTCGTTGATTTGAAATGATAAAAGAAATTAAATTTATTGCAATTTCAGAAAAGAAAACCTCAAATGAAAAATTAATTACTCGTATTAGTTTTGTAGTTTCTAATAATTTTAAGATCCCTTTTAATAAGTCCTGGCCATTATACTTCTGCCTACCCTGATCGAGATCGACACAGCTATTTGCCACCTCTACTGAGGATTAGTATTCACCAAAACCATTAGAATAATTATTTATTTATTTATTTTTTAAAAAAAATGCAGAAAAGTGTACCTGTGTTTGACGCAAGCAAACCTTCCTGACAGCCAATCAGTATCATCCAATAATTTGACCGTTACAACGTGTCAGGGACCAGAAACGCCAATATTCTGTGAACACCAGGACCACAACTCTACCACTAATCCCAGCCGTCAATATTGTGGACTCCCATTTTATTGACGGTGCGGATCAAGTCTGAAGCAGAGGTTCCCATATGTTTAAGACAATCCAAAAGGGTGTGTAGACCAATCCCCTAAATTTTCCTTCTGACAGGGCCCAATAATTTAGGCTTATTTGGACCACTCACATTGAAGATTGAACACTACATTACTGTCCGAATCCTGCTAAGAGTCACATGAAGTGTCAAAATATTACACATGGATTTAAGGCGGTTTGGCATTTTGGTCATCCATCGATCCATCATCCCATGTTGTTCTTTACATGCTAATAATAATATCTCTATCTCTATGAATGCAAGTGCTAATTCAAGGGATGTATGTACACAATCTTGCAACATAAACACCAGCTCATGATGTTTCACTACCTATTGTCCACTTGACACCTTTCATGTTTCCATTTTTAAGGACTCTTTTCTTCGATATTTACTCTTGGAGGGTTCAACATTTAATTTGTGGGGACATCTTAGTGTACAGAATATGCACCTTAGTTTATACTAATAGTCAATGATTTTTATTTTTAATTTTTGTAATGACACAGTGATTGTGTGATGTTCCAGATGATTTTTGTAATGTTTATGAATTTATTTCTGGAATACAGTTTTGTAGTATGACATTTTTAACCAAATCACAAAAATATCACTCTTACATCATTATTCACCCAGTTTCTCATCATGTCTGCATGTGGTGACTCTCCTAACTCTAGTTGATAGTCTGTACCGTAATCGGAATTTTGGAGGGTATTAAGAGTCTGTTTTGCATGCAGCTTTGGGAGCTTTTGGTAGCTTTAGTTTTTATTTCAAAACAAAAACACCGTTCTGTACACTAGCTTTTGAGAGCTTTCGGAAGCTACTTTCCAAATTTAATTAATTTTTCTCTTCAAATTATAATTTTTGACAGCTACAACTACTTGTATCGAACACTTATGCAAAAACTAATAGCTACAGCTCCCACTGCTCTCAACAGCTACAGCTCCCTACAGCTGCAGCTCGCAGCTACAGCTCGATGTGCAGAACGGACTCTAAATATCAGTTTTGAGTAATATTTATTTCTTTTTTGGACACCAATTAGTTTCTCTCTCGATTTAAAAACCATAAAATGGAGATTATGGGATCACCATAATATTTCTAGATATGGATGTATGCATTGTCTTTTACCGAAAGTCCCACAAGCCTAAAAGCATACTATAGTTGTTCTGAATATAAATAAAATCGATGTCTTCTTTTGATCGTAATGATTATCATACTTAATTTCTCCTAATTGTTTAAGCTTGAAAAAAAATTATTAATTAATGGAACTTAATTAAAATAGAAATAAGCAAGGAAAGTAACAAAAGTAAAAGAAGTGAAAAATGATTGACTAAGCGATTGATTCGGCTCTTTCAAATTGTTTAAATTGAAATTTATCTAGATACTTAATATATTATGAAGAGAGTTAATGTTTGTAATTTATTATTGGAAAAAATGTCGAAAATGTCCATTTTCTTGTCATTTTTGTCCGATCCGGTCCCTTGGAATTTATAGCCCCTATTAGTCCGCTTCGTTTGCTAATTAAAATTAAATTTATCATAAATTCACTAATCCAAGGTAATTAGAGATTTAATCGGAAAAATTACCAAAAGCGTCTATTTTCTTGTCATTTTATCCGAATTCGTCCTCTACAATTGTTGCAAATAATTGACTCCAACTGCTGTGACCCTTGCATCAAAATATATTACACTACTTTTTTGTACATTATATCTTGTTCTTTTTCTTCTTTTTTTTTGTTTCTACAATTTACATTATACTGTCAACAGTCTACAGTATACTGTCACAACTACAAGTAAGATGTTTTAAATGAATATCATACTCACATGTCAAACATGAAGTAAGATGTTTTCTTCATGTTTGACATGTGAATATGATATGATTGAAAACATCTTACTTGTAATTGTGATATTATAATGTAGACTGCAGGAAAAAAAAAACAAAAGAGAATAAAATATCCTGCACAAAAGTAGAATATATTTTAATGCAATGGTGACAATAGTTGGAACCAATTATTTGCAATGATTTTTGAGAATAGATTTAAGACAAAAACAAAAAAAAATGAACGTTTTTGGCAAATATTCTAATTATATCTCTAATTAACTTGTAATTAATGGACGTTTTTATTTTTGGCAAAAATAAAATAAAAATAAGAAAATGCAATTAAAGTCGGTTGGATGAGGCTGCAAATGGTGCCCGTTTTGATGATACAGATGATGAAGCCCAATTTCGAAAGTCAAAGCCCATTTGAAGCTGAATCCATTTTCGTTTGAAGCCCCCAATTAACGTTGGTCCAAAATGCATTCCCGGTTCAATTCAAGCCCAGTAGTACCACTTAAAAAAAAAAACAGAAAAAGAAAAAGAAAAAGAAAGAAAAGAAAAGAAAAGAAAGAAATAAAGAAAATTAGTACTGCTATTTTTAAATTTCAATTTGTTGTTTAGTAGTTATGGGTAAATTCATGAGTGCATTTTGAAAAAGTTGTTTTAAACAATTGAAGAAAGAAAGAATGTGTGACGTGGGGAATCCATTCCATGCGATGGCAAAGGCATCGTTGTTCCTATGTCAAGCCATGAGGCCATCTTCAACAAAGCTCTCTTACTTTTTTCTAACTCTCCTACTTTTTCCCACCACAACATCTTCTATTTCTTCCACATCATTAATTAACTTTATCTCATTTTCATTTCTAATAAAACAACTCAATATTTTCCACATCATTATTGTAAACAATTTAAATAAAAAATATAAGAAATTTTTTTTTAATTAATTTTTTTTACAAAATTATTTCGTTATTTATACTTATAATTATTGTGTTTTAAAATTTAAAAAAAAGAAAACAAAAAAGAAAAAAAAGAAAAAAAAAAGACAAAAAGTTGCCGGGCACAGTGTGCCTGGCAGTGCTCCTCCAAAATGGAGGAGTAGGGCTGGGGAAAAATACCGAATATCCCACATACCGCACATATCGTGCCGAAAAAAATAACGAGAATACCGAAATTTTCGGTATACCGTAATTTTCGGTACGGTATCATACCGTACCGTAAGATTTCGGTACGGTAATGGTATAAATTTTTTGATACCGTGGTATACCGTTATCGTACCGAACTTCGGTATATATCGCGGTATCGGTATATCGGTATGTACCGAGTCTTCGGTATATCAGTATATACCGCAATACCGATATGCTGGTATATAGAATGTTCGGTATGTCGGTATATACCGCAATACCGGTATATCGGTATGTAGCGAATGTTCGGTATGTCGGTATATACCGTGATACCAGTATGCCGGTATGTACCGAAGGTTCGGTATACCGGTATATACCGAACATACCGAAATGTCTGTATGATAACGGTATGGAAATATTTCATACCGAAAATTTCGGTATACCGAAAGAGCGGTACGGCAACGGTATGAAAATTTCCATACTGTAAGGTTCGGTACGGTATACGGCGAATTTTTTTCGATATACCGTACCGATCCACCCCTATGGAGGAGCATGCGCCACGTCAGCTAGGGGTGGGCATCGGGTTCGGGTTAGTCGGGTACCCACCCCGAACCCGAAAAAAATTATGTTCGGGGTCGGGTTTTTTTTAATGGGAAAGGTCGGGTTCGGGTACCCGAACCCGAACCCAAAGTTCGGGTCGGGTATCGGGTCCTAAGTTTGGACCCGAATTACCCGAAGAACCCGAAGTTTTTTTTTTTTTTTTTTTTTTTTTTTTTTTTTTTTAACGTTCCACAATTTCTATAATTTTTAAAAAGTGCTTAAAACACCTAATAATTCCACAAACCATTATCATTTAGTCCAAACTATATCACAATTATCATATACAATAGATGTATACACAATCAAGTTTTATAATTAATTAGTTTATAAATGTGAGAATTATTCACTATTTCGTCAAATATTTATTCAAATTCTTCACTTTTCATTATGTCTTTCTCAAATAGAAGAATTTATTAATTACTCTATTTGTCTAGTTTAGTAGTATTTGCCAAAAACTTCTTTATACGTGTTCGTAATTTTTTTAATGTGTAGTTAATCCACATATATATTTGTTATGGATGAATTAAATATTTAATTCTAGATTTCTTTATTATTGTTTAGCTTTGTGTAGATTGTAGATATAATGCCCTTTGATCGATGTTATTTATTTAATTCAAATTTTTCATATATATTTTTAATTTTTTTAAAAAAAGAAGTGGGATAATTGGGTACCCGACCCGATCGGGTACCCGACACCAATGTCGGGTTTTGGTCGGGTATTTTAATTTCATACCCGAACCCGACTAACTCGAACCTGAATAGCCCGAACCCGACAAACCCGACACGATGCCCACCTCTAACGTCAGCGCATTGCTGACGTGGCGCTGGACATGGGAGAGCTAAACATTGGAGATGGCCTGAGCCCATCACCATCCATTTTAATTTCCCCAACCCATTAATTTATTTATGGAAAAAAGGATAAATAGGTCATTTTTCTTTTCAAAAAATTCAAATCAGTCATTTTTCTATTTTATTACCAAAACAGTCCTCTACAAATGCTAATTATGTTCAAATCAGTCCTTTTTTAACTAATTATATTCTAATTGCTGACGTGGCAAGGGTTTTAATTTAAACCTGACACGTGTGCATAATATTAGTCCTTTTTCTTTTATCTTTTGCCAATTCAGTCCTAAAATTTTATTTTGTTCTATTTAGTCCTCTACCCCAATCACTCATTTTTATATTAATTGGCCTCAAACCTTTCAAATTATTTCATTTTAGGCCCAGAACCTTAATTTTTTTATTATTACTAATCCATTTATCAAATAAATGCACAACATACTTCCATAAATAAAATTAAACATCAAACCTCATATATTGGGTTCGACTGCTTTGTTATCGGGTCTTTCAAGTACCGGAATTTTACGGACTCTCTCTAATAACCACTCGACCGCAACCGATTGTTCATTGGTTTTGGTTTCCTTCAGTAACAATCAACAGAATCTTACTTTGCGTCCTACCTTAGGATGTAGCAATATTTGAGTAAATGATTTAACTTGAATTTTTGGAAGGTTATGGATACAGGAAGCCTTGGTTTTATTGAAAATATTAATATTATTAAAAATATTAAAAAAAATAGCCTGAATTTTATTGTCCACAAAGTATGATTGTGCTGATTGTTGCTGAAGGAAACCAGAACCAATGAACCATCGTTACGGTCGGGTGGTTAGAGAGAGTCCGTAAAATTCGGAACTTCGAAGACCCGGTAACAAGGCGGTCAAACCCAATGTATGAGGTTTGGTATTTAATTTTATTTACGGAAGTATGTTGGGCATTTATTTGATAAATGTATTAGTAATAATAAAAAAATTAAGGTTCTGGGCCTAAAATGAAATAATTTGAAAGGTTTGAGGCCAATTAATATAAAAATGAGTGATTGGGGTAGAGGACTAAATAGAACAAAATAAAATTTTAGGACTGAATTGGCAAAAGATAAAAGAAAAAGGACTAATATTATGCACACGTGTCAGGTTTAAATTAAAACCCTTGCCACGTCAGCAATTAGAATATAATTAGTTAAAAAAGGACTGATTTGAACATAATTAGCATTTGTAGAGGACTGTTTTGGTAATAAAATAGAAAAAGGACTGATTTGAATTTTTTGAAAAGAAAAAGACCAATTTATCCTTTTTTCCATTTATTTATTATGGGAACTACTACTACTACTACTTTTAAACTGCAGCAGCTGTTGCACTTGCATACCACCACTCTCACCGTATTATACCCTCTGCTTAATTATCTCCTCCATCTATGCATTAACTTCAAGATTAATAAAGGGTCTGCAGGTTTACTACTATAAAATAATACTACTACTACTACTGCTGCTATTGGGCGGCGCAAAGGGTAGATCAGAGATGATTAATCAATTGCAGAACAATCACCTCACCCTCACCTGTCGCTGCATATATAATACTACTAGTGTTGAGCGTAAAATATGTAGAGGTTTAGAGACCTCTTTTGATTTATAACTTTGAAGAGATTACAGGAAGGATTACAGGAACGTAAACAAAGCGGTAAAATTGCAGAATGAAAACAACAGAATAAAACTTGCAGAAAGAAAATAAACTGCAGAAAATGAATTTTTCTCTGTGGAGTCGAAGAGGCTTTCCAAATGAACATCCCTTTGGCTTTTATAGGCAGAAACCCTCAACCGTCAGATACCCACAACCTCTCCTAGGACACCTGTCGTCACGCTGTCTCTCCTGCTGGCAGAGATCTTCAACCGTCAGACACCTGTCTCCACGCTGGTTCTCCACATAAACCTCCCTTCCATTCTCTTCGTAACTCCTGGGCCTACATAATACGAGAAACGGGGCGCCGCCACTTTTGATGGCCTCCCAGGTTTGTGTCTTGCTCACTTTTGATGGCCTCCATTCGTCGTGCCTTGGCCTCCACCAAAGGTTTCTCGGCCGCCACCAGGAGCTCCCCGGCCGCCGTACGGCACCCCTTGGCCGCCACTTGGTTTATGATTGTGTCGCACACTTGAATCTTGACTTAGATAATCCTATGCTCACTTAAATAGGTTCACTTCAATAGCCTCACTTCAATAATAGGCTCACTTTAATAGGCTCACTTTAATAGGCTCACCTCAAAAGGTTCACTTGATAGGCTCACTCCAATAG
This sequence comes from Hygrophila difformis, assembly GCA_030278955.1. Lineage (NCBI taxonomy): Eukaryota > Viridiplantae > Streptophyta > Magnoliopsida > Lamiales > Acanthaceae > Hygrophila > Hygrophila difformis. The sequence goes on along the minus strand of JAOANR010000012.1, from coordinate 36,706,235 downwards.
GCTCACTTTAATAGTTCACTTCTCACTTCAATAGGCTCACTTTAATAACTCACGTTGAGGCTCACTTTAATAGGCTCACTTTAATAGGCTCACCTCAAAAGGCTCACTTTGATAACTCACGTTGAGGCTCACTTTAATAGGCTCACTTTAATACTTTTATTCAGTGGGACTCACTTTTATTGGGTCAACAGATGCCCCCCTCGCGTAATTCGTCTGATTAGGACTTTCTAAGGCGAATTTACGCGTTCAATATAGGCTTGACCCATATCCTCCAGCCGCCATTAAGGAAGTCCTACCCAGCCGCCATCCGAGCCTTGCCAGCCGCCCTTGGAAGAGCCCAGACCGCCATCCTTGAGCCTTTCGTTATGCCGCCACTACTCAGCCACCAACTACTCGGCCTCCAAGGCCGCTGTCAATCACGCTCTAGGGTCACTATCCAGGGTTGTTTCTACCAAGGATCAATGTAGAAGCCACCACTATTGGGACGTCTTCCTCTTTACCCGATTTCACTTTATTGAAATGAGTCCCTTGTAAAGGAAGACGCTTCTCTTCCTGTTCCTCCAGGAATTTTTCCAAACGGGCCGCTCTCTCGGCCAGTTGGGCAAGATTACTTGCATCATGCACAATTAAATGTTCTTTTAGTCTAGGCAACATATTGGATACTGCTATGTTGGCTATTTCCCTCTCAGGGATTGCCATAGTACATCGGCCCTTAAGTCGTTGTAACCTATTAATGAAGGCACTTGCCGTCTCCTCGGCATATTGCCTTGCATTAGTTAAATCTGCGAGACTAACCTGGGACAGGGGTGTATAGAATCTTTCATGAAAGGCTTGCTCCAAATCAGTCCAATTCTGGACAGAATTAGGCCGCAAAGACGCATACCATGCGAAAGCAGGACCGGTGAGGGATGAGCTAAAGAGCCTCAACTTCAACCAGTCGTTCGATGCTGCCTCCCCACACTGTGCAGTGAACCTGCCCACATGCTCCACGGTGGACTTACCTTCATCCCCTGAGAATGTGGAGAATTCAGGCATCTTAAAGCCTCGTGGGTATGGTTGCACGCTATCAACCCAATCAGGGTACGGCTTGCGGTATGTTGGCCGCTCCATCGGCCTCAGTTGAATCCCGAAGTGCTGCTGCATCATGTCTGCCAGCAACTCGGGCGACACTACTGGCGCCTGCGCAGGTGGCATCGCCACTGGGGGTGTAAGAGGAGCCACAGCGGCTGGTTGCGGCGTCTGCCCCCCTTGCGGTGGCGTCTGCCCCCAAGGTTGGGGCGCCTGTCCCCAAGGCTGCGTCGCCATGTAGGGTACACCAGGAACATTCGGCACATTAGGTGCCGCTTGTCGTGGCGGCATACCAGTGGCCCCAGAGACCGCTGTACAGCCTGGCGATACACTGGTGGCCATTAAACACCCTGGTGCTGCATAAATCGGCATTGGAGGCGCTGTATATCCAAGATTCGGCGCCATAGGAGCCGCTGGGGTATAGGCGTAGGCTGTCTGGTATGGATTCACGAACGGACTAGGCAAACCTCCTACATCAGGTAGTGGTGGCTGACTGGGTGCTGTTCCCCAAGCCCGTAGTTGGCCGCCTGACGGCCCTGAACATATCGGCGTGTTAACGCCGTTTACAAGGGCGGTTGCAGGAGCAGTTGCTTCATGTTGAGTCCGCAGAGCATTGAAGCCTCGGTCAATCTGATCGGCCATAGCAGGCCGCAAAACGTCCATAAGATGCCTCGTGAGTATAGGCATGAACTCGGCCATCGATTCTGTCATCGAGAGCCGCATTTGTTCCGTCAATGTGGGGGTCTGCATTATCCCCTGTTGTGGCTGGGCAGTACTCGTCGTCTCAATTGCATCCTCAGACGACGTTCTAATAGGTGTCTTTTCTTGCAGAGACATTTCTTCGAATTTCTGCGTTAAATCACTTACCAAACGTCCAGACCTTAGACGCATACACTTCTTTGAAGCGGATATGGCTTTAACTTCGGTCCCACTGGGCGTGCCAATTTGTTGAGCGTAAAATATGTAGAGGTTTAGAGACCTCTTTTGATTTATAACTTTGAAGAGATTACAGGAAGGATTACAGGAACGTAAACAAAGCGGTAAAATTGCAGAATGAAAACAACAGAATAAAACTTGCAGAAAGAAAATAAACTGCAGAAAATGAATTTTTCTCTGTGGAGTCGAAGAGGCTTTCCAAATGAACATCCCTTTGGCTTTTATAGGCAGAAACCCTCAACCGTCAGATACCCACAACCTCTCCTAGGACACCTGTCGTCACGCTGTCTCTCCTGCTGGCAGAGATCTTCAACCGTCAGACACCTGTCTCCACGCTGGTTCTCCACATAAACCTCCCTTCCATTCTCTTCGTAACTCCTGGGCCTACATAATACGAGAAACGGGGCGCCGCCACTTTTGATGGCCTCCCAGGTTTGTGTCTTGCTCACTTTTGATGGCCTCCATTCGTCGTGCCTTGGCCTCCACCAAAGGTTTCTCGGCCGCCACCAGGAGCTCCCCGGCCGCCGTACGGCACCCCTTGGCCGCCACTTGGTTTATGATTGTGTCGCACACTTGAATCTTGACTTAGATAATCCTATGCTCACTTAAATAGGTTCACTTCAATAGCCTCACTTCAATAATAGGCTCACTTTAATAGGCTCACTTTAATAGGCTCACCTCAAAAGGTTCACTTGATAGGCTCACTCCAATAGGCTCACTTTAATAGTTCACTTCTCACTTCAATAGGCTCACTTTAATAACTCACGTTGAGGCTCACTTTAATAGGCTCACTTTAATAGGCTCACCTCAAAAGGCTCACTTTGATAACTCACGTTGAGGCTCACTTTAATAGGCTCACTTTAATACTTTTATTCAGTGGGACTCACTTTTATTGGGTCAACAACTAGCTACTACTCCACTATAACAAACACATTTAGGAAGATAATAAGAATCATTTTTATATATGTTTCCATCTAGAATCGAAGAGCAACTAGTATATAGTACTAATGAAGTTGTTGGGATGTATACTCAACTCAAAGACGGATCGGATTAGGAATATATACGTGCGTGCGTCCGAGGTATTGAAAATGAAAGATAAAAATTTATTACTGTAGTAAAAAGCAGCAGTAGTAGTAGTAGTAACTTGTTAAAAAACGAGCTGAGGGAGTACTCATTCATTCATCTGGTTGTCATCAAATGGTTAATGAACAACCCCATTTCTCCACCACCACCTTCCTTCACTGCTTCCCTCACAGTTCTCCCCACTTTTCCCGCCCTTTTCCTCATTTCTTCTCCTCCTCTTCCCATCAATTCCCTCACACCCTTCTCCACTGTCCCCGCTCTCACCAATTCATCATCCTCCCGTCGTCTCCACCGCCTCACCTCCACGCCAATCCCCAACACCTTCGTTATCAGCACCGCATTCCCCGGCTGGTCCGAATGCATCGCCCATGTCCCCATCGCCACTCCCGCACTTATCCCTTCCACGCACGAATTCCAACCGCAGTGCGTCACGAACCCCCCCGTCGATCGGTGCTCCAGAATTCCCACCTGGGGTGCCCAATCCCTCACAATCAGTCCCCTCTCTCCAACCCTACCTTCGAACCCCTCGGGCAGCGCCACTCTCCTCACATCCCCTGTAAAAATGTCGCCTTTGTCCGCATCCCTGATCACCCATATGAATTTGTGGCCGCTCCTTTCCAGGCCGATCGCGATTTCCCTGATTTGTTCGTCGGTGAATGTGCACGTGGTGCCGAAGGATACGTAGACCACTGAATTCGGTTCGCCCTGTTTGTCCAGCCAGGCCAAGCAGGATGACGACCTGTCGGGGTTCCCTGTCGTCTGAATTTGGGGGGTTTGTAAGGGATGGAATGGCCCTAATCCCCAAATTGTTTCTTCCGCATTCCTTTTTGCAAGTATGTCGAGGTACAAACCCTCGATTACCTTATTCGAATTGAAAATCTCCCCGCGGGATATTCTTCTTGCCGTCGCTTGCAATTCCAGGAACTCCCCGAATCCCGGCGAGTAGTATCCGTCCATCGATTGCACCTCTTTCAGAATTTCCGCCGCCTCCGCCGGCAGTTCCGGCGAATCCTGCATTTCCCAGGCGCAGACTGTGAACGCCGAATTGCTACGGAAGCTGTACGCTTCGGCATTCGGTATGGAACCGATGTCCTGGACGACGTACGCCATCAGAACGTCGTAAACCACCACAATTTTTCGGAAATCCCTGGAAAGGCTGTCGGCGAATTCAAAAACGGGGCGGCGGAGAAGCGTGGAAGCGAGGAGTGAAGGCACGATTTGTGAAGGAAATCTGTTCGGCCCGGATGGATTGGGCTGAGGATTTTCGTAGTCAATCGCCGGAAGCTCGTGGTAATGAACACCGGCGGTGGTGTGGGGATTGTTGTCACAGCCGTGGGCGCGAAGTGTAGCCTGACGTAGGTGGGTGGCGGTGGCGAGGTAATAGGCGCGGATTCCGTGGGCGGAGAGGCGGCGGGCGAGATGGAGGAGCTGATTGAGGTGTCCCTGAGCAGGAAGGGGCACCACAACCGCCGCCACGCCGGAAAAATGTGGGGTGTCAGTTTCACAATCAGGCATTGGAGAGGTGAAAGGTAATTAGAAATGCAGTTTTGGAAAGATTTATTTGAAAAAAAATGGATGAGAATTGAGATAGAATTTGGAAAGAAGACGTAATAACGTAAATGGCATTTGTCGTGACGTACAAATTTCAACCAGTGTTGTGTTGTTATTCAACAATTTTAGAAAATCTTTCCAAAGTAAAACCAGGCCGTATTTTATTTCAAGATTCAATGTTTGTGTTGGGTTTTTTGTTGTTTGTCGAGCCAAAATTCAAAATTGTGATCTGCGAAAAGATTCTTGGGATTAAATAGTGTTATTCTCTCTCACGAATGTCGTCTTCATCGGCTACAAAAAAAATAAATAAAAATCAAAAGCCGATGTGCTTGAAGCATCATTTAATCCTTGCATTACTTCATAAATTCTTTCACATGCATGTCTCCTCGTCCATGTGATTAATGAGTACTGCTACTCGTAATTGACTAGGGACTCGGCTCAAAAAATGTTCGATTCGTACTCGACTCAAGCTTGTATCAAGTCAAGCTCTAGTATTTTAATACTCGAACATTTGAGCTCGACTCGACGCGATAACACCATTGACACACCTTTTAATTAGTTTAATCTCAAACATTCCCTCACACTCCACTTTATATTCTATTAGAAAATATGTCATTTATTTAAAATATCTAAACGAGGAAAAATAGTCACTTTTAAAAAATTAAAATATATTTTAAAAGAATTTTAGTTCTATCTTAATTCACTACAAGAAAAATGCTGATTACCGACCGCATATGCGGTCGGTAAACAAGGGACGCGGGTCGTCCCGGAGGTTACCGACCGCACCACCGACCGGAGGTGTCGGTCGGTAATCTCTTGGTCCGAAATCAGACGCCGACCAGACACACTCCGGTCGGTAAATTTGCCGACCAATCACCGACCGCAATGCGGTCGGCACAATCACCGACCGCGGCAGCGACCGAATATGCGGTCGATACCCAACGTTTTGGGACCTTCTGGACCTGACAATTACCGACCGCATGCGGTCGGCACCGCGGTCGGTAAATTACCGACCGGCCTGCGGTCGGCGCAGCGGTCGGTACCCAACAGAGTATTGCAGCAGAAATGGCTGTTATCACAGCCATCCCTGCTGCAATACCAAAACAAACAACCAAATCCAATGTCCAAACAAACTAATACAATCACAATTCCAAAATCCTCCAATTATAACATCACATGATTCGTACACACTCACAATTCAACAAGTTAAACAATCCCAAATTGCAAACAAACTCCAAATGTACATATGAAATCACAAATCCAAACTATTGTGTCCAAAGTGACGGTCTCACAACTTACATAAATCCACAATTGGTTCAAACAAGTTATGCATAAAAAAACCAGGCCAAATGATACTAACCCAAGATGGCCAAGCACAGTCAATGAACACCAAGACCATCTCCTCCCCGGCCGCCCCCAAAATCATCATCACCGTCCCCATCGCCTGGGGACCGAGGACCCCTAGATCCGAGCAACCTCTGCATCTGCTCAGCCATGCTCTCCTGCCTCTGAGACATCTGCTGAAGAGTCTGCTGGAACTGAGCGAACTGCTGCTGCAACTGCTCCTGCAACTGTTGCTGTGTGACGTACTCCGAAGTGGATGGTGGAGGAGTGGAAATAGGATCGCCCCCGGGCCTAAGTGATCGGGCAATCGATCCCATGTCGTATACGGCATTGCGCCTATCGTGCCCACCGGCGAGGTCATAGAAAACAGGATCGGGATCGAAATCAGGACCAATCGCGGGGTTCTGGCTCAGGGATTCGGCCACTGCTGCGAACTCATCCTGTATTTAAATTTAAAATTTAGGGCACAGACAAATTTATGCTTACCAAATGCTAAATTTATACATAACTAAATTTGATATTTTGTTTACGATGCTTACATTCAACTGCCGTGACCTCTCTCGTACCCACTGGTCCTTCTCATGCCCTCTAGTGTGGGTGTGCTCGTGGAGCTCATGCAAATGAACAGGCCTGTTCTGGTCCTGGGACTGCATTGTTTCGAATATTAGAAGTCCTACCATTTGTAAGTAACATTTCACATATTGAAGTAATTTAAGTAAATATGTACATCATACCAATTTGTTTTTTGTGGCTCGAAAAGTCTTCGAACCTGCTGTGTGTGTGGGGAGTGCCGGTGCATCCTCCTGTCCCCGACGTCTGTTCAGCTTCCCTCTCTTCGATTTCTCCTTGAACTGTGCTGACTCCCAAATCCGCCTCCAGTTCTCGGCCACTAGTTGGTCTGATGGATATGGCTTCTTCTTGCTCCTGATATCGAGAGTGTAATCCTTGTACCTGATATCATATTAAGTATAATTAATCGATAGATGAACAACAAGCAAAAACTTTTATTTAACTCTTTGAAAGTACCTGGCAATGTTTTTTCTCTCCCACTCCTTCCTGACTGCTCCTGTGAGCTCAGGTGCCCAGTGCGCTGCTTTCTGCAATTTAAGTTTGATCACGATATGTATGTCGGCAATTAATTAAATGATTATATTTTAAACTACGGATTACCTGAAACTCCCCCCAATAGAACTCTTTGGTCTCCCGGGAGACCTTTCCCCAGCTAATACCATTCATATCAGATCGCATGGGGTAAATGTCGGTGATCTTCCTCACCAATGCATTAGTGAACTCAATGCTAGAAGACATAAATCAAAACCACGAAATTTTGTTACAAAATAATCTTAAGTACGTAGTATATACATATTTGAAATGCAAAATGAATTTAAAACATAAGCTACTTACAGTCCATCGTCCCCTGGCTCGACCAAAAGCCTATCAGGCCGACCCTGTGGCGCGGGAGGAGCCCCCTGTGGCGCGGGAGGAGCCCCCTGTGTAGATCCGACCGATCCTAAACAGCAATTATAAGTTTTTTGTTATTATAGAAGGCGAACATCACATTAAATAATATATATTATACCTGGAGTGCGCGTAGGTGGTGTCTCTGGAACGGCATCAAGTCCATCGGGTGCACCTCCCTCCTGCGGCTGTGAGCTAGTAGTCTCTGTAATTCAATAAATCAGAACGTGAATATTTCATTAATATAAATTAATATTTAAATGCATACGAGCTACATAATGTTTATTTATATCGAAATACCTGCTTGTGAGTGCTGGTAATCCTCCTGGGCTGCCCTGACAGCAGACAACAGCTGTGACCTACTAATCAACCGACGCCTGGACCCTGATCTGCCCGGCGTGCTCGACGAAGAACCACCCCCTCGGTCAGTCATCTACGAATTTCATTTATAATTAGAACACAATTTCAAATATAAGTAATTACAACAACAAACAATTTATTATAATTAAGTTTATCACATTTCAAACTTCGTAATCATCATCCGAAGTCTCCTGTGAAGGATCATCCGGATCAGTCTCATCCAACGAGGAATCAGTGTGTATCGATGATTCTGACTCATTGTTCTCATCCTGAGGGAGGTCAACATATTGAACCACGTCGTCGGTTAGTGGCTCTCGCCTAGTAGTGATATTTGTAGTTTCGATGGTAAGCTGTTCGGGAACATCGACTTGGAATGCATCCGCTTCCCCCCCTTGCGTAACGGTTATTACACCTCTAGGTTTGACCTTACACACGGCCAACCACTCATTCCGACTGGCAACTGGCCTGATGGTCGGGAACGCAACGTAGCACACTTGTTCGGCTTGATTAGCAAATATGAATGGTTCATATATGTTCAAAGACTTTGAGCGGTTGATTTCAACAAGCTTGTAGTTGGAATGAGTGCGCGTCCCAATGCCTTCACGAGGGTCAAACCATCGACATTTGAAGAAGGCAGTTTGTTTGATAGGCAAAGCAGGGTACTCTATGACTATAATCTCTTCGATTATGCCGTAGTAGTCTCCGTGAGATAACGACTCGATACAAACACCACAATTGTATGTTGATCTTTGCCTACCATGAGATTCTATGTGAAATTTCATCCCATTGATAAAATACATAGGATACGATGTACCAATGGGAAGTGGGCCCTGAGCTATGTGAGCAATGCATTGATCATCCGGTGAATTGTCCCTCACATGTGCCTTCAGCCACCTAGGAAACTCTGTTGACTGCGCTCGCCAAATCTCCGGGCCACTTAATTCTGGACGTTCTTCTAGCAGTTTCTCTGTGAATTCCCTGTTATTAACACAATCTATTCATTATTTTGAAACATATTTGAGAGCATTAAAATACATGATAGATTATTAGAAGGACGTACTCGAGATACGGTTCGATCTCTTTACAATTCATTAAGAGGTAAACGTGAATGGCATTCAACTCTTCTGGGGTCAGACGCCTCTTCTTAGATTTTCCTTGGGCACGGCCAGGGAATTTGAAAACACTAGGAATGTTATCGTCGTAAGGAATTATGCCGCCATCATCATTCCTTGGCACATTCCTCCCGCGGGTGAAAATATGCTTCTCAAAGTAATGAGAGCAGAAGATCGATGCCTCACGTACCATATATGCATTACATATGCTACCTTCAACATGCGCCTTGTTGCGCACGGTTCTTTTCAATCGATTCAGGTATCTAAGATATATAAGAAAATGCACAATTTTTAATAAGGTAAAGAGACAAAAACGACGGGAAATGCATTCTAAGGAATTAACATTATTTAAAATTTACCTTTCATACGGGTACATCAATCTGAACTGAACGGGTCCGGCAAGCTTTGCTTCGTGTGGCAAGTGGACGGGAAGATGTTCCATACAGTCGAAGAAGGCAGGTGGGAAGATAGTTTCCAACTTACATAGAACAACAGGAATGTCTTTGGCCAATTTGTCTAATTCCTCAACTTTGATAGTTTTCGCAGTCAGGGTCCTAAACACATTGCTGAGCTCTGTTATTGGTTCCCACACGCCCTTGGGAAGTAACTCCCTCCATCCAATGGGTAGGAGACGCTGTAAGAAGATATGACAGTCATGACTTTTCATGCCAAACATTCTATGCTTATTCATGTCTATGCATCTGCCCAGGTTGGATACACATCCATCGGGAAATTTTAAGCCTGATACCCATTTCAAGAATACATCCCGCTTATCCTTCTCCATCGTATACACCGCCTTTGGATATTTACCATTACGCCTGTCCCGATGCAGTTCTGGCCTATTACATAAGGTCACGATGTCCTCACGTGCCTTCGCATTATCCTTTGTCTTCCCTTGAACGTCCATGACCGTGTTGAAAATGTTTTCAAACACATTCTTCTCAATGTGCATGACATCCAGATTGTGACGTACCAAATTTGTTTTCCAATACGGGAGATCCCAAAATATACTCCTTTTCTTCCATCCACATGTTTTACTGATTGCTGCATTCTCCACATCTCCTCCTAATTCAGTCACACGACGAAGACCGCGCCTATCTATGTCTTCCAACACTTCTTCACCATTCTTATACATTGGTGGCATTCCATGTTCCTCTCTATCCTTCGTGAATCTAGATTTATCAAGTCTAAAAGGATGATCCGAAGGCAGGAACCTCCTGTGAGCATCAAACCACGATTGTTTGCCACCCTCTTTAAGCCTTATCGATTCCGTTTCTTCCATACAAACCGGGCATGCTGTTTTCCCATACGTGCTCCACCCGGACAGCATACTATAGGCCGGGAAATCTCCAATTGTCCACATCAAAGCAGCCCTCAACTGAAAGTTTTGTTTACTGAACTTATCGTATGCTGTGACACCAACATCCCACAACTCCAATAGCTCTGCTATTAAGGGCTGCAGGTAGACATCAATCCCCTGTTTCGGACTTGATCTCCCGGGAATAATGCATGTCAGAAACATGTATTCATCTTTCATACACATACCGGGTGGGAGATTGTAAGGGGTTAAAATTACTGGCCAACACGAGTACTGGGCCCCCGACTGACCAAATGGTTGAAAACCATCCGTACATAATCCCAATCTCACGTTACGTCCCTCTGCTGCAAATTCTGGGTGTATTGTATCAAAATGTTTCCATGCCATAGAGTCGCAAGGATGACACATCTCCCCAGTCCTCTCATGCTCATGCCCAACATGCCAGGACATATGCTCCGCTGTCGCCTCCGATGCATACAACCTTCTTAATCGATTCTTAAGTGGGAAATAGAACATGTATTTCCGTCCAATCCTTGAATTAGAGTTTGTTTCCCTATACCGTAGCTCATCACAGAACTTACACTTCTCTAATGATTCATCTTCACGCCAAAATAACATGCAGCCCTTAACACAACAATCAATCTTCTCAACAGGTAGCCCTAAGCCCTCAAGTAGTTTTTTCGCCTCGTAAAAATTCTTAACCATTGCATTGTCCTCGGGTAGTGTATCTATGATGAGCTGGCACAATGTATCGAAACACTTCTCTGAAAGGTTGTGCTCGGCTTTAATGTTTAATAACCTAGCAATTGTTGACAGCAAGGTCATTTTCTTGCACCCAGGCCACAGATCCTTGTCTGCCGCCGCCAACATACGGAAGAATAAGCTCTCTTGTGGGTTAGGTTCTTCCGGTGGCCTAGGTTCCTCACCCTGATCTGGTGGTGTTGTTTCGGGAATACCAATTCCCATTCCATCGCACACCATTTGTATGTAATCATTTTCCTGTGCAGAGACTGAAGAGCTGCCCGCATCGGTATCGTAGTACCGTGTAAATTGGTGTGGCTCTCCATGACACGTCCACCTTTCGTAGTTGTGGACAAATCCATTGCAGTGTAGATGATACTTGATGTCATCATCGGGTAGGTAACATTTATTCCTACACTGCCTACACGGACACCTAAGTTTTCCTTGGGACCTATCGACATTTGAGTTTCCATGAGACATGCGTATGAACGATTCAACTCCAGCTTTAAATTCTGATGTAAGTACTCCAACTTCCCGACGGGAGCGGTACATCCAACTACGGTCCATCACCTACAAATTTGGCAATAGGCCACTGAGGGAAATCATTTTCATTAGTTCTTTGTGTTTAGTTTGTGTACGTGTAGTTATTAGACACTTATATTGGTTTCTTCACTTACCGATAATTTATGAAAAAAATGGATGTGTTCAACGGATTACACTTAGGTAGAAAAAGTATTTTGTTTTGGTTATACGAATTGAGTAATCATCGTTCGAATATTTTAAAATTCATTTTAACTCCTACCTATTAAAGTCCCCTTTTAAGATTAATTAAATTACATTAGGCATTTTGGTTGGTGAATATTTCCCTATATCGAAGTAGGGTGTATTCAAATCCGCCTCCAAAGACATAACTTGTTCGAATTACCCAAACCTAACGGCTTTAAAATTAATTCTACCAAATTAAACTATGTCAACAGAATACGGAATCGAATTAGCAAAATCAAATAAACTTAAAAAACAATATCCAAATATTAACTTTTTCAATGCTACATCTAAAAGTTTCAATCAAATATGTCCCATAACGACAACATAGGGAACATAAATACTCAAATCGAACAAAAACTATATTTACACTTTACGATGACATATCTTTCTCATACGGAATCTAAATTTATGATATCATATATGCAAAATCATCTACTTGACGAGAGGATTACAATTACGGCACCAAAAAGCTCGTGACACAAAAATTTACTCCAGAGAATACCAAAAACATGTCGTGACAGCTTATATAAACGCAAAACAATTTTGAATTTGTAAGATTTAGGTAATCATAGACAATCAATTTCCAAAAGCCTATCATTCGTGCAATCAATAGACATAACAATCACAATTGAACAATCTAAACAATTGTCAAATTCGGCTAGCAAACATAAAAATCAAATATGTAAGTTTTCATTCGAGAGAGAAATTTGAAAACAAACTTACCTCGTCTCGAATGGAGGGTTGTAACAATCGAATGGTGGAAGTGGCTCACGATGGTGGCGGTGGCTGACGGTGGTGGAGTGGGGAGCGGTGGCGGCGGCGGGCTGTGTCACAGTGGCCGGAGCAGGGGACGGGGTCGGGCGCGGCAGCGGAGGGGTGCGGAGGCGGAGGCAGGGGACGGCCGGAACAATCTGGGCGGAGGCGTCACTCGACACCGGCGGCGGGGGGGGGGGGGGGACTCCGGCGGCGTTATCGGCGTCGGACGTGGCGGAAGAGGACGTCGATGGGGCTTGGAGTCCACTCGATTGAAGACACGAAAGGAAGCTCGGTCGAGGAAGACGCCGGTCGGAGGGAGGGTGGTCGGAATCGAGAGTGGTGGCGGTCGGGAAGGTGTGGTCGGAGTTGGTGGTGGGGACGCGGTGGGGACGATGGCGGGGTGAATTTTGGGAGGGAGGGGTGAATGGGGCTGATTTCGCGATTCACCCCTAATTAACCTGCCCTAGCTTGCCGACCGCAACTGCGGTCGGCAACGCGGTCGGTAATTACCGACCGCATGCACTCGGTCGGGGGAGGAGTCGTCTTTACACGCCTGAGCCCATAACGGCTACTTTTTCCCGACCGCAGCTTGCGGTCGGTGCTGCGGTCGGGAAATCCGACCCGTCCACTGACGGTCGGTAAATGCGGTCGGTAACCAGCCTTTTTCTTGTAGTGATTGTACAATAACCAACACAATATTGAAATATCAAATTGAATTGTGTCTTTTAGGCTATGGTTAAAAATTCAAAATCAAATGTTTAAGAAAAAAATAAATAAAATTCAAACTTAAGCTACCGACTCGACTCCAGCTTAGAAAAAAAAAACTCGCGAGCTACTCGAACTCGAATATCTGCCGTCAAGCCCAACACAAGTACCATGATACTCGAGCTCGACTCAACTCGATAACACCCCATGAACATGTAATTAGAAAATGAAATAAATGAATGCCTTACATAAATGAAAAAAAAGAAGCTTACCAAAAAATGAAAAAAAAAAGAAAAGAAAAGAAAAGATGTTATACATGACTGGTAGGTATAAATGTATGTAAGGAATGGTAGGTGTATGATATTATAAATGTCTATATATATATGTATAAATCAATCAGTCTAAGTGGGCATATATTTTTCAATCAACACCTTCTCTCTTCTCTCTACTATCTACACTTAATCATATATAATTCCTCATCTCTTGTTTACTTCCTCCCGTCTCCCCTTTTTATCTTTATCTTTTTCTTATAATTCTACAATAACATACACCATATATCATATCATAGTACACGGCTATGTATATACTGAGCTACATACTATTAGAACACGTTATCAGCACGAGCCATGTTGGAGTTTGCCAATTCTACCGAGGTTCTGTTATAGTTATGTTGAAAATTCAATTCATACCGGGGCTCTGCCAAAATTTTTCAGATCCAGTAGAAAATCACTTGAGGTAATATATTCCAACTATTTTCAATATCAATTATGACTAATTTGTCAAAATAGGAACCTATGCCGTTGGAAAGTTTCGGGATTAATTATTTATCCTGAAATATGGATATTAAAATTTATTTGGAATCAACGGGTCTAGAAAAAAAAACGGTCAAAATATCATATTGATCTATATATGGGAAACAAGTATCTTGCCAATTCTTATTTTTGACAAGAGATAGTGACAGTTCCCTTAATGTGGGGGCAAATGGCAGCTCTTTGATAAAATAATGATTTTTGGCTGAAATCCCAAATGCGAGGCATCTTAATGAGTGCAAGACTATAAGTCTGTAAATGATATAAATCAGTTATGTTCAAAATAATGTCACAATTGAGATATGTGACAAGATATTTTAAAAATGACTTGAATACCAACAGAGTCCATAAATCTTAGTTCGGTTATACCAACAGATTTCGTGGGTCTTTAGTTTGGTCATATATACTGAAAGAGTCAAATTCTTACATGGCAAAATAATTGCCAGAAATTGTGCCTCTAAAAGGCAATGAAATTGAAGAAAAATGATATCAATATGGCAGAAGGACATAGTCCGGAAATTGGTAGTTCAGACAAATATTTGGTATAAGTTTACCAAAAATACTTGATACAAACAGGTTGAAATATACCTTGTTGAAAAAAAAATGCTGACGATACTAATGATATTACAAAAGACCATTATTGATATGCTAACTATGCCATCTAAAAATGTGCAAATTCGTCAATGATACAGTCTTATTTAAATACTGCATTACATTTTATTATATTGTTTTTATTATGCTTTGAATTTTTTATTTTCTGCTATATTATTATCTATGCATTGTATTGTCTCACTTATATTTTATCTTGTTTTAATTCCAGCAAAATGGGGGAATCTTAAAAGTGATAATATATGTCTTATTGATAGTGCTTCAACGAACACGATACTAAAAGACATAAGGTAATTTCCAATTTAAGAATGAGAGACACAAACATAAACACAATATGTGGCAGTGCAAATATTATACAAGGAATTGGCACAACCAACCTTATTTTCCCAGAGGGAAAAAAATTAATTGTGAAAAATGCACTCCTATCTCCCAAGTCTCGAAGAAATTTATTGAGTCTTAAAGATATCCGAGAAAATGGGTATCATCTCGAGACATCGACTTTAGAGAATGTCGAATATTTATTAATTACAAATACCACTTATGGTAAGAAATATATATTGGAAAAATTACTAGCCCTGTCATCGGGATTGTATTTTACAAAGATAAATACAATTGAAAATTATCATTTAGACCACAAGTCTAATATTCCCCAAATAGACCAGAGGTCTACTATAGGCTAGAGGCACATTGATATTAACCAGATGTATCTTAAAGGCCAGAGGCCTATGAATGAATATCATCCCAAAATAGGCCAGAGGTATTGGAAGCTATAGGCTTACTGATGAATATATGATATGACATGATCGCCTAGGCCATCCTGGCTCTACAATGATGAGACGAATTATTACAAATAGTCATGTCCATTCATGAAAGGGACAAAAATTGCTGCAACATAATGATTATATATGTGTTGCTTGCTCCCAAGGAAAATTGATTTCCAACATTCACCAACAAAAGTGGGAACTGAAAGCTCTAGTTTTCTGGAAAGAATTCAGGGCGATATATGTGGTCCTATAGATCCCCCATGTGGACCATTTAAATATTTTATGGTGTTAATTGATGCATCAACACGATGGTCCAATGTATCATTATTATCATCTCGCAACCATGCGTTTGCAAAATTACTTGCTCAAATTATTAAATTACGAGCACAGTTCCCTGATTATACAATAAAAAATATCCGATTGGATAATGCTGGTGAATATTCATCACAGAGGTTTGATGAATACTGCATGTCAATTGGCATAACAGTTGAGCATCCTGTTGCTCATGTCCATACACAGAATGGACTTGCTGAATCACTTATAAAGCGTTTACAATTAATTGCCAGACCATTATTAATGAGATCTGGATTGCCATTGACAGCTTGGAGGCATGCAATATTACATGCAACAAAATTAGTGCGGATAATACCGACACATTATCATGAATACTCCCCTATACAATTAACATTGGGGCATGAACCCAATATATCCCATCTCAGAATATGTGGTTGCACAATATATGTCCTGATTGCACCACCTCAGCGCACAAAGATGGGTCCCCAACGTAGATTGGGAATATATGTCGGGTATGAATCACCATCAATTATTCGATATCTCGAACCATTAACTGGTGATTTATTTACTGCGAAATTCAAAGATTGTCATTTTGATGAATCTAATTTCCCGACATTAGGGGGAGATAAAAGTCAACCAAAGAAAGAAAAAGAAATCAACTGGAAAACACCGTTAGATTTCTTTGATCCTCGTACAAATGATTGTGAACTAGAAGTACAAAGAACTGTACATTTGCAGAATATTGTAAATCAATTGCCGGACGCATTATGCGACTCTAAAAGAGTAACAAAATCTCTTATACCGGCAGCAAATGTTCCAATTAAAATTAATGTCCCAGAGGGACCAATTACAAGTGATAAAGATGAATCTACTGCACGCTTGAAACGTGGTAGACCACCAGGTTCCAAAGATAAAAATCCTCGAAAGAAAAGAGGATCACAAATCATTGAAAGTGATAAAATTACAGAAAATACTCCAGAGGAAAAAGTGTAACACCCCGGATTTGGTAACCCAGGCCGGGATGCCACCGCCACACCTCCCTTGGTCGGATTTGATTGCCGGAAAGTTGCCGGAAAGTCGTCGGAAGGTAAGAACTTGTGTTTTTTGGTTTTTGGGAGAGTTTGGGATGAGACAAGGGTGTGGATGGCTGATAATGGGGTGTTATGATCATATAATATCAACCAAAATCTGCTCCCCCCGAATTAAATCAAGATCCCCACGTTGGGACCCGAAATTATGGCAAGAAAGTCGCCAAAACGCGACAAGGCAGGCTGTCCTGTCTCACCCCGCGGTGTCGGCGCAATTTGGCTCCAGACCGCGCGGAGACCGCGCGGCTCCGGCCTGGGCTGCAGCCTGGGCCGGGTCGTGCGATCCGTCGGGCCTTTTCTCCTCTCTTTCGGACTTCTATTCTCCTACGTTTTCAGGCTCGATTTTTCGGGTCGTTCTCGGATTATGATTCCTATCTTAAATCTTTTTCGACTTAAATTGATTTCGTGTTTGAAATCTTAAGTCCGTCGGTTTTGGATTCGTCAGCTTCTAATTCGTCGTCTTTTGACTCCCGTGTAATAATTTATCTAGTTAAATTATTTCCATCTTCACGGGTTCTTGGAATTAAAAATTCTTTTCTTTCTTGAATTTAATTCCATTCCTTTTGACTCGATTCATGGAATGTCTTCGGCTTCCTTTCCCTCTTTTTATTCCATTTTGAATTTTTTTTTTAAAATCTATCGGCGTTTCATTTCCGAGCGATAATTTATTGTGATAAATTATTTTCTTCTTCTCGGAGATATTTCGACCTTGATCGGAATAAGAAATAATTTTTATTCCTTTGGACGCCGCAAAAATCTCGGGTATTACAGTCTACCCCCCTTAAGAATCAACTTCGTCCTCGAAGTTGCGCGACTTATTGCTCGATTGATTGATTGATTGGTTGTTGATTGTTATTATTTGACTGAACCCAGAATTGAAATTTCCAAGTTGCCTACGTACCCTGTGAAGGGATCAAGCCATTACGTAGTTCAAAACAATTTGAATTTGTTTATTTGGGATACAAAATATTCGGGTCGTTACATCCTCCCCCCCTTAAGATTACAGTTATGTCCCCATAACTGTGGTTGCACCGTTTTGGAATAGGGTCGGGTAACGCTCCTTCATGTCGGCTTCTAACTCCCATGTCGCCGTTTCACTTTCATGGTTCGACCAAAGAACCTTGACCATTCTCACGGTTTTGTTCCTTGTTACTCTCTCCTTAATATCGAGTATTCGTACCGGAATTTCCTCGTAGCTCAATTCATCATCCAATTCAATTCCTTCCGGTTGGAGTACATGGGTCGGATCGTGCACATACTTCTTCAATTGTGATACGTGGAACACATTGTGAACTCGAGCCAATTGTGGCGGTAAGGCTAGACGATATGCTAGATTCCCGACTTTTTCTAGAATTTCATAAGGTCCTATATACCGAGGAATTAGCTTTCCTCGTTTGCCAAAACGCATCACCCCCTTCATCGGTGATATCTTTAACATGACCTTATCTCCAACTTGAAATTCTCTGTCTTGCCGTCTCACATCGGCATAACTTTTCTGGCGGTTTTGGGCCGCTTTCATCTTTCCTTGAATAACTTTGATTTGTTGGGTCATATCTTCTATGAGTTGTGGTCCCACTACCACAATCTTATCACTCCCTTCCCAACTCAACGGACTTCGGCACTTTCGACCATACAACGCCTCGAATGGTGCCATGCCGATGCTAGCATGGTAGCTATTGTTGTAGGAAAATTCAATTAAGGGTAAATGATTTTCCCAGCTACCCTTAAATTCTAGGACACATGCTCTCAGCATGTCCTCCAATGTTTGGATTGTTCTCTCAGTTTGTCCATCCGTCATTGGGTGGAATGCGGTACTCATCTTAATCTGCGTACCGAGAGCTTCTTGTAACTTGGTCCAAAAGTGAGAGACAAATCTACTGTCTCTATCAGAGATAATGTCATGTGGTACCCCGTGTCTTCGTACCACATTGTCAATATACGCTCTTGCTAATTGGTCCATGGTCCAAGTGTCCTTCATTGGGATAAAAATGGCCGTCTTCGTTAGCCTATCGACAATCACCCATATCTTATTCATCCCTCTTGGTGATCGTGGTAATCCCGAAACGAAATCCATCGAGATACTATCCCACTTCCAACTCGGGATTTCCAATGGTTGCATCAATCCTAAGGGTTTTTGTCGCACGGTTTTGACCTTTTGGCACGTGAGGCATCTCGCTACAAATTTTGCCACTTCCTTCTTCATCCTCGGCCACCAGTAAATCTTCCTCAAATCCTTATATAATTTGTCGCCTCCAGGGTGAACCGAATAAGGTGTGTTATGCCCTTCTTCCATCAATCTTTGTTTTATCTCCACGCATTTCTGTGGTACGCACCACCTTCCCTTGAAACGAATGCTTCCATCCTCATGGATAGCAAATCCTATCGCCTTCCCGTTGGCAATGTTCTCCTTAATCCTTTCCAACTTTGTGTCGCCCGGTTGGGCAAGTTTGATCTCGTCAAATATGGTCGATTCGACTACCATTGCGTTGACCACTTTGTTTACAGTGCCCGAATGCACTAGCTCTAAGCTCAATCTTGCCAAGTCCATATACAATGCCGGCGGAATTACCAACGAATTCGACACATGTTGGGTCTTCCGGCTTAAGGCATCAGCTACCACGTTGGCCTTCCCTTCGTGGTAAGAAATTTCGAGATCATAGTCCTTGATTAGTTCCAACCACCTCCGTTGTCTCAGATTTAACTCCTTTTGAGTGAATATGTATTTGAGGCTTTTGTGGTCTGTGAACATCCAACACTTCCTCCCATAGAGGTAATGTCTCCATATTTTCAAAGCGAACACGACTGCCGCCAACTCCAAGTCGTGTGTCGGGTAGTTTGCTTCATGAGGTTTCAATTGACGCGATGCATATGCAATGACTCTCGAGTCTTGCATCAAAACGCATCCTAGACCTTCCTTCGAAGCGTCACTGTAAACCTCGAAGTCACCATTCTCTGATGGTAGTGCTAATAATATGGGCGTAGTGGTGAGTCGCTTTTTCAGTTCTTGAAACGCGGACTCACACTCACTGGTCCAGTCATATTTCACCCCTTTCTTCAACAGCTGGGTCAACGGGCGTGCGATTTTCGAGAAGTCCTTCACAAATCGCCTATAATAACCAGCTAGCCCAAGGAAGCTCCGTATTTCAGTTGGACTCGTCGGCGATACCCATTCCGTCACTGCCGAAATTTTTGCCTGATCCACTGAAACTCCAGTGGCGGATACTATGTGCCCAAGGAATGCTACTTCCTTCAACCAAAAGTCTCATTTGGATAGTTTTTCATAGAGTTGGTTCTTGCGCAAAATCACTAACACTTGGTGCAAATGTTGGGAATGCTCCTCCTCGCTTCTCGAGTAGATCAGGATGTCGTCGATGAACACCACGACGCATTGATCTAACAATTCTCTAAATACATCGTTCATGAGGTTCATGAACATTGCAGGTGCATTTGTTAACCCAAAGGATAATACTGTGAACTCGTAGTGTCCATAACGAGTTCGGAATGCCGTCTTCGGGATATCCTTCTCCGCAATCCTCAGCTGGTGATAACCGGATCGCAAGTCGATCTTTGAGAACACCGACGCCCCCTTCAATTGATCAAATAAGTCCTCAATCCTTGGTAATGGATACTTGTTCTTGATGGTCACTTGATTGAGTCCTCTATAGTCGATGCAAAGGCGTAGTCCTCCGTCCTTCTTTTTAACAAATAAGACCGGTGCTCCCCACGGGGACGTACTTGGTCTTATGTATCCTTTCTCCAACAACTCTTCGAGTTGTTCCTTTAGTTCTTTCATTTCCAGTGGCGCCATGCGGTAAGGAGCCTTTGAAACAGGTTCCGTTCCCGGAATGAGATCTATGGTGAATTCAAGATCTCTCTCAGGTGGCATACCAGGGATGTCTTCAGGAAATACGTCCGGGTATTCTCTCACCACTGGGATGTTGTCAACCTTACTCTCTTCCGCCTCAAGGTTGTGAACGTAGCATGCATACAGCGCGTATCCCTTACGCATTAAGCTACGAAGCTTGAGAGCATTAACAACCTTGTTGCTCCTCTTAGGGGGTTGAGAGTAAAAGATGACTCTCTTTCCCCTACCTTTCGACAAGGTGATCTTCTGCTTTTGACATTCTATCACCGCTTTATACCGGGTCAACCAATCCATTCCCAGTATAACGTCGAAGTCCCTTAAATTAAATTCTACCAAGTTTGCGAAAAATTCTATGTTCTTGATAACTATAGGAATTCCGTTATAACGTTTAGAGCATGGTACTACCTCTCCTGAAGGTAGTTGAATTTCTAAGTTAATCAGTTCGCACTTAGGTAGATCTAGTTCAGGTAAGACTCTTGATGATATAATCGAACAACTAGCTCCTGAGTCAAACAGAACTTTAAGGGGTGTACTCAAAACATGGAACGTACCTGCCATCACGTCACCTTGCATAGGCACATCTGCTTGGTTGATAACATTCAACCGCCCCATTGGCCGTCCTTGATTGCCCTGCTGATCCCGGTTCGGGTTCTGATTCTGTTGCTGATTTGGATTCTGTGGAAGGCGTTGATTTTGGTTGAAATTCTGATTTTGAGGGGGTCTGTACCCCTGATTGTTACCGTTTCGCCCATTTTGATTACGAGGCTGTGCGGGCCCCATAACCAAGTCCTCCCGCTTGGTGATGTTTTCAATTCGAGTCCGGCACTCATTTACCCGATGACCAAATCGACCACACCGGTAGCATGCGCCCTGTTGGGGGCATCCCCTAGTCAAGTGAGGTCTCCCACATCTTCGGCATGGTGGCACAGGGTTACCTTGGAAAAAGGTTCTCCCATCATTTCCCCTATTGTTGTTCTGAGGGGGTCTGTTCAGGCCTCCCCTAAAGTTGTTTCCTCCAGAATTAGTACCAGATCGGCTATCCCTGTTCCTCTTATCTTGTCCCTGAGGTCCCCGGCTGGACTCTCCACTCATCCTCCTCTTCAGTTGTTGCACCCTTGCAACAGCCACCGCACGATCATACACTGCTTGCAGGTCCGGGTAATGGACGCCAGTGATCACTTCCCGTATGGTCAAGTTCAACCCCATCTCGAATTTTTGTGCTTTCTCTACGTCTGTCGGTACTAGTCTTGGTGCGAAGCGCACCAACTCCTTGAATCGAGTGTAATACTCTTGTACAGTCTGCCCGCCTTGTCTTAGTGACAAAAACTCCTCGTACATGGCCGCCTTCGTACTCAGGGGGTAAAATCGGTCCCTGAGCAGTTCCATCATTTCAGTCCATGAATAGGGCTCCTCGTCCTCTCGTATCTTTCCCTGGGTGGCTTGCCACCAGTCGTCTGCTTCACCTCCCAAGTAGTATGAGGCTACATGCACCTTTTCCCCCTCCGGGCACTTAACCGCGCTTAATAACTTGTCGAAGGTCCTAATCCACTCCTCTAGTTTTGCAGGGTCTTCCTCGCCGGCGTAGTGTGGCGGGTGGTATGGGTTCACCATGGCTAGGTAATTAATGCGAGCCTGTGGTGGAGGTGCCACAGCTGCTTGGCCCTGGTTCACCTGCGCGTTCCCTAGCGCAATGAGAACATCTTCTAGAGTGCGTAGGCGATTACCCATGTTGTTTGGTATAGGGCCTGCTGGCTCTTCCTGAGCGTGTACACCCACATTTGGTATCTGCATGTCGGGTTGCCTAGGTATTTCGTTGGTATTGGGAGGAATGGGCTGGACGCGCGGTCTCCCTCTCGGTGCCATTCTGTTGCAAGAACAAGTGATTTAGATTTTAAGGAAAATATAATAAAGGGTTTATACAATGAATTTCTTTTAATAAGTGTTATTAGTGGTTTTTTTTTTTTTTTTTTTTTTTTTTTTTTTTTTAACCCCAGGGTCTAGGGTTTCAGGGTTTTGGGTTTTAAGGTACCCTTGTTTGATTGTTATCTCTTTATTAAATACATATATGTTGTTGGGACTCGAGGTACTCGTTAATCAGTATTATCATAAGGTTGATCACGTTCGCGTTTGGTTCGGCCATCTAATGTCGACAAGGTAGGTTAAAATTAGAACATGCCAAATGTAAAGTTAGGAGATACAAAAATTTAAATTTTTATGCAAGTATGCATATGCAATCCCCCAATGAGTTTTAATTTATACATGCATTTATTTATCCATGAGTTTTAAAAATAATTTATCCTCATGGATAATCTAGAAATAAGGAAAAAGGTTTGGGCTACTATATTGGGCCAAAAGTAATAAATTATTTGGGCGTAAGTAAAAACAAGGGTATTGGGCCAAAATAATTGGGCTTATCATGATAATTAAATATTGAGTCAAAAATAATTAATCCTTGGGTTTAAAATATTACACTAAGTAAATAAAATTTTTGGGCTCAAAATAATAAACATTTGGGCTTTATTTAAAAATACAGGTATTGGGCTAAAAATAATTTCTTGGGCTTCTTAAAAATTTTTGGGCTAAATTTTTTTTTTTTGCTCAAAAAAAAATTAAGATTTTAAAAAAAATAGTAAGTAGAATGATTGGGCCAAAAACTTGGGCTCAAAATAATAGTTTAAAATAATAGTGGTTTTAAAGAGTAATTGTTTAAAAATAATAATAATAGATTTTAAAAATATTCGGGGCTCTTTTTTAAAATGATAGCTTTAAAATATTCCAGGCGCTCTGATACCATCCTGTAACACCCCGGATTTGGTAACCCAGGCCGGGATGCCACCGCCACACCTCCCTTGGTCGGATTTGATTGCCGGAAAGTTGCCGGAAAGTCGTCGGAAGGTAAGAACTTGTGTTTTTTGGTTTTTGGGAGAGTTTGGGATGAGACAAGGGTGTGGATGGCTGATAATGGGGTGTTATGATCATATAATATCAACCAAAATCTGCTCCCCCCCAATTAAATCAAGATCCCCACGTTGGGACCCGAAATTATGGCAAGAAAGTCGCCAAAACGCGACAAGGCAGGCTGTCCTGTCTCACCCCGCGGTGTCGGCGCGGTTTGGCTCCAGACCGCGCGGAGACCGCGCGGCTCTGGCCTGGGCTGCAGCCTGGGCCGGGTCGTGCGATCCGTCGGGCCTTTTCTCCTCTCTTTCGGACTTCTATTCTCCTACGTTTTCAGGCTCGATTTTTCGGGTCGTTCTCGGATTATGATTCCTATCTTAAATCTTTTTCGACTTAAATTGATTTCGTGTTTGAAATCTTAAGTCCGTCGGTTTTGGATTCGTCGGCTTCTAATTCGTCGTCTTTTGACTCCCGTGTAATAATTTATCTAGTTAAATTATTTCCATCTTCACGGGTTCTTGGAATTAAAAATTCTTTTCTTTCTTGAATTTAATTCCATTCCTTTTGACTCGATTCATGGAATGTCTTCGGCTTCCTTTCCCTCTTTTTATTCCATTTTGAATTTTTTTTTTAAAATCTATCGGCGTTTCATTTCCGAGCGATAATTTATTGTGATAAATTATTTTCTTCTTCTCGGAGATATTTCGACCTTGATCGGAATAAGAAATAATTTTTATTCCTTTGGACGCCGCAAAAATCTCGGGTATTACAAAAAGAAGCTCTTGAAGAGCAAACAGCTCCAGAGGAGCAGGAACTCGCAGCTCCAGAGGAGCATGAACTTGAAAATAATGAAATATCAATCAATTTTTTCACAAGCAGAAATGTTTGGAATGGAGATGCAATTATCATGGATAATGCATTCTCATACCGCATAGCACTTGACATCATAAATGATGACGAGGATCATGAACCAAATTCGGTTGATGAATGTCGGAAAAGAAAAGATTGGCCAAAATGGAAAGATGCAATCCAATCTGAATTTGATTCCCTGGCTAAAAGAAAAGTGTTTGGACCAATTGTCAAAACACCAGAAAATATAAAACCATTCGGATACAGATGGGTTTTTGTAAGAAAAAGAAATGACAAAAATGAAATTGTCAGATACAAAGCGAGACTAGTTGCCCAAGGGTTCTCACAGAGACCCGGATTTGATTATGATGAAACATATTCCCCTGTAATGGATGTAATAACATTTAGATATCTTATCAATTTAGCAGTCCATCAAAATCTTGAAATGAGATTAATGGATGTTATTACCGCGTATCTATATGGAAATTTAGATACAGATATCTATATGAAGATTCCAGAGGGATTAAAAATGTCAGAGACATATGAATCAAATCCTAAACACATGTATTCCATCAAATTACAAAAATCCTTATATGGATTGAAACAGTCCGGGCGAATGTGGTATAGCCGACTCAGTGAGTCATTGATACAAGAGGGTTATACAAATGACTCAATCGGTCCATGTATTTTCATTAAGAAAAATGGACAAGAGTTTGTAATAATTGCAGTTTATGTTGATGATCTCAACTTGATTGGAACTCCAGAGGAGCTCCAAAAGGCTGTTGAATACCTGAAAAATGAGTTTGAAATCAAAGATTTTGGTAAAACCAAATCATGCCTTGGTCTGCAAATTGAATATTTAAATGATGGAACTTTTGTTCATCAAACAACGTATACTCAGAGAATATTAAAGCGATTTTATATAGATAAAGCACATCCATTGAGTACTTCAATGGTCGTAAGATCAGTTGATATAAAAAAAAGATCCGTTTAGACAAGAGGAAGGTGAACAAATTCTTGGACCAGAGTTCCATATCTAAGTGTCATAGGTGCTTTAATGTATCTCGCAAACTGCACTAGACCAGATATATCATTTGCAGTAAATTTATTAGCGAGATTTAGTTCATCTCCTACAAGACGACATTGGAATGGAATTAAACACATATTTTGCTATCTCCAAGGAACTATTGATCTTTGGTTATATTACCCAAATGATTCTCGACATGAAATAATTGGGTTTGCTGATGCTGGATATTTATCAGATCCACATAAGGCCAAATCTCAAACTAGCTACGTTTTTACTTGTGGCGGTACTGCAATTTCATGGAGATCAATGAAGCAGACTTTGACTGCTACTTCCTCAAATCATGCTGAAATTTTAGCTATCCATGAAACCAATCGAGAATGTGTATGGTTGCGATCTTTGATGCACCATATACTGAAAAATTGTGGCATATTTACAAAAGAAAAGATACCTCCAACAATTTCATAAGAAGATAATGCAGCTTGTATAGCACAATTGAAGGGAGGATATATTAAAGAAGATAGAACGAAACATATTTCACCAAAATTTTTCTTCACTCATGATTGTAGAAAAATGGTAAAATAGATGTGCAACGAATTCGTTCAGCTAATAATCTTTCAGATTTGTTTGCCAAGGCACTACCAAAAGCAACATTCGAAAAGTTAGTGAGAAGTATTGGGATGCGCCAACTAAAGAATCTCAACTGATGCTTTGATCAAGGGGAGAACCAAATATAAGAATAGTGTACTCTTTTTCCTTCACTGGAATTTTTTCCTAGTAAGGTTTTAACGAGACATATTCTATATATTGAATACATTAAAGGGGGAGTGTTATACATGACCGGTAGGTATGAACGTATGTAAGGAATGGTAAGTGTATGATATTGTAAATGTCTATATATATATATATGTATGTATAAAACAATCAGTCTAAGTGGGCATATATTTTTCAATCAACACCTTCTCTCTTCTCTTTACTATCTACACTTAATCACCTCATCTCTTGTTTACTTCCTCCCGTCTCCCCTTTTTATCTTTATCTTTTTCTTATAATTCTACAATAACATACACCATATATCATATCATATTACACGGCTATATATATATTGAGCTACATACTATTACAACAAAAGAAAAGATGTAGCTGCATATATAGTGCAGCTATATATAGGAATTGTACTGTATACTTCATATGATATGGCCATATGGGCCATTTAGGCATTTATCAATTATCATGATTTTTAAGTTAATAAATTTTGAGAAAATTACTGGCCGGAAAAGCTATCTGACCAAAACTTTAGTCATACATTAATAAAATGCAAGATGATTCTTCTTTTTTTTTTTTTTTTTTTTTTTAATAATTGGGTATCGCCCATCCCTTATTGGGCACAAAACTAAATTCTTAAAAATTGGATGGACATTGAAGAATTGCCTCATCTGAAAATAAAATTTTGCATACACTAAGTGCATTTGGTACAGAGAATGAAAATGCAGAGAAATGATAGTAGAAAATGAAATTGTAGAGAAAGAGAATTAAACTTGAGAATGAGAATTGATTCTTCTGTTTGGTATGTCACATAATTCAATTGAGAAATACAATAGATAATCAACTTAATTAATTTGATTTACTTAATTTTACATATTTAAGTTACTATAAATTAATTACATATTTTCTTTTATATATAATATAGCTTAATTCAATTATTATATAATTAATTTTTATTCTCTATTTAATACTATATTATAATTGTATTTTAAATATTTAATAACTTTTTAACTTAAATAAAAATATTTAAATTATGTAGTTTTATTTAATTTTTTCATTTATTTTTATTTTATTTGATATTGATTATTTAAATTTTATTTTTTATATTTATTTTCTATTAGATTTTTCATTTTTATATTTTTATATTATTTGATATAAAATTTAATTTAATGTAGTAATATATAACTTATTTATTTATTCGTATGCAATTTTTATTTTATATTATTATTTAAATTTAATTTCATTTTTTTATATTGATTGATTGATTCATATTCTATATTGAAGACATGAATATCAATTCTCTCCCAACCATAGCTTGGGGTCCGATTTCCACCAGGCCCCTTATCCCTCTCCTTTATCCCCTTTTGTAATTTGTGTGGCTTAGGCTCCCACACACCTTTGCTGACACATATGTGTCAATATTTACAAGAAAAAAATTCTCTCAAATTCTCTACTTTAAGTAGGGAATCGACCGTAGAGAATGAGAATTGATTTATTTCCCAAATTTGAATTCTCAAGTGTTAACAAATAAGAGAAATGGAATTGATTACAATTCTCTACATCAATTTCTCTCTACCAAAAACACTTGCTTAAATTGTCGAAGCATCTTACCACTTAGTTCAACTACAGTTTGTATAAAATACGAGATTTGTTGATAACGTAATGTATCAAACCATTATACTATATGTTATTTCCATCACAAGTTATAAATAAAAATAAAGGAGAGGGTTACATGCATATTAGGATTCAAACTCCTTTCTCTAACATTAAAAGATTGAAAATAAAGTTTCAGCGTCATCATATTAATTCCAACTAACAAAAATTCGAGAATTCGTGTGTTTGACGGAGGGCCATTAGGTGTTTCATGGCGATGAGATCCACAATACAAGAATGTCTTCTTCTTCTTCTTTTTTTTCTTTTTTTTTCTTTTTTTGTTTTTTTTTTTTAAATCTTTCTTCTTGTGTAATCGAATTCGGTTACTAAAATCTTGATAATTAAAGAGTATTTGGTTGCAAATCAGTGGCTAATCTTGTCATTAATGATGGAATTTTGAAATTTAGCAATCAAATTCTTATTAGATGGAGTTTTGGGATGAGATGTTTGAGAACAACAATTCCAAAATACATAAGATCGAATCCTATTTTGTGAACATCGTCTTTTCTCGATTGTGAAGAACATGGATATCCTTCAACTTTACCCGGGTTTCCAGTGGGAGCACATCCTTCTTGGAGGAAATTTTGTAATGGATTCGCCTGCGCAGATTGGGGCGAAATCCGAATCGTTTTGTATGACTTGGGTGTTCCCTCTGAATTATGTTCGCCCTCATCACTGTAGATTATTTCGGTACCTGGTTCCCACGGAACTAGGCTTAGTTTCTCATTGATTTGAGCTCTCCCCCCACATGTTTCTGTAATTTTTCAATTTAAACTTTCTCTAACACCTTGATGCATCCTCCATCCAAAAAACCTCCTTATGAAACTATTCATTCTATGCCATGACGGAATTACCACTAGCCTCTTTTTTATGTTGTCCTCCCCAAATATCCTCGCCATTGTTTTCCCTTCAATGTATTCTCCTTCCTCCAAATTCTCTTCTTCCAACCAAGAATTGCAACCCCACCAGCCGGTTCCGTGGCGTGTCGTCTCTTATGTACAAGAATTGCAAGCCCACCGCCCGTCCCACTGGTCGTTTCTACAGATTGAGTAGGGTTCAGGAAGAATGAGGGTTCCGGCTATCAACTTCCCCATTGCAACGACGACTTGCCTCCCTCCGGCACTATCCCTCATCTCTGTGTTGTTCCTCGTCCCTGAAGCATAACCGCATCGCGCCTTCTACTTGGTAAGTATGGTAGGATCTATTATTTTTCCCTTCTTTGGGTGATTTCTTGTTTGACTCATTATTGCCATTCCTCCTTTTTCCACCATAATTTACATAATCGCATTATTTTCTCATCATCCCTTGTCTTCCCTTCTCTATCCCTAAACGTGTGACATCGTAGTTCTGTGACATCGTAGTTCTTTGTCAATCCCTTGTTTTCACTGTTGAATGCGATAGCAGAGAACTAATGCAGATAATTCTAAAATGGATGATGTTATTGATAAGGTGAATTGGCGAGTTACACAGAGATGGAGGGGACTAAATACAATTGAAGAAGCATGCTGACGCTAATACTTATTCAACTAACACATACTAAAAATATAAAGAAAAAGACAATAATGCCCCAGCAAGACTAAACATCAAACTAGCCAATGCCTTGTTGTAACATGCATGTAGAAGAGGTCATCGTTGGTTCCTCCTTTTGTATTCTAACATCTCCCCAGTAAGTTGGAGCTTGCCATAGCTTCAGCTTGGAGCAATTCAGTTGGAACAACTTTGGAAATAAGCCTTTAGTGAACATATCGACCAATTGATGAGAAGAAGACACATGTACATGATCAATGAGATGTTGGTAATAATCCCTTACAAACTTGGAACCAATGTCAATATGCTTGTTGCGTTCATGATGAATTGGATTTCTTACCAACTGGATTGTAGAAGTGTTGTCACAATAGAGAGGAAAGGGCCTGGAAAAGGCAACCTTAGCTCCTTGAATAAGGAGTCTACCTGCAGCAACTACTGAGCAAGAGCCCCTAAGCTTCAAACCTCAGCCTTTGTAGTACTCTTGGACACCACATCTTATTTTTTGGTTTTCCATGCAACTAAGGAGCCACCAAGAAACACACAGTGCCCTATAAGGGATTTTCTTGATACTGGAGATCTTACCTAATCCGAGGCACAATATCCTTTTAATTCTAATGGAAGTTCAAAAGGATAAATGAGGCTTATTTTGAGGGGATTTTGCAGGTACGGTAAAGCATGAATGACAAGTGACCAGTGCTTTATTGTAGGACCATGCATAAACTGGCTAAGTTGTGGTACACTATAACAAAATATAGGTGCAAAAAATCCAAGGAACAATAGCTTACCCATCATTTTCCTGTAGAGGTAAGGATTGTCAAACAAGGGGCCTTCGGGACTGAGTGTGTTGTTAGGCAGGCATGGTGAGTGGACTTTAGGATTAGGTGGCACATTCACCTCAATAAGGAGATCTGAGGTATATTTAACTTGAGTAATGGAATAGCCACTGGCAATATAGGATCCCTAATCCAAGGAAATAAGCTGCAAGTCCCAAGTATTTAATTGTGAATTTCTAGTATAACCCTGTCTTCACAGCAGCAACTTCTATCTCATCATTACCTGTTAGTAGGATGTCATCTACACAGGGAGTAAACTTAGTGAACACACAAGGATCACTATAAAGAGAGGGGAATCCAGATTGAACAAAGAAAGCAGCAAGGGCAGTGTACCACTGCCTAGGTGCCTGTTTAAGCTCATATAGTGAGAGGGCGAGAGGGCGAATCCGGTGGAGACAGGGAAGGACGTGACTGTGAAAAGGACGGAGGTATGGAGACAGGGAGCGAGAAGGAATGGCGTGGCCAGGGGTTTTCGTCGAAATGCATGTAGGCAGGGGGAAATAGGGTCCAATGGTCTAAGAAATGGTAGGAGAACATGGTTGTTTAGTATCTTTGTTGGGAATGTTAGCGTGGAGGCTGGAAATGGGGACTTATTCCGTGAAATAGACAAGGTGGCAAAAGTGAGGGAGTGGTTTATACCGGGGAGAAGGTGGCCAGAAAAGGGATGGAAGTATGGATTTTTTCGGTTCAAGAGGAAAGAAGAAGCTGTGAAGGTAATCAGGCTTGTCAACGGAAGTGTTTGGATGGGTAAACCCTTAAGGGTAAGGTGGGTTGTACCAAGTAACATGGGGGTAAAGGAAGGCGGTGGTGGTAACCTGGAGAAGAGAACTCGGGAACGTAGCGAGGTTGGTTATGGGCTTCATAGTCGGGGGGTGCGACAGGCAGTAGCAAGAGATGCATTGAGAGATGAAAGATCATATGCGGAGGTAATTAAGGACGGTGTGAGCAAGGTGGGATATAATAGGAAGGGGCAGATGGAGAAGGCGGTGATACAGGATCCGGTCCATGGCGACATCGATTGGCTTCGTCGATCGGCATTGGTGGAAATTAAAAGCCTTGAAAATTTGAAAGATTTCCAGGAGTGGATTTATGACGGGAAACACGAGTGTAAGGATATCTTGTACGGTGGAGGGCATATGTTGGTGGTGATTTTTGACAATGCGGATGGGAGGTATAATTTTCTGAGTGATCGAAATGATCATAAGATGGTACAATGGAAAAGAAAATGGGTAGAGGGCAGTGTGACTAAGAAGCCTTTAGTCTGGGTATATCTATTTGGCTTTCCATATCTTGCATGGAGTATGGAGAATTTTTAAAAGGTAACTAATGGATGGGGACGAGTTATAAGCATCACCGCTGATACCAGAAACAAGAAACGGCTAGATCGCATTAAAGTATTGGTTGCATTGCATGATTGAGGTGATGTTCCGGCAGCGGTAAAAATCCAAGTCCGCGAACATGTATCAAATATTAAAGTCGTGGTCGATTACTGTTCTTCGGTGGTGGAAGAGGAGAAAGGTAGCGATAATGGGTGGCCGGCGATGGCGGAAAACCCTGAGCCGGCAGGGAAGGAGAAAGCTCTGATGAGGCTTAAGGATGATGGCGAATCCGGGACCTCTGCTCATGGGGAAAAGGAATAGATTATTGTGGATGCATCGGGGGAAGTGGAACAACTAGCTGGATAGGCGGCTAAAGGTGTTGCTAATAATGAGGAGGTGCTTACAGTTGCTAATAAAGGTGGTGGCGTAGGAAAAGATAAGGTGATAGACTTAATTTCTTGGGGGGGGGGGGGGGGGGGGGTGGTCAGTATTAGGCTTAATATTAATGGGCCGATTGGGGATGTGGAGAGTGGATTAGGTTTTGAAATTGGGACTACACGTAACAAGTATTTGGGCCTACTTAATGAGAATGGGATTGAGGCTAAAGAGTTAAATGAGAAGGAGGATTTGTCTGGTCATTCTGAATGAAGTTATCCAGAATAATCAGTTGCGATTGAACTCTCCAACAAAGATTGCCAAGCGGCCTAGAGTGGGGGAGGGGCAAAGTCGGTGGGGGAGAGAAAATCAATTGGAGTTTCTGAGGGTCGGGAGCAGGTGAGGCCAATGGATTCACCGCCGGAGGTCGATTTTATTGGGAACTTGAAGGGTGTCAGTGGAAGTGTGGGAGTTGTAGATCTGGGGTCGGGGGGGAATTGTGAGGGCGAGTCCGTCCGTGGCATCTCGGATAAGCGAAAGGGTTATGTTCCGGAGCGGAGTGAAGGCCGACTAGGGGAATGCCCGGAATGGATTAAAGTTCAAGAGGCCTTTGTAGAAGTGTTAGCAGGGAGGAATAAATTAAATCGTAGAGGAAAGAAGAGAGGTAGGCGGGCTGTAGCTAGGAGAGGCGATGTTGGCGGAAAGGGCAAACAAGTCGAAGGGAACAAAGAAGGTAACTGTGCTCAATTGAAATTTACCACAGTGAGGGCTGAAGAGGGTGTGAAGGAGGTGGATTTGTCAGAAGGTGAGTCGGTTATGGAATTGGCTGAAAAACTGGGACTTAGGTGCATGATGTCAAGAGAGGAGACATTAGAAAGAGTAAGGGCGGTATTGGATGGGGTGTAAAAGTAGACAAATATCAAGTTCTTGAGAATAGTTCATTAGGATGCGGATCATAACTAGTAATCTAAGGGGGCTAAATGGGGGGGGGGGGTAAGGAAGAGGGCGGTGACTCGGCCATGTAAGAAATTGAAATCATCTGTGCTTTGTGTTCAGGAGACGAAAATGAGGGAGATTAAGGAGAGACTAGTGCACCGGATTTGGGGATCTAGGGAATGCAATTTTGTGATGCAGTCGGCTGTTGGAAATTCAGGCAGTTTAATGGTTGTGTGGGATGCTAATTGCTATTCGTTTGGGGTAGTTGATCAAGGGCACCATTTTCTATGGGTCAAGGGATCCATTAAAGGGGTAGAAGGGGTAGTGAATTTGATTTGTGTTCATGCACCAAATAGTAAGCGAGAGAGGGGAGAGTTCTGGGATTTCCTAGGAAATTTCTGCATTTCAGGTAGTGATGATTTGTGGTGTATCGCTGGGGATGTTAATGCTGTTGTTTCTGAGGGTGAGAGAGTGGGTGTGAGTGTTGACACATGATCTATTCGCGATTTTAGGGGGTTCATAGATCAAATTGGGCTAGTGGATTTACCAATGATAGGAGGGCACTTCACTTGGTTTTGGAGGGGGGGAAGGCGTGTAGTAGATTAGATGGGTTCCTTATATCGCCGGGTTGGTTATGGTTGGGGGGTGGGGGTGGTTCAGCGCCGGTGTGATTCGGTCTTGTCGGATCATTACCCGGTTTGTTTTGAGCTGGGGGATTGGTCATGGGGTCCGAAACCTTTTAGGTTCTATAACTATTGGATGAGCCTAAAAGGATTCGACAATATAGTCAGGGAGGTGTGAGGGAGCGGTGAGAGAGTGGGTGAGGCTGACAGAGAGGGCAAGTTTGAGTGGAAGCTACGCAAATTGAGATCTAAGATTCGGGAGTGGGATGGGTATGGGGCGGGGGATCTAGAGAGCCGGATCCAAAAATTTATGGCTGATATTGTAGAGATTGAGGACAAATTGCAGGGGGGATGGGTCGGATGGGTTGCGGGAGTCGTGGATGGTTAAGAAAGGGGAGTTACATAGCCTTATTCTGGCCGAGGAGAGGAGATGGGCACAAAAATCTAGAATTCGGTGGTTAAAGGAGGGTGATCAGGAGTAATGGTAGATTGATAGAGAGTCCGGAGGAAATAAAGGAGCTGGCTGTTGAGTTTTTCCAGGAGAAATTCTCTAAAAAAGAGGATGTTGTTTTTGGGGTGGAGAACTTGGAGTGGAATAGGCTTCAGGAAGTAGATAAGGATTGGTTAGAAAGGGCGTTTTCAGAGGAAGAGGTCAGGGAAGCGTTGTGGAGCTGTGACGGAAACAGGGCGCCTGGGCCGGATGGCTTTAATCTCAATTTTTATCAGCGGTATTGGGAGTCTATTAAAGGAGACGTAATGCGAATTTTTTGAAAACTCGAGACAGATGGCAAACTACCGCGGGGGGCAGGGGGTTCGTTCATAGTGTTAATACCAAAGGTAGAATGTCCGGAGGATTTTAAAGATTATCGACCGTATCACTTGTAAGTAGTATTTACAAGCTGGTGGCAAAGGTTTTGGCGCTCAGGCTTCAAACTGTATTGAGTTGCCTGGTAGGGCAATCACAAATGGCGTTTATCAAAGGGCGTCAAATTCTAGACGGGGTATTGGTGGCCTCTGAAGTGATTCAGTCTACTTTTTCTTCCGGAAGATGTGGCTTTGTTATTAAATTGGATATGGCGAAGGCTTATGACAATGTATCGTGGGAGGTGTTGTATCAAGTGATGGAGTCTATGGGGTTTGGTGGTCAATGGAAGAGATGGATAAAGGAATGTGTATCCTCAGCCTCAGCGGCTGTGCTAGTGAACGACTCGCCTACGAGATTTTTCAATTTTCAAAAGGGAATGCGGCAAGGGGATCCAATGTCGTCTTATTTATTCGTACTAGTTGCTGAAGTCCTTAATATATTATTCAGCAAAGCTGTGGAGTTGGGGCTGGTTTAAGGGCTTGAATCGGGAGGGGGTGGGCCTATCATTACTCATTTGCAATACGCGGATGATACACATATATTTTGCAAGGGAGAGTTAACACAGGTTAGTCAGATAAAAAGAATAATGACTTGCATGGCTCTAGCAACAGGACTAAGAATCAACTATGGGAATAGCAATGTGTTTGGTATTAATTGCTCGGATGAGGAAGTTAGGGAGGCGGCTGATTGTCTGGGGTGTAAGATTGGTACGTGGCCGATGGAGTACCTTGGAATTCCAATTGGAGGTAGGGTAAACAACTCCAATATATGGCAACCGGTTGTGGAGAGGATCAAAAGAAGACTAGAAGGCTGGAAAGGCAGAATGTTAACACAGGCTGGGCGATGGTGTTTAATAAGGTCGGTACTTAATAGTATCCCAATTAACTTTCTTTCGATTTTTAAAATTCCAAAGGGGGTGGCTGAGAGATTGGAAATACTGAAAATGAAATTTTTTTTGGAACGAATGGGAGGGGGGAAGGAAGCTGCATACAATTAGTTGGGATAAGATTTGTTTACATCTAGAGGATGGTGGGTTGGGTATTAGAAATACGCATAACTTCAATAATGCATTGTTATTAAAGTGGAAATGGCGATTTAGTGTGGATCATTCGTTGTGGAAGCAAGTAATAGATGCGAAATACTACGGGATGACAAATCCTTTGGTACCAATAGTGCGGGTGGGATCATCCTTGTGGGGTAGAATTTGTAGTGTTTGGGAGGAGTCGGGAGGCATGGGGCCTGGGAATGGGTTTGTCATCAAGGTAGGGAATGGTTTGAGAACCAGGATGTGACAAGATGTCTGGGTTGTTGAGGATAGGCCATTGATGGAGCTGTTTCCAAGAATATACGCTTTATCGGTGAATAAAGTGGGAAAGATCGCTGAATTTTGGGAATGGAGAGGGTTCGAATGGGAGTGGAACATTCAATTGAGGCAGCCTATTTTTGATTGGGAGATTGGGATATGGGAATTTTTTTTGGGATCTTTGAAGAGTGTGAGGCTGAATAGGTATATTGAGGACAGGGTAGTGTGGGCTAAGGCTAGCAATGGCATGTTCTCTGCGGGGTCCTGCTGGTCGCGGTTGGGAAAGGAATCGAGGAGGATATGAACGCTTTCTGGAAAGGAGTATGGAAAGTTAAAGCCCCAATGAAAGCTAGATTATGGGTTTGGAAAGTACTAAATAATGCCCTACCGGTTAGAGAAATCCTAATGCATAGAGGCTGTGTGCAAGCTAACGACGCAATATGCCCATTATGTAGGAAGGAGAATGAATCGATTGACCATCTAATCTGTAGATGCGAGTATGCTAGCTTTTTATGGTACAAAGGAGTGGAATGGTTTGGGGTTGAGTGGGCTATTCCGGGGAGGGTGGAGGACCTACTGATTGGGTGGTGGAAGACGAAGCCAAAACATGGGAATTGGGGTGTGTGGCTGACGACAGGCAGGGCTATAGTTTGGACAGTTTGGAAATATAGGAATGATTTAATTTTCAAAGGAAAACTACCATTTAAACAGATAATGGCGGATGAAGTTCAAAGGAGAAGTGGATTATGGTGGGGGGCTGTGGCGAGTACCAGTATTACAGGCATGGGAAATATGCAGTCAGGTTTCCTTGGAGGGTTAACAAAACAAAGGGGAAGAAAAGTAGGGGTGAATCGAATAGGATTGGTGTGGGAACGACCAATGAAGGGGTGGTGGAAGATTAATACCGATGGCTCCTCTTTGGGGAATCCGGGCCCGACAGGAATTGGAGGGTTAATAAGGAATGACGAGGGGGAGGTAATTTTTATTCTATCAAAGTTTATTGGTTGTACAGCCTCGTCCGAGGCTGAAATAATGGCTATTAGTCGGGTATGCAGGGCGTTGGTCAGGGATCATGGTTTTCCTCTCCCTAAAATTATTTTTGAATGTGATTCATATAATGTAGTGAGCTGGATCCACACCCCGGAAAAGGTGCCATGGCGTTTTTGTGATTTAATGGGTCCAATTGTGGAGGTATTACAATTTGTAGGGGAGGTTAGATTTAGTCATATCCTTCGAGAACGTAATTCGGAGGCAGATCAACTGGCACGGAGGGGGGCCAATGGGGAGGAAAGGATTGAACAATGGATATAGCAAAATGTTGATTTGTTTGAGGGAAAAACAATATAGCCCAGCCTTTTAAAAGAGATGGCGTAGGTGGAATGAGATGAGTTTTGAGTTGGATAGAGGAGGTGGCGAAGCAGAGTTATACCACATGGGCTCAAAGAGAGTAAAATATATCTGGACTTATAGAAGAGATGGTGATGCTGTAAGTCAGCCAAAAAGTCTGGTAATGTGTAGATTTTCATTCTGCAAATGCCACTACTTTGAGGTGCGTGGATAAAGTCTGGCAGAACAAAGTATTGATGTTGCAGGGTGGTGGACTGTGATGCAATGAGGATGATTTAGATTCTAGATATTGTGTCCATTTGCACTTTATTATAATTGCCAG
Source organism: Hygrophila difformis (assembly GCA_030278955.1). Taxonomy (NCBI): domain Eukaryota; kingdom Viridiplantae; phylum Streptophyta; class Magnoliopsida; order Lamiales; family Acanthaceae; genus Hygrophila; species Hygrophila difformis. The sequence continues at coordinate 36,668,973 of JAOANR010000012.1, read as the reverse complement.
CGACTTACAGATTGTGGTAGAATAAGTTATAACTTAGTGTTGTTTTTTAAGCATGGTTGTAACCTGTTAGTAGGTGTGTACTGCTTTCATTGGAAATAAAATCCTTTTTCTTAAAAAAATAGTGATTTTTTTTTCAACTTATAAACCATTCTTGAGGATGAAGATAATCCTGGAGAAGAGTCATATATATTTTTTCATTTAAATCACCATGCGGGAAAGCAATGTTTATGTCAAGTTGGAATAAAGGGCAGTGGAAAGAAGCTGCAGTAGCAAACAGTAACCTCACACTTGATGTCTTGGAAACAAGTGCAAAAGAGTCTTGGTAACCCTCTCCCAAATTCTGATGAAATCCCTTGGCCACAAGAAGAGCCTTATACTTGTTAATAATGCCATCTGCATTATTCTTTACCCAGAAGACCCATTTACAACCAATGGGCCTCCTACCGGGTGGAAGCTTCACCAATTCCCATGTGTTTTTATGTTCCAAAGCACTGAGTTCAGCTTCTACTGCTTTCTCCCAGTGAGGAATACCCTGTGCTTGAGTATAAGTCATTGGTACAAACTCAGGATCCACCATTGAAGTACACACATAGTCCTTTATACCTTGCAGGTCTTCTTATTTCCTTTCTTGGCCTTGATGGTAAATTGGGAGCTTGTGCATTGGTCACCTCTGTGCTCAAAGATTCAGAAGGCTGATGCATCATTGGAGATGGTGCACCAAATGAGGAATCATCTCTGAGTGATTCCATAGAAGTATGTAATGTCTCCTCATCAATGGGATGAGTAGCAGAGGTAGTAGGTGGGGTTTGTCTCATGACCTGTGAGAGGTCAAATTAGAGTGCTCATATGGCTGAGGACCAGTGGGGGCATCAGGTATGTATACCTGGACCACAGTGGGTGGACCAGAGAATTCATGCAAGTTCAGGCAGTGTAATGACCCCGCCCATTCCAAACTTAGCGCAATTAAGGCCCTTGAACTAATAACCCAACCCATAACCTCATTTTCCCTAATCTTCTTTTTGGTGGCTGCCTGTCAATTCTGACTGTCATACTCGTCCAAATTTGTGTCCAGAATAGCAGAATTTGATCATTTTTCCATGAGAAATGAAAGAAATGTGGAAAAGAATGTCTGAAATAAGGTTGAAGAGTTATCAAGGAAAGTGAAGAAATAAGATAAAATATCAGAAAAATGGTGAAAAATGAGAAAGAATTTCTTACGCTATATTCTTACCAGGAACTGACCTACGCGTTGTTTTGAGCAGGAAAAACGCACTGAGAAAAGACGAGAGTAACACCGTGTAGAACGGGGCTGGAAATAAGAGCAAAGTCTGGATGAAACCACCTACGCAACAAGCCAGGAGAAATGAGACGTTGCATGAAGCGTGGGGGGGGGGGGGTGGATTGCAGATAAGAATTAAAGAATTTACTAAAGACTTTGAAGTGCCACACACTTTGTTGTTTGCACACAAAACATGGGAGAAAGACAAGTCTGGAGAACAAGACAAAAATTGAGGAATAAACTGAGCAAGACTGATATAAAAAGAAGAAGATGTCACGCGCTTTGAGCTAAAGATGGAACATGAAGCTGAAGAACAAAGCGTGGAAACAAAAGCATGAGACGAATTGAAGAAAAGAAGGCGGAAAGGAGAAAAACACACGCCAAGATCATACGCTTCGTTCCCCACAAAGCGTGAGAAGAATTTGACAGAGGGCAGTGGACTTTGAGACTTTATACTGCATATCATCCCATAGGTTGTGTTGACAGAGGGCAGTGGACTCATAATAAGAATTTGATTTCCAACACGTGTGTATTCATCATTTAGTCCCATGATAAATTGTATGAGAAGGTCACTATCGTCTTCCTTAACGAAAAGCATCAGCAGATCATGATTATCAGTGGAAAATGGTCTGAGCACACAAAAATCACTATCTTTCTTCTAAACATAACAATCTGTGGACCACTCACTTTTCCATAGCATTCATTTTAAAACAGTCCATAACGAAAAAGTAGTGGTATTATGCACAAAGCGACGAGCAAGTTCAATAGTCATTGAGTTACGCAACCATGTAAGCATCAAATTATCAACACGCTTCTACAATGTAGACATTGGATCAGAGGACGGAGGAGCAGGTAATGATCCATCAATGAAACTGTCCTTTACCTTAATGTTTAAAGCGGTTTCCACCAAGATCTTCCAGGATGTCTATCTACCAATGCTTCGGTTAATTGAAGTTGCAACTGGTGGACGTAAGAAGCAATTCATCGCGCACCTGCTGTGCAATCGTATTTGTAGTGCTTGACTGATTATCGATCGAAATTCAAAGAGGTGACAATCAATCAACAAACAGAAAATTTATGGATGAAGAACGACAATTGGCTAGCTTTGATACCATGTCGAATGCGATAGCAAAGAACCAACACAGAGAATTCTAAAATGCATGATGTTACTAATAGGGCGAATTGACGGGTTATACAAAGATGGAGGGGATTAAATACAATTGGAGAAGTGAGTTAACTGATAATGGCTAGAAATGTCCATTATTTTCAATCCATTTCTGTGTCTGAAACGGGCATTTGATCGCATTCCGGTCTTATATTAAATAAGAAAGTAGTTGAATTGGACTGATTTATGCATAATTGTAAAAATAATAAGCTGGTGTGAAAAATGAATAAATATGTAATTTTATTACACATTTATGTTAGAAAAATCCAAAAATATGAGAAAAAGAAAAGAAAAGAAAGAGGAAATAAAAAGATGGGAAAAGAAATGAAAAACCCACAAAAATACATCTTTTTAGGTAATTACGACGCCAAGCCCATTACGACGCTAGACGAGTGTCACGTCGTACTTGGAGTCTAGCGTCGTAAGCTCACAGAAATAGGAACAAGGCAGTTCAACACCTACGGCACTAGACACAACTACGACGCTGAGCATGGCTCACGTCATAGCCTGGTCTAACGTCGTAGGCCGAGATCAAGGCAGAAGTTTGAAGGAAGATAGCTACGACGCTAAGCGAGGATAGCGTCGTACTCGAGTCTGGCGTCGTACCAAAGGCTAGCGTCGTAGGCTGTTCATTTAGAGACAAGAAGTGCCTTCGAGATGGAAGCCTACAACGTAAGACATGTTCCACGTCGTAACTCATGCTTGACGTCGTAACCAGCCTCAGAATTCAAATTCAAAGTCCTGGGGGCCCATGGGCCTAGGGTTTCCCACCTATATAAGGACAAGTTGACTCCATGTTCAGTCACTTCACTACATTCCAAACTTGAAGACTGATATTCATCATTTTGTGCTTATATTTTATATGATTCTATATGGTTGATTGATGAGTATTTGTCCATATTGGTGTCTTATTATAGTGTTTTGGATTGTAGGAGCAAAAATGAGCTTGGCTTGAGAAAGATATCAAATTGGTGACATTTTGGAGAAGTTTCAGGTCGTATGCCTATACACAAGGGACGTGGCCAACTCTGCTGAACAAGAATCATGCTGATGTGTTTCCAACTCGGTTGCTGATATGTGCATACGACTTGGATGGTGATGTGGACTGAATTGAGAGCTGATATCATGGGAATTGGGATCCTGGAAAGCATCTTGTGGGTGGGATACTTGTTTCCAAAAGGGAGAGCAAGAATTTGCAAAGAAGGAAACAAATTTGTAAAGAAGGAAACTTGATGTATTTGATTGATTTCTTGATTCTCTTTTACTTGGCTGCTGCTATGGACGAAATTGAGGGGTTGGACAGAGATAAATTCATCCCTTGGCTGCTATTAAAGGTGGAACTCATTACTGGAGAGCTCGACTTGGTTCCTGGAGAAGACACGAAGGACTGGAGAGCTTGAAGATTAATTGAAGTTCATTCTTCCTATCGACATAGTGTTTGGATGACTTTTATTTTATCTTTTTTTATTTCTTTCATGTTTCGTGAGTAGTTTCTTTTATCTAGCTTAGGATTGAACTTCGTGTTGGGATTGGATTGCCTTGTGAGACTCGTCATGTTTTGAATGTTTTATTTTCCTTAGAATATTAAGTATTTTCATGATTTTTGTTTGCACGCCATTAATTCCTTTGTTGATTGGTTGTGAAGGGCCCCATAATTAATTGATTTAGGAGTTATATTGTTATGATTAGATTGGTGTCCGTGTAATTGCACTTTAATCTAATTGGGTAACAACTAGACGATAAAACTCTAGGGAATCATGGAATCAATTGAGAGAATCACCGCGTAGGTAGGTTCATCCATTTGAATTAGGCTTTTCTAGGATTAAATGCAATCGGATAAGTACTTCTATGGTCGTACCTAGGATCTTAATTCGGTTAGGGAAGTGAATAACGGCTGTGCCTTGTTCACCGATTAAGTAAGGAAAAGTTGGTCACGGAGCGGTTGCCGAGTGACTATAACTAATTTATTTAATAGGCTAAGGAAATATTTGTCAATGATCAACAATAAATCCAATTCCAATCCGGCAAGTTCAAGTCCTAAGCTAGGTACCTTTATTTGATTGATTTCCTCGACTTTTCAGTATTCTCCTGCTCATCGCCCTTGTGCCATTTTTATTCTTTCATTATCTTTTGTTTTATTTTTAGTAGAATTAGTTTCAATCAAAACCACCCCTTAATATTATTGTAACTAATCAAAGTTTAATATTTCTATCCAATCCCTAAGGAGACGACCCTACTCGCTGCTATCTATCTTATTTTTATTCGAGTAGGAAATATTTATTTTTGTGGCAAGACGACTGCTATCAAATTTTGGCGCCGTTGCCGGGGATTGGCAATAGAATTATTTTTCTTTTGGTTAGCTGCTATTATTAATATTATTATTTATTTTTTTCTTATTTCCTGCACGGTTCTAATTTTTACAGGGTAATTAATCTATTGAAGAACCAATGGCAGTTGAACAACGCACTCTCCAGGAGTTGGTTGTGCCTAACTTGGCGCAACAACATTTATGCATCACTTTCCCTGCTTTACCTGATGATACCCATTTTGTACTAGAATCTGGGCTAATTCACTTACTTCCTATTTTTCATGGCCTTTCAGGTGAGGAGCCACACAAGCACTTACAAGAATTTGATGTGGTGTGCTCAAGTATGAAACCCCCTGGCATCACAGACGACCAGCTCAGACTACGAGCCTTCCCATTTTCCCTACGCGATGCTGCTAAAGAATGGCTCTACTACCTACCTGCTGGGAGTATTAGGACATGGGTTGATTTGTATAAAAAGTTTCTTGATAAGTACTTTCCAGCCTCTAGAGCATCCATCTTGCGCAAGGAAATTTGTAGGATCACACAAGCTCAGGGAGAATCTCTTTATGAATGTTGGGAGCGATTCAATAAATTAATTACTAAGTGTCCCCATCATCAAATTCCTCAATCTTTACTAATTCAATATTTTTATGATGGTCTTACTTGTATAGAAAGGAGGCTTATGGATTCCGCATGTGGAGGGACCTTGATGAAGAAAACTCCAGCTGAAGCATGGGAATTTATTCAAACCTCGGCTGAATACACCCAACAATTTGGGAGTCGTGAATTCAATCCAGTTAAAGAAGTTTCTGAGGTAAATTGCCCTTCTATTCAACAACAACTTTCTGAATTAACTGGTTTTGTTCGACAATTAGCTGTAAGATTTGGTCAAGCTCTAGTGAAGGCATGTGGAAATTGTTGTAACATGGGACATTCAATGGATGTTTGCCCTGCATTGCACCAAGAAGTGGATGTTGATGCAGCTGGGTATGTGCCACGAAGGGAGTATGATCCAGCAAATTCTTACAATCCTGGGTGGCGCGAGCATCCTAACATGCATTATGGAAATTCTCCAACAAATAATTTCCCTCCTGCCAGACAACAACGAGCAGCACCTCAAGACTATTAAGGTGTATCACTTCATGAAATCGTAAAGTCCATGGCTTCTATTGTTTTGCAATTTCAACAGGAGACACGGACAAGCGTAAAAAATCTTGAAGATCAAATGGCCCAGCTGACTAGGGAGATACATGAGAAAAGAGAACATGAGAAAGGAAAATTCCTTGCCCAATCTGAGACACACAATGTAAGTTCAATAATGTGTTGCGGTGGAAAAGAACTGGAAGGCCCAACAGATGTGCGGCCTAAGGAAAGAGATGAGAAGGCCATTGAGAAAGAAATTGAAAAGGATGAGAAACTTTCTTCCCAAAATAAATTTAATGAGATAACTATTCCATCATATATTTATCATGCTCCTTTTCCTAGCAGGTTGATGGAACCTCAAAAGAGTGACAAGCAAAAAGAGATGCTGGAAATTTTCAAAAAAGTTGAGTTGAACATCCCCCTCTTGGACGCCATCCAGCAAGTCCCACGCTACGCCAAATTCCTCAAGGAGTTGTGCATGAAAAAGAAAAAGCTACGAGGTGATGAGAAAATAATTGCTGGAGAGGTCGTGTCGGCTGTGCTTCAACGCAAACTTCCACCAAAATGTGGTGACCCAGGTATGTTTCTAGTTCCATGCAAGATTGGAAAATTAGAAATTAAAAAGGCTATGTTAGATCTTGGAGCTGCAGTTAATGTGATGCCTTTGTCTATTTATAAGAATTTGAATGTGGGTCCATTGAAGGAAACGGGTATAATAATTCAACTAGCAGATAGAACCAATGCTTATCCCGAGGGTATGATAGAAGATGTCCTAGTTCAAGTGAATGGATTGATTTTTCCTGTTGATTTTTATGTGCTTGATATGCATGATGATAACTCCCCAAATCCCTCCCCTGTCTTACTTGGAAGACCTTTCATGTGCACCGCACAAACAAAAATTGATGTGAGGCAGGGAACTTTAACTATGGAGTTTGATGGTGAGAAAATTCAATTCAATATTTTTGACACCTTGAAATATCCAGTTGCATCTCATGATTGTTTTAGTGTGGATTTAGTTGATGAATGTGTGCAGAATGTTTTTCGACAAATTAGAAAGGATCCCTTAGAAGCTGCACTCCTCAACCACCTGGAAGAAATTGGAGACGATGTTGCTGGTAAAAAGTTACTGGAGATGGCCCCTAATTTGGAATTAAAGCCTTTATCTTCAAACTTGAATTATGCCTTCATGGGAAGAGAGAAAACAAAGGCATTTCATGACCAAAGAATTTCTAGGAAAGAATTAAATGTTGGGCAGAAAGTGTTGTTGTACCAATCAAGGCTTAAACTCTCCTCACGTAAGTTTCGTTCAAGATGGATTGGCCCTTTTGTTGTTACTGATGTTTTACCCTATGGTGCAGTAGAGATTCAAAGCTTGACGACAGAGAAAACATTTACTGTTAATGAACATCGTCTCAAGCCATACATTGAAGGATTTTGTGCCTAAGATGAAGAGAGTGCTGCTTTGGTGGATGTTATAGAGTGATCAAGCATTTGGTTGTCTAGCCAAAGACGTTAAAGAAAGGCGCTTCTTGGGAGGCAACCCAAGTTTTTAATATTTTATTTCTTTCGAATTTTTTTGGTGATCTATCATGACATTTCACTTGTTTATTGTAGGAAGATGGAAAATTCTTGGTTCTCCAGCTTGGATAATGCAGAATTGGGAATTTTTGCTTGGCTACAGGTTGCGTGGGCACGCGGAAGCCATTTACTCATTGAATTTGCTAATTAATTTGGGATGGGGGCCTGCTACAGGTCATATGGGCACGCACAAGGATATTGTTCAAGGCACATCCATCAGTGCACTTGCTGCCACCGCACATCACCCCTTGCTACCTTCTTCGGGCACGTTCCTCCTGGTCGATGATGCACTTTCTAGGGATGCCCTTCTATCTTACACTTTTTCTTTTGCATTCTTCATTGATTCTCTTCTTTCCTGCTTTCATTTTTCTTCATAATTTCTTTATGGCATTGAGGACACTGCCGAGTTTAGGTGTGGGGGGATTGAACATCGCTTCCTACACTTATCTCTGTAAATGCCCTTGCGTGCCTTCTTGTCAAAATATTGAGTACTGCTTGTCGATTGAAGTTTTAATTTAGTTCGATGGTTTGATTGTCCACTGGTATGCCTGGCTTGCTAATTATGTCCCTATAGTGAGATTTGAGCCTTGTTGAGCCTTATTTTCTTCATTATTACATGCTCATTTTTCTTGATGTGGGAACATGAGAATTGCACCATTCTTGACTTTGCACAAAAATGCATGTGAACTCTTCATATTGTAGTATTCTAGCAAAATGATTTGGGCACTAGGATTTTACCCCCATTGGCCTTACACACTTGCCTACCCAGATTTTTTTTCCACTAGTGAACCCCTCTGAGCCTAATAATCCATTTTCTTTGTTAAACACTAACCCCTTAGCCGTTAGCCTTTTATTTCTCTTGGACCTTATCTGCTTGAACCCGAATTGAGGATTAACTCTTGAGCTTGTTTATCATTAGTGCCATATTGATGAAATGTTGCTGTTAGAGCCATTGTTGATGAAGCAGTTTATTTGTTCGAGAGTGATATATGCTGCCCCTCTTCTCTTAAAAAAAAAAGAGAAAAAAAAGGGTAGCAGGCTTTTGCCTTGTTCCTATGACCTGGTGTCAAGAACAAAAGAGTTGAAGTTTCGTCCGCAATGCCGGATATTGAAATTCCTCCTACCAAAAAAAAAAAAGAAGAAAGAAAAAAAAAGAGAAGAGAGGGGGGGTAGAGGATTCTTGATTATTGTTGTCTTCTGTTCTGATGTTTGATGGATATTTGAGAAGTTTATGGATTAGCACTTGCTCCTTTTATGAACAAGTCTCTTGAGTTGATTCTCGGTTCCTTAGCCTTTGTTTCCCTTTTTCCTACCCCAACCATGGCCCCGTTATAACCTTGAATAAAGACCCTTTGATTGCTAGTTGCTACATTATGATTGTGGTTTGATTTGATTGATGTGCAAATTTATGGAATTGGGTGTTTTTCTTCATTGTGCTTTGAGCGTAAACACTTAGCCTATACACTTGAGAGTGAGTGAGCACTTTTATATATTCCCCATCTGGAGAGAGCATTGCTGGGCATACCCGTTGTGCAATTGAGTTATTGGCATGATTGAGATTAATCTTGACTTGTAGTGTCTTTGTTTTGACTTGATGGCATGCTTGAGGGCAAGCATGGAGTAGGTGTGGGGGGATTGATATTCATCATTTTGTGCTTATATTTTATATGATTCTATATGGTTGATTGATGAGTATTTGTCCATATTGGTGTCTTATTATAGTGTTTTGGATTGTAGGAGCAAAAATGAGCTTGGCTTGAGAAAGATATCAAATTGGTGACATTTTGGAGAAGTTTCAGGTCGTATGCCCATACACGAGGGACGTTGCCAACTCTGCTGAACAAGAATCATGCTGATGTGTTTCCAACTCGGTTGCTGATATATCCATACGACTTGGATGGTGATGTGGACTGAATTGAGAGCTGATATCATGAGATTTGAGATCCTGGAAAGCATCTTGTGGGTGGGATACTTGTTTCCAAAAGGGAGAGCAAAAATTTGCAAAGAATTAAACAAATTTGTAAAGAAGGAAACTTGATGTATTTGATTGATTTCTTGCTTCTCTTTTACTTGGCTGCTGCTATGGACGAAATTGAGGGGTTGGTGAAACTTTTGACAATTTTCCACACGAGTATTTTCGAAATAATAAAACCCCGGTCTTGATTTTATTTAATTGAAAATCATTTATGATTGCGGAGTTGGGATTCGGGATATATTTATAGGTTGTCACGTTTTTATTACTCGTGTTAAGAAACTGTGGCCCGAAAGCGCACAGAGTCAAAAATTGCAGTAATTTATAGTAAGACCGGATCGTTCACTGGAGGATGTGCGATAGAAGCAGGGCCCACGTCGTTTTACTAGATTTTCCATTCGTATTGCTCCAATTGGTTTGAAAAGTGATTAGCATCTATTGACTGAATTTAAGCTAGAATACGAAAGCACTTAAATCTATTCTACAAAGCAAATAAGTCTATTCTAGAGAGCGGGAAAAGTTATTCTAAAAATGCGATAAATACTATCTATGAAAGCAGTGAAAATTTACACTATGCTAGCTATGAAGCTGAATCACAATGTAGACAGAAGGGACAGGAAGGAAAAAAAATAAAAATTGGACAAGATTTAGATAAGGCAGTGTTAAACTTCCATTTTTATACACAGATCTTTGCTCGGGATAATCCTATCAGATTGCTAATTCTCATGCTCTCAATACTGCTTTCCCTTTAACAGACAGGTACTTACAGTATGAGTTTACATGTTCTTAAGACCGCAAATTCTAAGATACCACAGATTTGTAACTGCCCTGGCCAGGGTGTGTTATTTCATCTGTGGTGGTTGAGCAACACCCAACAAATCATTTATTGAAATGCCAAGTACTACTATCATTCTCCCATGTCACACCCAAAGATTCTAATTAAGCCCTGAACTATCCCTTAACTATCAATCCTAATAACAGTTACGCAACTCTCAATACAACCGAGTGACCTCTAACGAAAGCATTTTAAAGAAAGCAATAAAGAAAGCAGTAAAGAAAGCATTTAAAACCTATCACTCGGAGGTTTTGAAGGTCTGACCCTGGTAGTAAAAGACAGCTCCCCATCAGAATGAAGGAGTATGGATCAAGAATTCCCGGCTTTTGATGAACCACTCATGTGTTCACTTCCTTCCGGGTGGTTATGAGATACAAACTAATGAAACGAACTAATAAATTAGTTCGTTCCGGATGCACTCACTCAGGACTCAAAAATAGGCTTTGGCAAAAGAGGATAGCAGTTGAAAGAAAACTCAACCCTATCTTAGAAAATAACCAAGGCCTGGATGATGTTTCTCTAAGATTATTTACTACACTGTATTTGAGTCCAAGTGGACCCCATCTCGGTGTAATATTTAACCTTAGATTCCCAACAAACAGCAATTTTGGAAAATAATGAATCTGAAAACCATTCCCTAAACAGGTACTAGACTCTCAATTAAAACACAGATCCTTTCAGTCTAGGTGAGACCTAATCGCTGACTCTGCTTCTAATTTCCCAAAATCAACCCTCGATAGGATATGAATTAGTCATAACTGAAGAATTTATCCCTTACTCAGATCCGGATTTTATAAAGGAGTTTTTATCGGAAATTTAATATGCAATATCTGTTTTAAATCCATGCTTCTATTGTCCAAGGGAAGGATCCCAAAATATTTTAGACCACAATCGTACATAATATTATCATGCATACGGATATAGGGAACTGTAAAATTAACTGACCCAAAATATAAAGGCGGATCTAGACAGAAGGTGAAACACAATTATGAAGTGGTCAGAGGACCAGAGTTGTGGCAGAATAATCGGGTGGACTGTAAACATCTACTGTCCAATTTCCCAATCACTCGGATGGAGCGAATTTAGACAGGTGAAACCCTAAAATGGCAGTGTCGCTACCAGTTGGGCCTCTACTGTCTGTGAATTCAGATAAAAACCTACATGCTTCCTCTCTGCAACACTTATCAGCTAATGTTGACAGACATTAGCAGAGTTTTATTACAGATTGGAATTTGGGTTTGGAAATTAAGGTAAATAAAATAAAACTGTATCCGGATAGAAATCAGCTGAGCAGCTATTATAATCCCGGATGGACGAACCGCCAAGGCTTCCACTGATTGCTATCCAGACCATGCAAAATAACTTTTAGTAATTAATACCCAGAATACGAGCTAGTTTATCCGTGAGAGAATACCCGCCAACATTAGTCTGATGTATTCTTTACTAATTGTTACACACAATAGACAAAATAAAATGAAATAAAGAGAAGAGCTTGAATGAGAGACATTGGTTTCTCATGCAGGGTTATGGAATCAATCCATAATTGATGGCTTAAATAATCCCTCCTACCATAATTAATTACAGTCCGGATTATCTGTTTAAGGCATCATGATTTTGTTTATAGAAAATTGTTTTAATGACAATTGAACAAAGATCCTTTAATCACAACAATTAGTGATTTAATTATTGCTAATTAAAATCATCAATCATTAATGACTAGAGGGTTCAATTAATTAATTAATGATAAAAATGGAGAATGGAAAATCTGCATGAAGATGCTGATTACGACGCTAAACAGATGTTACGACGCTATCCTAGAATAGCGTCGTGAGGGTAGCGTCGTCATGGGTTGGTGCAAGAGAGAGTAGATTTTGGATTAAAGGGGTATTTACGACGCTATACACTAAACTACGGCGCTATACTAGTATAGCGTCGTAGGTGGTTTTGAAAAATAAGAAGTTTTTTTGGAAAAAGAAGGGATTTTACGGCGCTAAACATTAAATGACGACGCTATCCTAGGATAGCGTCGTAAGGATAGTGCCGTAGGTGGGTTCTATGAGAAATGAAGTATTTTGGGGACCTACGACTCTAAACAAAAATTACGGCGCTATCTGAGGATAGCGCCGTTGGTTTAGTGCCGTAGGGCAAATTTTTGTTTAAGTTCTGGGCAACTACGGCGCTAAACCTCACCTACGATGCTATCCAAGGATAGCGCCGTAGGGCGGTTAGCGTCGTAGCTAGCCCAGAAACATGTTGTTGTTCGGGTAATGCAATCTCTGCGATTGCAAGCCCTATTTTCAAGTTTATGGTTCATCAATGCAATGACAGTAATGAAATAAGATGAAAATAGTAAACCAAAATGCATAAAAACATAACAAAGCAAGCTAAAAGCATACACCCATGAACCACAAACCCAAATGAGGGTTTTCAACCATAAGAACATTCATAGAAACCCAAAAATGAAAAGAAAACAGAAAACCCACATTTCAAGAAAGAATAAAGTGACCAAATGATCAATACACCAAAATAAAGCAAGAAAATCCATGGAATCATTTCCATTTCATGTTTTTGGGACACTTTCATGATTAACTTCCCATTTTATATCAAATGGTTTGATAATACCCATCATTTGGTATTTCAAATCTAAATAAAGGTTTAACAAAACTGTAAATAATGAAAACAGTGGCTATCCTAAACTGGAAGTCTCAACAAACACTAATCTAGGAGTATTAAAAGCTAACTAAGGCATGGAATGTAAATAATACAGAAAAGAAAACTAACTAACTAACTACCTCTACACTATTCACAAGAACAACTCCTGTTGCCTTCAAGTGTGGAATGTATGAAGTGACAAGACCAGGGAGTCAACACCTCTATATATAGGTGGGAAACCCTAGGCCCATGGGGCCCCAGGCCTTGAAATTTGAATTCTGGCAAGGCTTACGAAGCTATAGGTGGCTTACGGCGCTATCCTGCTACGGCGCTATGAGTTTAGCGTCGTAATCTTCCACTTCGAAGACTCTCTCTGTCTCTCAGTGAACAGCCTACGGCGCTATCCATCATTACGGCGCTATGCTTGCTTACGGCGCTATCCGTGCTTAGCGTCGTTCACTCTTCTTCAGATGTCAGCTTTGATCTCCTCCTACGGCGCTAGACCAAGCTACGGCGCTATCCATGCATAGCGTCGTAGTTGTGTCTAGCGTCGTAATATCCTGAAAAATCAGCTTTTTGTGGGTTTTTCATTTCTTTTCCCATCTTTTCATTTCTTTTTTCTTTTCTTTTCTTTTTCTCATGTTTTTGGATTTTTCTAACATAAATGTGTAATAAAATTACATATTTATGCATTTTTCATACCAGCTCAATATTTTTACAATTATGCATAAATCAGTCCAATTCTACTGCTTTCTTATTTAATATAAGACCGGAATGCGATCAAATGCCCGTTTCAGACACGGAAATGGATTGAGAATAATGGTCATTTCTGGCCATTATCAACATCCTCACATTTAATACTGATCGTCCCCGAGCAGTCAGAGTCAATGTTCCTAGGAACATGGACTCTACATATTCAATTCATTTTCGTGGCTTCATAAATCACATTCTTTTTGGATTGGGATAAGACAATCAAAAACTTCAAGTATTAAATTCCCTTGATTGCAGTGTTTAATGAAATGATACTTGCTCACTATATCGGGCCTACAAATCAAACATTATCATCAATCCTTCATGAACATCATGTTTGAAAAATGCAAGGATTAAAAATCAGAATCAAGGGATGACATGAACATGTTTAATGAAACAGAGCCTCACATATAAGAGAATCGGAAAATTCACTCACTCTCAATGGGGTTTAATCAGTGAACACTCATAATCAATTTTAATTAAATTATCCCATAAGTTTGCAATTAGACCAACTCGCCACCAGCTCATTTCCTCAAATCGAGATCATGAGGTCTTATTCAAGGGTTATAACGGGGCATACGGTTGCAACATTAGGTAGGAAAGGGAATTATTGGGCTAAAAAGTGGCAAGAAATTATTCCATCATAATTTAGCATTTTTATTTAAAATTTATGATCACCAATATTTTTCTCCTTCTTTTGCTATTGCATGACATTAGACTTAGTCTAATTTACTTTGTCATTTGCAATTTATTGATGTTGAATAAAGTTCAACTGTTTTTTTTTTTTTTCCGAATCGGTTTATTGAATACCGATTTGATATGAATTTGATGATCATAGATTCAATGCCTTGATAAAATTTATTCTTGCACACTTGGTTTTGAATTTCTTGGTCTTTTTATAAGGCTAGAAATAATATAGTGGGTTTCAAAGAAAAATTAGGCTTAAGGCTCAAATTGGTTGATCCTAGAGGGAAAATATTTTTGGGTTTGGATTTCAAAAGAAGGCCAAAATTTGGGTTTTCTAAATGCCTCGATCATATGCTCAATTTCGGGAATATGGCATGATCTTGAATCGGTCCCAATTGCAAGTTCTAGTTTCCTTTAATCAAAATGATTCACACATCAAAGAAAATAAATGAGTAAAAGTGACTCATGGCTCAAATCTCACAAGGTTGGGTTGATTCATGTCATACAATATTCTCAATTTTAATCAGAGCCTAATTCTAACAATTTATTCAATCGAAATCTTTAACATGCAGATTTATTACTCAATAAGCTGATCGCATCATTAGATTTTTATAGCTCAAAACCTCAGGAATTCATTTCATGCATGTTTTCAATTATATTATCCCAATTTAAAAGTTTGAAAATTTAATCACAAACCTAAATTCAACATGTGAATTCAGAGTAGGTTTATGCATATTTTTGCTGGTTATTTAATTTAAAGTAGTAAAGAGGCACTGCTGACATATGGGGTATGTCAACAGCATATTTTTGGCCTGACAGTCACTTATTCATCTCGGACTGCCAGACATCTTTTCAAAAGGAAAGCAAATAAAAATTGTTTGTGGTCCTCAAAGCTTGAGTTCCTTTTGTGAAAAGCGGTAAATTACATCAGCTTCAAGGGATTCCTATGCAGTTGATACGAACCTGCATGCAAAAGAGGAAATCCCTGATATGATACCTACACTAGAACATAAATAAGATAACATATTTCAGAATTCACCCTTCTTCTCTTAGAGAATATATCTGAGCCAGTGGACGTAGCTGGTCAGCTCACACCGCAGGCACCAGCCATTGTGGTCTCTCATGGGTTCATGCATCCTTGTGCAGTAGACCCGGGGTGGTTGGTCTGCAAAAATGTAGGGAGTGTCCGGATCATCCGCCATCCATGAGAGAGTGTTGGTGGCCGTGTAGTTCAAGACCGATCGATGGGTCGCCATTCTCTCTATCATTCTGATCCCCTGATCGACCTGGCCTTCATCTATCTTGCTCATAAGCATAAGTCCACGGGTGAAGATAGACGCCTTGTGGTTGTCCTCTATGCCTGGCCGCAGCAGTTCACAAGCTCGCTCCTCATCCCCTTCTGCAAATGCCATGAGTAGAGGTGTCAAAACGGGCCCGCGGGGCGAAACGGGCCGGCCCGCGCGGGTCCCCACGTTTTTGCGGGCTTGAACGGGGCGGGCTCTAAATACCTAGGCCCGACCCGCCCCACACGCGGGCCGCGGGTTATGCGGGTCGACCCGCGGGCCTTTTAGTATTTTTAAAAACTTAATTTTTTAGTGTAAAAAAATAAAAAATGGGATATATTTTTTGTTGTATAAATTAAGAATGGGAAATAAAAATTTATAATTGATATTAAAAATTATAAATAGTTAAATCTGTATTTTTTGGCATAATTATTTACTTTAATAATCGGTGTGTTGAATAATTCTTTATAAAATTAAAGATTTATTAAAATTTCTAGTACTAAAGATGTGTATTATATTCTAAAAACATAGTATTGTTGAAGATAAAAAATTTATAAGTAATGATTGAGTTGATAAAAATACTGGGTCTGACGATTGGAGTCTTTAGGAAGTTAATTTATTTTGGCATATATAATTCATAATTTTATATTTTAAAAATAAGATAATTGACAATAAATTATAAAAATTTACTTGCATTCACAAATTTTAATAAATAAATAAAATAATCTAGCTAAAAAAATTTAATAAATAAAATAATAGGAATTTTAAACTTAAAAAAAAAACTAACACTAAGTAGATAAGAAGAGAAATATTAGAAAATATGACTATTTTTATAACAATTTATAATTTTATAAGTAACCTAAATAAGTATTTAAATATATATTGGGTGACTTTATGATAGCATTTGAATTAATCAAACAATATTCACTAACATTAAATAAATAGAACAAGAGTAAAAAAAAAAAAAGGCAAAGCCCGCGGGCCCAACCCGCAAAAGCCCGCCCCGCCGCGGGTCGAGCCCGCAAAAGCCCGCATCTAAACGGGCCTTAAAAATTCAAGCCCGCCCCGCATTTTTTACCTTGCGGGGCGGGCCGGCCCAACGGGCCCGACCCAAATTGACAGCTCTAGCCATGAGTGCTGGCACAATTTGGAGATTGAAGTTTCCAGCCTCAGTGCATGTGTGCAGAAATCTTTCTTTCTGCCTTCGTACCCTCGACTGCCACTGCCTCACCCTAGCCGTATCCAACTCGCATCGTTTGTGAACGATGGCAAGGTTTCCTGCATTTCTGAGCTTCTGGCATGTCTCTTGTGCAGTGAACACTTCCCTGATCTCATCCTCTCCTATTCGGGAGAGGATTTCACCTAGGAGCTCTTCTGGCAGGTCCAACAGATGGGTTCCTCCGGGTGCAGGATCTAGGATAGGGAGATTGCCCCTGAAAAGATAAGAATTGATGAATCCAATTTTTAAAATTCCCTCAGAAATTATTCAAGTTTGGAAACCAACATCCTCACATTTAGAGTTTTGCTCTAAATGTGATATTATTAAGTCTCTGGCTTGAACTGAGTATAAAGCATTGTGAAAAGATAGGGGTCATTGGGCCCCTATATATTTTTAATGGGTCATTGGGCCCAAAAGTTTGATTTTCCAATTTTATTAAACGAGTCCGAGACACTTGTTGAAAATGGTATGAGATGGGTGGATGGGGTGAAATGCTCGAATTTTGGAATGTGTAGTGGAAGCGTGGCGCAGTGGATTTGCTATTTCTGGACTGCCTGGACTGTCTTGAACAGTTAAAACATCCAAAAATTTGCAAACACTATTTTTTTTAAAGGGTTGACTTGTTTTATTTAAGGAAAGTGGGATGTGAGTGGTCCCATTTTGGATTTTTGAAAAGAATAGCAGTTGGGTGACAAAAATACTGCTATTTACTCACACTAAAGTTCCATTGGGAACAAAAAGAACATAAGTCAAATATTAAATCTATTAACTCTTTTTTGTCTTTTTCATAAGGTCACTTTCCTTTGAAAAAGTGGTAGGCTCCTATTGGGTGCTTGTACCATGTTTCCAAAAATAAGGTGATACTTATTCCAAAAGATTTCTGTCATGCAGATGCAAAAATACCAAAAGGTCACCCTAATTAATGTTCCAAACCAACACAGCAAGTATACACAACAAGATCAAAAACAAGGTTTTGAACAATAAAAACAAAAACTCAATTTTTCTTTGTTAAGAACTCAAAAATAGAAGAACTAACAATATCATGGTGCTCGAAACAGCGCCCTAACATTCATCAGTTTATCCCTTCAAGTTTTGAACTTTAAAAATCTCTAACCTTTACCAGTTTTAGAACAGTCTTTAAACAAGTTTTAAAGGGTTTCAAAAGGATTCCTTAGAACCGAGAGCATCAAAAGGCCTAGAAACTGAAGAGAACAACAGTCAAAACAGACCACATTGTGTTATTCTCAACCGAAAAAATAAGAGAAAGAAACAAGGGAGTTGATGGAGGCCATGAACAGGGAAGGAAAACATGGGTTTTACCCTGCCCTCCATGGCTCGGGTCTGGGCAAAGGTCCCAGGTTTGGAAGGAGCCTGTACATTCTGTCCATGGTGTCTCCTTGGATTTGTGGAGAGAAATGTTGCTACGAGAACTCTGCGTTCTGCGTAGGTGTTTTTGAGAGTGGATTTCTGGAAATGGGAGTGTGAGAGTGTGGGAATGAAGAAGAAGAAGGTCGGAGTATTTATAGGTGAAGAAAACGGGTTTTACGACACTAAACTTAGCCTACGGCGCTAGATTAGCGCCGTAGCCTTGTTCAGCGTCGTAGATGGAAATAAGGGGAAAGGGGTGCTACGGTGCTATGCCTTTAGTACGGCGCTATCCAAGGATAGCGTCGTTCTAAAGGACTGCGTCGTAGGTGGAAATAAAGGGAGAAGAGCCCTACGGCGCTATCCCATTACTACGGTGCTATTCTTAGATAGCGTCGTAGTTGAAGATAGCGTCGTAGTTGAACTTCGGATTTGAAAATTTTCAAAATTTTCATGCGAACTGGGCCTAAATAGATGAAATTGGGCCTCAGTTGGTTTTATTTATTTTGGACTTGGAGAGTTTTAGTCCAAAACATTTTGTACTGTTAACAGGCTATCTAAATTAAATTAAACTTGCATAAATAGGTTGGATTAATTCCATTTGTTTGCAAAAATTATTTCGGATTTTAAATTGCTTTAATTTCCGAAATCATTTTCTTAAATTCATGGACTTAATCCAACCGGGAACCTGGTTTTCTTCTTGATTTTCTGCTCCTTCTTTTGTTGGTTCGAATTTCCTGCAAGTCAGATAAATACCCCATAGGTTAAGTTTTCTCCAAATATCAACATCCTCACATTTAGAGTCTTAGTACTCTAAATGTTTAATTGATTTTTGGATATTCTCTGACAAAATAACACATATATAAATAGGTAATATGAAATGAAATTTTTATGATTTAAATGCTGTTTCTTATTGAGAGTAAGCCGGGTCTGCCACTGTTTGGCTCTCTTTTTCTGGATCGAACTGTCCGATGTACTCTTTCAGTCGCTGTCCATTCACCACTATATTGCCCTTGTCAGTTCGGATCCTGACGGCTCCATTTTCAAACACTTCTAACACTTCATGTGGTCCTTCCCATCTGGATTTAAGCTTTCCAGGGAACAGCTTCAACCTAGAATTGAACAATAATACATTTTGACCAACACAAAAATGCTTAGGCTTAATCCGGCGATCGTGAAACTTCTGGGTCCGCTCCTTATAAGTTCGAGAGCTTTCATAAGCTAGCGTTCGTATTTCCTCAATTTCATTGAGGTCCAATTTGCGTTTGCTCTGAGCAACTTTCGGATCGAAGTTAAGCGTTTTAACGGCCCAGTAAGCTTTATGCTCTAACTTTACGGGCAAATGACAGGCTTTTCCGAAGACAAGTCTGTAAGGAGACATCCCAATGGGAGTCTTAAATGCTGTGCGGTATGCCCATAGAGCATCATTGAGCTTACGTGCACAATCCTTACGGGTTATCCCGACAGTGGCTTCGAGTATATGTTTGATTTCGCGATTGGATACTTCGACTTGACCACTAGTCTGGGGATGATAAGGCGTGCCTATCTTATGGAGGATCCCATTTTTACTCATTAAAGTTTCAAAAGCTTTATTAATAAAGTGTGTTCCTCCATCAGATATCACCACCCTAGGTATGCCAAATCGACTGAAAATGTTGTTCTTGAGGAACTTGATGACTTGACTACCATCATTGGTTGGTAATGCGACAGCCTCAACCCATTTGGACACGTAATCGACAGCTACCAAGATATAGTAGTTTCCACCGGATGGTGGAAACGGTCCCATGAAGTCAATACCCCATACATCGAAGATCTCAAGTGTGAGAATTCCCTTTTGAGGCATCTCATCCCTCTTGGAGAGGTTTCCTAATCTTTGGCATTTGTCGCACCCTTTTACAAATGTCCTGCAATCCTCATAGATGTGAGGCCAGTAAAATCCACATTCGAGGACCTTGTGGGCCGTTCGAGCGGGACCATGATGACCTCCATATTCTGATTCATGGCATTTTCTGACAATTTGATAGGCTTCATGCTCGGTCACACATCGCCTGATTATTGAATCGGCGCAGTGTTTGAAGAGATAAGGTTCTTCCCAGAAGTAATTTAATACATCTCGGTTGAACTTATTCTTCTGATGATAATTCGAAAATTGTGGGGTTATTCCGCACGCCAAGAAGTTAGCGATGTCGGAAAACCATGGACAAGCTTGATTGTGCAAATGCAATGCGAACAACTGTTCGTCCGGGAACTCTTCATTAACGGCTTTTTCCTTTTTATCATTTTCTAATCGAGATAAGTGGTCAGCAGCACCATTATCTCGACCTCGCCTATCTTTTATTATGATGTCAAATTCTTGCAACAGAAGTACCCACCTGATTAATCGAGGTTTGGCGTCTTATTTGCTAAACAAGTATCTCAATGCTGTATGATCGGTGTATACTATGGTCTTCGTACCTATCAGATACTGTCTGAACTTGTCAAACGCGAAGACTACAACATACATTTCTTTCTCCGTTGTGGTGTAGTTAACTTAGGCCTCATTCAGGGCATGACTTGCGTAATGAATTACGCAGTGTTTCCCGTCCTTATGTTGCCCGAGTACTGCACCTACGGCGAGACCACTAGCATCGCACATTACCTCGAAAGGTATTGACCAATCGGGTGGTTGCACTATCGGTGCAGAGACCAACATCTTCTTGAGCGTGTCAAAGGCTTGGACACACGCTTCATTTATTAAGAAAGAATTTTCTTTACAAAGCAGATTAGTGAGCGGCTTGGCAATTATAGAGAAATCCTTAATGAATCGCCGGTAAAAACCGGCATGCCCTAAGAAGCTCCTAACTAATTTGATCGAGTTGGGGAGAGGGAGATTGGAGATGACGGAAACTTTGGCTGGATCAACTTCAATGCCTGCACGAGAAATGCGATGACCTAACACTATGCCCTCAGTGACCATAAAATGGAACTTTTCCCAATTTAAAACCAAGTTAGTGTCCTCACACCTCTTTAAAATCTTAGCAAGATTAGTCAAACATTCATCAAACGTATCTCCATATACAGAGAAGTCATCCATGAAGACCTCAATGCATTTTTCGATAAATTCAGAGAATATAGACATCATGCATCTTTGAAAAGTAGCTGGTGCATTGCATAATCCAAAAGGCATGCGCCTATAGGCAAAAGTGCCATAGGGGCATGTAAAAGTATTTTTTTCGTGATCTTCCCTGGCGATCACTATTTGATTGTATCCAGAATAACCATCTAAAAACAATAAAACGCCCTTCCCGCCAATCGTTCCAACATTTGATCGATAAAAGGTAAAGGGAAATGGTCCTTGCGAGTTGCCTCGTTCAACTTCCGATAGTCTATGCAGACTCTCCATCCGGTGACTGGGCGCGTGGCAATTTCCTCCCCTTGTTCATTCTGCGTAATGCACATCCCTCCCCGCTTCGGAACAACCTGCACAGGACTGACCCATTTGCTATCAGAAATCGGGTATATAATACCGGCGTCTAACAGCTTGATCACTTCCTTTCTTACCACTTCTTGCATGGGTGGGTTCAATCTTCGTTGGGGCTGGCGAGAGGCCTTGAAATTCTCCTCCATTAGAATCCTGTGCATACAAACAGAAGGGCTTATTCCTTTGATATCAGAAATGGTCCAACCGATTGCACGCACATAATTTTTAAGCACTCCCACCAAAGCGTCTTCCTGAGCTTGTGTCAACTTGGCTCACACAATTACCGGTAATTTTTTATGTTCTGCGAGAAACGCATACTTAAGATGTTCCGGTAAGATTTTTAGTTCAAGCTCTGGTGGGCATTCCACTGAAGGGAGTAATTTGCGAGAATTAGATGGGAGAAGATTAGATTTACCTTCCGGATCCTGCATCAGTACAGGATCCGCCTCCTCTTGGTCGGCGTCGTCATGGAAGTCTGTGCCGTCAAACTCCTCCAAATCCCCTGTTTCGGGATCGGCAAAGTGGACAGCTTTGCATCCTTTGTGCTCCACGCCAGCAGGCTTCAGTACCTGCTTTGAAGTTTCATCCAGCATCATTTCATGATCAAATTCAGAGTCAAGCTCTCTCTCCTCACTCCTAACTATTACAGATTTTGATGAACAGAACCCGTCATCTGGGTATTTCTGTAACTGTGCCATGTCAAATGTAACTTTTTCCTCATCGACTCGCAGTGTTACTCGTCCAGCTTTTGCATCTATCAGTGCTCCGCCCGTTGCAAGGAATGGTCTCCCCAAGATCAATGGCATGTCCAGATCCTCCTCTATGTCTAGTATCATAAAATCAACTGGGAATAAGATATTCCCAGTCTTTACTATGATGTCCTTGAGGATGCCGACAGGCTTCGTGATGGATCTGTCTGCCAATTGGAGTCTCATCTTGATTGGCTCGATGTGTCCCAGCTTGAGGCGTTGCACCATTGCCAAAGGCATAACATTGATGCTAGAACCAAGATCACAGAGGCCCTTTCCTGCTTTGATTTTCCCGATTTGAATCGGCAACGTGCAACAGCCTGGATCTTCTTGCTTTTCCGGAAGCTTGCGCTGGATGATAGCACTGCATGTATTGTTAAGAACTACCAGTTCTTCCTGCTCAATTCTCCTCTTTCCTGAAACTAATTCTTTCAGAAATTTAGCGTATGCTGGCATCTCAGCTATCATTTCGATGAGAGGGATAGTTATTTCTACTTTTTGCAGCCTTTTCAGAAATTTTTCAAATTTAAGGTCCTGTTCCTGATTTTTAAGTCGGGCCGGGTATGGCACCCTTGGCATGAACTTTTTATTATCAAATTGTTTTTGTGGTAAAGGGAAGGAAGTTGTACCTCCACCTGTACCCTTATCTGTTTCAGCCGTTTCAGGTGCAGCGTCAGTCTGCAGATTGGCTGTTCCTTTTTCGGCTTCCTTTTGTTCATCCATTGCTTCCTCATCAGCATTGTCAACAGGATCATCATCTTTCTCATGAGTGTTTCCAGCATCCACTCCTCTTGGTCCAGCCAGTATCTTCCCAGATTTCAAGGTTATTTCTTTGCATTGCGGGTTCTTTTCCGCGGTGCTCGGCAACGTTCCTTTATCCCTTTTCTGCATTTCATTAGCCATTTGAGTAACTTGGTTCTCCACATTTCTGATGGAAGCCTGCAGCTGAGTGTTGATCTCCTTTTGGCTGGTAATAAAATCAGTCATCAAATTCTCCAGCCTTGAAGGGGGCTTTTGATTTTGATTTTGATTTTGATTCTGGTTTTGGTTCCATTGGCCTTGGTTCGGGATGAATTGAGGTTGGAAGTTTTGGGGCTGAAAATTTTGGAAGTTCTGGGTAGGCTGTTGGAAATTTTGAGGGGGCCTCTGTTGGATTTGAGGTTGGAAACCTGGGTTCTGAAAGTTCTGTCCCTTGTTCTGATTGAATCCTTGGTTCTGCTGAGGATTGAATTGCTGCTGTTGTGGCTTGTTCAAGAGGTGGGAATTAAGGGCATTGTTGTTCGAGTACGACAAGTTTGGGTGCCTGTTTGGGAAAGCCCCTGCAAAGTTGCAGCTTTCAGCTGTAATCTGTTCGCATGTGTCAGTTGCGTGAGCACCTTGACACAGTCCACAGATTACGTCTGTTTGCTGCCCTTGAGTGGAGCTCCCAGCTCCCTGATTAACAGACAATGCTGCCACCTGCTCTTGCAGCTTTTCAATATCTGATTTCTCTGTTGTACCTACAGCACACAAACCACGAGGGGGAGGGGAATTAACATCATCAGTAAGAACAGATATGTTTACACTCATTGCTTCAATCTTGGCCCAAGCTTGATCCATGGGAATGTATAGCAGGTGTTGACCACCGGCAGCATCAAGCATGTTCTTCCATGCTGGGGTCAGACCGCTATAAAACTTTCTCAATTTCTCCCAATCATGGAAACCATGCTGGGGGCATTTCCTGAGCGAGTTGAAGAACCGTTCCTTTGCATCGTACAGGGACTCGTCAGGCTTCATCTTGAATTCCGCAATCTTAGAGCGGCATTCATCCACCTTGGACTCCGGGAAGTACTTTGTCAAGAAATTTCTGATCACGTCCTCCCATGTAGACTTCTGATTCACGGGCAGTGATTTGTACCATGTTCTTGCCCCGTTAGTCAGAGAGAAAGGAAACAGCCTCAATCGAATGGTGTTAGCAGATACATTCTGGTTCTTGATCGTATCACACAGTTCCAGGAAAGTCTGCAGATGATCATGGGGATCTTCATGACTAGCCCCTGCGAACTGGTTGCTCTGAACAAGATTGATGAGGGCCGGCTTCAATTCGAAATTCCTGGCCAAGAATGGAGCTTGTCCAGGAATGTTCAAATATGGCTCCAAGATTGGCTGCATGTAATCGGCGGCTGCTGCTTGTTGATTGTTCTCAACCCCTCCTTGATACTGCTGTGGGTAGTAGTTCTGATGCATATAGTAGTTCCTCGGATCATTGAAGTCATTAGGATTTGGAGGATTCTGATGGGGATTCTGGTACTGCTGATTTTGCTGGTTTTGGAAGTTTTGGTTGTTTGGTGGGTTTTGGGGATTCGGGTTGGGAGGAGGTGCCTCGAAGTGTTGCTGTTCAATGTTTGGTGGGTTCCCGCCTGTTTGTATGATCTGAGGAGGGGGATCATCCAAATCATCGTTATTAGCATCTTCGGGGTCTTCCTCGATGTTGTGAAGTGGTGGATTGGGTGGGATGATTGGGGGAAGGTCAGAGTTGGCCATATCAGAGATGTCGCTACTAGTGCTTGGTGAAAGTAGTGCCTGTCTTTCCCGTTCCCGCCTTCGTTTAGTCTCTGCCCTAAGACGTCGAGCTGTCTTTTCTATTTCTGCGTTATACGGGATTTCGGCTGGCGTCTGCTTCCTCCTTTGCATAGAACAACGGCTTCAATAATGACGGTGCCTGCATATTCCCCAGGTTAGAATGGGTTTCGGAGGTGAGTATTTATATTTATATGTATGAGCTAACTAGGAGCAATGAGGAATGTAATTCTCTAATAAAACGGCGATGCATCCTCCCCGGCAACGGCGCCATGAAACTTTTGACAATTTCCCACACGAGTATTTTCGAAATAATAAAACCCCGGTCTTGATTTTATTTAATTGAAAATCATTTATGATTGCGGAGTTGGGATTAGGGATATATTTATAGGTTGTCACGTTTTTATTACTCGTGTTAAGAAACTGTGGCCCGAAAGCGCACGGAGTCAAAAATTGCAGTAATTTATAGTAAGACCGGATTGTTCACTGGAGGATGTGCGATAGAAGCAGGGCCCACGTCGTTTTACTAGATTTTCCATTCGTATTGCTCCAATTGGTTTGAAAAGTGATTAGCATCTATTGACTGAATTTAAGCTAGAATATGAAAGCACTTAAATCTATTCTACAAAGCAAATAAGTCTATTCTAGAGAGCGGGTAAAGTTATTCTAAAAATGCGATAAATACTATCTATGAAAGCAGTGAAAATTTACACTATGCTAGCTATGAAGCTGAATCACAATGTAGACAGAAGGGACAGGAAGGAAAAAAAAATAAAAATTGGACAAGATTTAGATAAGGCAGTGTTATACTTCCATTTTTATACACAGATCTTTGCTCGGGATAATCCTATCAGATTGCTAATTCTCATGCTCTCAATACTGCTTTCCCTTTAACAGACAGGTACTTACAGTATGAGTTTACATGTTCTTAAGACCGCAAATTCTAAGATACCACAGATTTGTAACTGCCCTGGCCAGGGTGTGTTATTTCATCTGTGGTGGTTGAGCAACACCCGACAAATCATTTATTGAAATGCCAAGTACTACTATCATTCTCCCATGTCACACCCAAAGATTCTAATTAAGCCCTGAACTATCCCTTAACTATCAATCCTAGTAACAGTTACGCAACTCTCAATACAACCGAGTGACCTCTAACGAAAGCATTTTAAAGAAAGCAATAAAGAAAGCAGTAAAGAAAGCATTTAAAACCTATCACTCGGAGGTTTTGAAGGTCTGACCCTGGTAGTAAAAGACAGCTCCCCATCAGAATGAAGGAGTATGGATCAAGAATTCTCGGCTTTTGATGAACCACTCATGTGTTCACTTCCTTCCGGGTGTTTATGAGATACAAACTAATGAAACGAACTAATAAATTAGTTCGTTCCGGATGCACTCACTCAGGACTCAAAAATAGGCTTTGGCAAAAGAGGATAGCAGTTGAAAGAAAACTCAACCCTATCTTAGAAAATAACCAAGGCCTGGATGATGTTTCTCTAAGATTATTTACTACACTGTATTTGAGTCCAAGTGGACCCCATCTCGGTGTAATATTTAACCTTAGATTCCCAACAAACAGCAATTTTGGAAAATAATGAATCTGAAAACCATTCCCTAAACAGGTACTAGACTCTCAATTAAAACACAGATCCTTTCAGTCTAGGTGAGACCTAATCGCTGACTCTGCTTCTAATTTCCCAAAATCAACCCTCGATAGGATATGAATTAATCATAACTGAAGAATTTATCCCTTACTCAGATCCGGATTTTATAAAGGAGTTTTTATCGGAAATTTAATATGCAATATTTGTTTTAAATCCATGCTTCTATTGTCCAAGGGAAGGATCCCAAAATATTTTAGACCACAATCGTACATAATATTATCATGCATACGGATATAGGGAAATGTAAAATTAACTGACCCAAAATATAAAGGCGGATCTAGACAGAAGGTGAAACACAATTATGAAGTGGTCAGAGGACCAGAGTTGTGGCAGAATAATCAGGTGGACTGTAAACATCTACTGTCCAATTTCCCAATCACTCGGATGGAGCGAATTTAGACAGGTGAAACCCTAAAATGGCAGTGTCGCTACCAGTTGGGCCTCTACTGTCTGTGAATTCAGATAAAACCTACATGCTTCCTCTCTGCAACACTTATCAGCTAATGTTGACAGACATTAGCAGAGTTTTATTACAGATTGGAATTTGGGTTTGGAAATTAAGGTAAATAAAATAAAACTGTATCCGGATAGGAATCAGTTGAGCAGCTATTATAATCCCGGATGGACGAACCGCCAAGGCTTCCACTGATTGCTATCCAGACCATGCAAAATAACTTTTAGTAATTAATAACCAGAATACGAGCTAGTTTATCCGTGAGGGAATACCCGCCAACATTAGTCTGATGTATTCTTTACTAATAGTTACACACAATACACAATAGACAAAATAAAATGAAATAAAGAGAAAAGCTTGAATGAGAGACATTGGTTTCTCATGCAGGGTTATGGAATCAATCCATAATTGATGGCTTAAATAATTTCCCATAATTGATGGTTTTGGGGACCTACTGAAACTTTTGACAATTTCCCACACGAGTATTTTTGAAATAATAAAACCCCGGTCTTGATTTTTATTTAATTGAAAATCATTTATGATTGCGGAGTTGGGATTAGGGATATATTTATAGGTTGTCACGTTTTTATTACTCGTGTTAAGAAACTGTGGCCCGAAAGCGCACGGTGTCGAAAATTGCAGTAATTTATAGTAAGACCGGATCGTTCACTGGAGGATGTGCGATAGAAGCAGGGCCCACGTCGTTTTACAAGATTTTCCATTCGTATTGCTCCAATTGGTTTGAAAAGTGATTAACATCTACTACATGAATTTAAACTAGAGTACGAAAGCACTTAAATCTAGTCTACAAAGCAAATAAGTCTATTCTAGAAAGCGGGTAAAGTTATTCTAAAGATGCGATAAATACTACCTATGAAAGCAGTGAAAATTTACACTATGCTAGCTATGACGCTAAATCACAATGTGGACAGAAGGGACAGGAAGAAGAGAATAAAAATTGGACAAGATTTAGATAAGGCAATATTAAACTTCCCTTTTTATACACAGATCTTTGTTTTGGGATAATCCTATCAGATAGCTAATTCTCATGCTCTCAGTACAGCGTTCCCTTTAACAGACAGGTACTTACAGTATGAGTTTACATGTTCTTAAGACCGCAAATTCTAAGATACCACAGATTCGTAACTGCCCCGTCCAGGATATGTTATTTCATCTGTGGTGGTTAAGCAACACCTGACAAATCACTTATTGAAATGCCAAGTACTACTATCACTCTCCCATGTCACACCCAAAGATTCTAATCAAGCCCTGAACTATCCCTAAACTATCAGTCCTAGTAGCAGTTACGCAACTCTCAATACAACCGAGTGACCTCTAAAGAAAGCAGTTAAAAGGAAGCAGTAAAGAAAGCAGTAGAGAAAGCATTTAAAACCTATCACTCGGAGGTTTTGAAGGTCTGACCCTGGTAGTAAAAGGCAGCTCCCCATCATAATGAAGGGGTATGGATCAAGAAATCCCAGATCTTGGTGAACCGCTTGTAGTGTTCACTTCCTTCTGGGTGGTTATGAGATACAAACTAATGAAACGAACTAGTAAATTAGTTCGTTCCGGATGCACTCACTCGGGACTCAAAAATGGGCTTTGGCAAGAGAGGATAGCAGTTGAAAGAAAACTCAACCCTATCTTAGAAAATAACCAAGGCCTGGATGATATTCCTCTAAGATTATTTACTGCACTGTATTTGAGTCCAAGTGGACCCCATCTCGGTGTAGTATTTAACCTTAGATTCCCAACAAACAACAATTTTGGAAAATAATGAATCTGAAAATCATTCCCTAAACAGGTACTAGACTCTCAATTAAAACACAGATCCTTTCAGTCTAGATGAGACCTAATCACTGACTCTGCTTCTAATTTCCCAAAATCAACCCCCAGTAGAATGTGAATTAGTCATAACTGAAGAATTTATCCCTTACTTAGATCCGGATTTTATAAATTAATTTTTTATCGGAAATTTAATATGCAATATCTATTTAAAAATCTCAACTTCTAGTGTCCAAGGGAAGGATCCCAAAATATTATAGACCACAATAGTACATAATATTAGCATGCATACGGATATACGGAAGTGTAAAATTAATCGACCCAAAATATAAGGGCGGGTCTAGACAGAAAGTGGGACACAATATGAAGTGGTCAGAAGACCAAAGTAATGGCAGAATAATCGGGTGGACTGTAAACATCTACTGTCCAATTTCCCAATTACTCGGATGGAGCGAATTTAGACAGTTTAGACCCTGTAATGGCAGTGTCAATGCCAGTTGGGCCTCCACTGTCTATGAAATTCGGATAAAAACCTACATGCTTCCTCTCTGCAGTACTTATCAGCTAATGTTGACAGACATTAGCAGAGTTTTATTACAGATTGGAATTTGGGTTTTGAAAGGAAAATAGATAAAATAAAATTGTGTCTGGATGGGAATCAGTTGAGCAGCTATTATAGTCCCGGATGGACGAACCGCCAAGGCTTCCACTAACTGCCATCCAGACCATGCAAAATAACACTTAGCAACTAATACCCAGAATACGAGCTAGTTATCCGTGAGGGAATACCTGCCAACATTAGTCTGATGTATCCTTTACTAATTGTTACACACAATAATCCCTCATACCGTAATTAATTACAGTCCAGATTATCTGTTTAAGGCATCATGATTTTGTTTATAGAAAAATGTTTTAATGACAATTGAACAAAGGTCCTTTAATCACAACAATTAGTGATTTAATTATTGCTAATTAGAATCATCAATCATTAATGACTAGAGGGTTCAATTAATTAACAGGTGG
The DNA here is from genome assembly GCA_030278955.1 of Hygrophila difformis. NCBI lineage: Eukaryota > Viridiplantae > Streptophyta > Magnoliopsida > Lamiales > Acanthaceae > Hygrophila > Hygrophila difformis. The sequence continues at coordinate 36,639,043 of JAOANR010000012.1, read as the reverse complement.
GAAATGGAGAATCAAAAATTTGACAGCATAACGCCTTATATTGCAATTTTAGGGTGTTACATCTTAATCCGTGGGATTCAGATGTGAGTTTTTGCAATATAATGGAGGATAGAAGATCAGAATTTTTAGGGTTAAATAGAAGAGAGAGTTCTGTCGAGATACCATAAATTGTGTCAGGGGCCTAGACCCGCGACATGGGTGCCTCGACAGTTTTACAGAAATTTGGGCAGAGTTTCACCTCGTGTCACTAAGCAAAAGTTGTGTCGCGGACCGTGGGTCCGCGACAGGAGTTTAGCGACATAGGATTGCTCTGGAAATTTCTAAGTGTTTTGGTTCCCAGTCGCTAACCTGGAATTGTGTCGCGGAGCATGGCTCCGCGACAGGATGTCTAGCGACTGGGGTTTTCAAAATAAATATGCAAGGCATAATTCCCTGTCTCGGAATAAAAGTTGAGTCGCGGACCATGGGTCCGCGACAAGGGTGTTCCGCGACAGGAGCCATGCATAGAATAATAACAAGAGTTTGGTTCCTGGTCGCTAAGCAAGGTTGAGTCGAGGACCGTGGGTCCGCGACAGGGTGTTTAGCGACCAAGGGTTTTTAAATATGAAGACAAGTGTCCTTAGGCATCCATGTCGCGGCACAGCCTCCTGTCGATAAACGTGGCTTAGCGACAGGAGTCGGTTGCCGACATGGGTGGTTCAGGACCCAAGTCAGTAAAAGCAAAGTTGAACAGTGGCATGCAAACAGTGTGATCTCACCCCATTTCGGATTAAAAAGCTATTCTAAACTACACTATCCAAACAGAATTTAAAAATCTACAAGAACATGCTAGAACAGGATTAAATCTACTCATAACAGAATTTAAAATAAAGCAATACCTAATCTAGGGTTCAACCACGCATGAGCACACAACATATCCGAAAATAAGAGACAAAAAGCAATAAGGGTCAAATGACCCAAATAAAAGGAAAGCAGTAAAAATCCATGGGTTTATGGCACCCATTTCATGGTTTTGGAACACAACTTGGTGAATATTTTCCCATTTTATTAATGGGGTTTGTTAATATCCATCATTTGGGTATTACAAGCCCTAAAACCAAACTTGATAACAAGAAAGAAACTGTGAACAGTGGCTACCTATGCTTCTAAAATAGAAAATAACATAAGATTAAACTAAGCTAAGCTAAACTATGGCTCAAATTAAATAATACAAAAAAATGAAAAATAAACCTAAACTAAGAACTACCTAGAGAGAAATTCTCCAACTGTGTCTTCAAGGGAATGATTTTCTAACCCTGAGCTCATGGGGGTCTCCTCATATTTATAGGAGTGGAGCCCTAGGCCCATTGGCTTGATCTGAGGCCCACTGTGTCTCAAGACATCACACACATCACAACTTTGTCGCGGAATCACCTTGTGTCGCGGGACAGGGCTGCATGTGGCAAGGCTTCTCGACTGGGTCTTGTGTCTCTATTGGTGCGTCTATGTCGCTATCCATGTCTGTGTCGCTAATGCATGGACCGCGACCGGGGTTCCTCGACTGGGGCGTGGCTTGGCCTCCAAGGTGTTGGTGGCGCGGAACCTTGGTCGTGTCGCGGAACCATGGTCGTCGACCAGGGTTCCTCGACTGGATGCTCCCAGACTAGTCTCTTCTTTACGTTGCATGCTGGGTCGCTAATCCCTCATGTGTCGCGGAACCATGGTCCTCGACCAGAGTTCCTCGACCGGATGTTCCCAGACTGAGCTGAATGGGCCAGATGGGCCGAAGTTGTTCTTTTTGTGGGCTTTTCTATCTTTTCCCATCTTTTTGTATTTTTGTGGGCTTGTTTATTCTTTTGCCCATCTTTTTGTATCCTTTTTCTTTTCTTTTTCTCATGTTTTTGGATTTTTCTAACATAAATATGTAATAAAATTACATATTTATGCATTTTTCATACCAGCTCAATATTTTTACAATTATGCATAAATCAGTCCAATTCAACTGCTTTCTTATTTATTATAAGACTGGAATGCGATCAAATGTCTGTTTCAGACACGGAAATGGATTGAAAATAATGGTCATTTCTGGCCATTATCAACATCCTCACATTTAATACTGATCGTCCCCGAGCAGTCAGAGTCAATGTTCCTAAGAACACGGACTCTACATAGTCAATTCATTTTCGTGGCTTCAAAAATCACATTCTTTTTGGATTGGGATAAGACAATCAAAAACTACAAGTATTAAATTCCCTTGATTGCAGTGTTTAATGAAATGATACTTGCTCACTACATCGGGCCTACAAATCAACCATTATTATCAATTCTTCTTGAACATCATATTTGAAAGATGCAGAGATTAAAAATCAGAATTAAGGTATGACACGAACATATTTCAAGAATTAGAGCCTCACATATAGGAGAATCGGAAAGTTCACTCGCTCTCAATTGGGGTTTAATTACGAATGCTCAAAATCAAATTTAATTAAATTATCCCATAAGCTTGCAATTAGACCGACTCGCCACCGGCTCATTTCCTCCAATCGAGATCTCGAGGTCTTATTTAAGGGTTGTAATGGGGCATACGGTTGTATCATCTGGTAAGGAAGGGAATTATTGGGCTTGAAGTGGCAAGAATTCATTTTATCTTAACTTGGCATTTTTATTTAAAATTTATGATCACCATTATTTTTCTTTCTTTCTTTTGCTTTCCTTTATCATTGCCTGACATTAGACTATGTCTAATTTACTTTGTCATTTGCAATTCATTCTTGTCGATTGAAACTCGACTTTTTTTTTTTGAATCGGTTTATAACATACCGATTAATATGGATTGATGATCATAAATTTACTGCCTTGATAGAATTTATTCTTGCACACTTGGGTTTGAATTTCTTGGGTCTTTTTGTAAGGATAGGAATAATATAGGGGGCTTCAAAGAAAAATTAGGCTTAAGGCTCAACTTGGTTAATCCTATAGGGAAAATATTTTTGGGTTTGGATTTCAAACGAAGGCCAAAAATTTGGGTTTTTCTAGGTGCCTCGATCATACGCTCGATTTTGGGAATATGGCATGGTCTTGAATCGGTCCCAATCGCAAGTTCTAGTTTCCTTTAATCAAAATGATTCACACATCAAAGAAAATAAATGAGTAAAAGTGACTCATGGCTCAAATCTCACAAGGTTGGGTTGATTCATGTCATACAATTTTCTAAAATTTAATCAAAGCTTAATTCTAACAATTTATTCAATCGAAATCTCTAACATGCAGATTTATTACCCAATAAGCTGATCGCATCATTAAATTTTTATAGCTCAAAACCTTAGGAATTCATTTCATGCATGTTCTCAATTATATTATCCCAATTTAAAAGTTTGAAAATTTAATCATAAGCCTAAATTCAACATGTAAATTTAGAGCAGGTTTATGCATATTTTTGCTGGTTATTCAATTTAAAGCAGTAAAGAAGCACTGCTGACATACAGAGTATGTCAACTGCATATTTTTGGCCTGACAGTCACTTATTCATCTCGGACTGCCAGACATCTTTTCAAAAGGAAAGCAAATAAAAATTGTTGCAGATCTCAAACTTGAGTTCAATTTGTGGAAAGCGATAAAGTATAATAATTTCAAGGGATTCCTATGCAGTTAGTACAAACCTGCATGCAAAAGAGGAAATCCCTTATATAATGCCGATACTAGGGCTTAAAAAGGACTAAAGCATACTAGGATTCATTTCTCCTTCCTCCTTTTCTCAGAACATGTATCTGAGCCAGTGGACATAGCTGGTCAGATCACAGCGCAGGCACCAGCCGTTGTGGTCTCTCAGGGGTTCATGCATCCTTCTGCAGAAGACTCGGGGTGGTTGCCCTGCAAACAAGTATGGGGCATGATTGTCTGCCATCCACGAGAGGGTGTTGGTAGACGTGTAGTTGAGGACCTCTCGATCGGTCACCATTCTTTCTATCATTGCGATCCCCTGATTGACCTGGCCTTCATCTAGCTTGCTCATGATCATCAGTCCACGGGTGAAGATAGATGCTTTGTGATTGTCCTCTATGCCTGGCCGCAGCCATTCGCAGGCTTGCTCTTCATCCCCTTCTGTGAATGCTTGGAGTGCTGGAACAATTCGGAGGTTGAAGTTTCCAGCCTCAGTGCACGTGTTCAGAAATCTCTCTTTCTGCTGCCCTATCCTCCCCTGCCACTGCCTCGCCGTATCCAACTCGCATTGCTTGTAAACGATGGCGAGGTTCCCTGCGTTTCTAAGCTTCCGGCATGTTTCTTGTGCAGTGAACACTTCCCTGATCTCATCCTCTCCTATTCTGGAGAGGATTTCACCTAGGAGCTCTTCTGGCAGGTCCAGCAGATGGGTTCCTCCCGGCACTGGGTCTGGGATTGGAAGATTTCCCCTGAAAAGATAAGAAGGGATGAATCCAATTTTTATAATTTCTCAGAGATTATTCAAGTTTAGAAACCAACATCCTCACATTTAGAGTAAAACTCTAAATGTGAGATTATTAAGTTTCTGACTTGAATTTTTAATTTAAAGCATGGGTAAAATAGATTTTTATGAAAAGATAGGGGTCATTGGGCCCCTATATATTTTTAATGGGCCATCGGACCCAAAATTTTGATTTTTCAATATTATTAAACAAGTTCGAGACACTTGTTGAAAAACGGAATGAGATGGATGGGTGGGAATGAAATGCTCGAATTTGGAATGTGCAGTGGAGGCGTGGCACAATGGATTTGCTATTTCTGGACTGCCTGGACTGTCTTGGACAGTTAAAACATCCAAAAATCTGCAAACACTCTTTTTTAATTATAAAGGGTTGAATTGTTTTATTTAAGGTAAGTGGGATGTGAGTGGTCCCATTTTGAATTTTTGAAAAGGATAGCAGTTGGGTGACAAAAATACTGCTACTTACCCACACTACAGTTCCATTGGGAACAAAAAGAACACAAGTCAAATATTAAATCTATCCACTCTTTTTGTGTTTTTCTAAAAGTCACTTTTATTAAAAAGTGGAAGCTTCTCATTGGGTGTTTGTACTATGTTTCCATAAACAAACAAACATTTATTCCCTAAGGGATCCCTGACATGTAAGCAAGTATGCCAAAAGATCTTTCACCTTGAATGCCTCAAACCTACACTATAGAAACCTTAACTCAAAATCAGAAGCAAAAATTAAACAAAAATCAAACACACAACCCTGAAACTCAAGAATAGAGAAACCAACAACATCATGGTGTTCAAAACAACACCCCAATGTTCATTAGTTTATTCTGTCAAGTTTTAAACTTCCAACATTTTGACTCCAGACAGTTTTAAAACAGGTTGTTTAAAGATCCAAAAAGATCTCACACAATGCTCAAAACCGAGAGCACTCAAAACCTCAAAAACTGAAAACGAGGGTGCACACACAAACCGTATTATGCTTTTCACAAATCAAAATGGACACAAAAGAACAAGGAAAAACCGAGGGAGTTATGAACAGGGGGGAAAGAATGGGTTTCTACCCTGCCCTCCATGGTTCGGGCCTAGGTAGAGGTCCCAGATTTGGAAGGATCCTGTAGAATCGGTCCATAGTTTCCCCTTGAAAAAGGAGTGATTGAGTGCGAAGAACACGGTGGTGTTCGTTCGGTAGAGAGAAGAGGGAGCAAGAGAAGGTGAAAAGATGGAGTTTGGATGAAACTGACGTGAGTGCAGGGAAAATGAGGTGAGGAGGGGGGGTATAAATACTGAAAACACTGGTCGCGGAAACCAGACCGTGTTGCGGAACAGGGTTCCTCGACCAGGGTATAGCGACATTACACGAGTCGCGGAGTATGAGTCCGGTCGCGGAGCCATGGTCTGCGACAGGAGTTTCGCGACTGAGTTCTGGCAGGGAAAAGTCAACGGGGAATGGTGTCGCGGAATGGAGGACCGGTCGCGGACCCATGGACCGCGACAGATGTTCTGCGACATCGAAAGGGTAACAAGTGCGATTGTGTCGCGGGACCAGGCCTGGTCGCGGAGCATTGTTTCGAGACACAGTGGTTGGTTCCGCGACACGAATTTTGCATTTTCAAATTTTTCGTGAACTGGGCCCGAATGTGGTGTTGGGCTTGAGTTCATTTTATTTGATTTGGGCCTGAATAAATTCAGTCCAAATAAATTCAAAAACGCACTGGGCTGAAATTAAAGAAAGATCCACTTGCATAAATTAGGTTGGGTTAATTCCATTTGTTTGCAAAAATTATTCCGGATTAAAATTGCTTCGATTTCCGGAATTATTTTCTTAAATTCATGGAATTAATCCAACCAAGAACCTGGTTTTCCGTGTTACTTTACTGTTCCTCTTTTTGATGGTTCCGAACTTTCTGCAAGACAGATAAATACAACGCATTAGATTTTCTCCAAATATCAACATCCTCACATTTAGAGTCTTAGTACTCTAAATGTTTAATTGATTTTTGGGTACTTTCTTGTTATGAAATAACATACTATATATATATATAATGAAATTTTTGTGTTTTTAATGCTGTTTCTTATTGGGTGTAAGCTGGGTCTGCCACTGCTTGGCTTTCTTTCTCCGGATCGAACTGTCCGAGGTACTCTTTCAATCGTTGTCCATTCACCACTATGTTGCCCTTGTCAGTTCGGATCCTGACGGCTCCATTTTCAAACACTTCTAGCACTTCATGTGGTCCTTCCCATCTGGATTTAAGCTTCCCAGGGAACAACTTCAACCTAGAATTGAACAATAATACATTTTGACCAACATAAAAATGCTTAGGCTTAATCCGGCGATCGTGCAACTTCTGGGTCCGCTCCTTATAAATTCGAGAGCTTTCATAAGCTAATGCTCGTATTTCCTCAATTTCATTGAGGTCCAACTTGCGTTTGCTTTGAGCGACTTTCGGATCAAAGTTAAGCGTTTTAATGGCCCAGTAAGCTTTATGCTCTAACTCTACAGGCAAATGACAGGCTTTTCCGAAGATGAGTCTGTAAGGGGACATCCCAATGGGAGTCTTATAAGCTGTGCGGTATGCCCATAGAGCGTCATTGAGCTTACGTGCCCAATCCTTACGGGTTATCCCGACAGTGGCTTCGAGTATGTGTTTGATTTCGCGATTGGATACTTCGACTTGACCCCTAGTCTGGGGATGGTAAGGCGTGCCTATCTTATGGAGGATTCCATTTTTACTCATTAAAGTTTCAAAAGCTTTATTAATAAAGTGTGTTCCTCCATCATATATCACCACCCTAGGTACGCCAAATCGACTAAAAATGTTGTTCTTGAGGAACTTGATGACTTGGCTACCATCATTGGTCGGTAATGCGACAGCCTCAACCTATTTGGACACGTAATCGACAGCCACCAAGATATAGTAGTTTCCACCAGATGGTGGAAACTACTATATCGTCAATGCCCCATACATCGAAAATCTCAAGTGTGAGAATTCCCTTTTGAGGCATCTCATCCCTCTTGGAGAGGTTTCCTAATCTTTGGCATTTGTCGCAACCTTTCACAAATGTCCTGCAATCCTCATAGATGTGAGGCCAATAAAATCCACATTCGAGGACCTTGTGGGCTGTTCGAACGGGACCATGGTGCCCTCCATATTCTGATTCATGGCATTTTCTGACAATTTGATAGGCTTCATGCTCGGTCACACATCGCCTGATTATTGAATCGGCGCAGTGTTTGAAGAGATAAGGTTCTTCCCAGAAGTAACTTAATACATCTCGTTTGAACTTATTCTTCTGATGATAGTTCGAAAACTGTGGGGTTATTCCGCATGCCAAGAAGTTAGCGATGTTGGAAAACCATGGACAAGCTTGATTGTGCAAATGCAATGCGAACAACTGTTCGTTCGGGAACTCCTCATTGATGGCTTTTTCCTTTTTATCATTATCTAATCGAGATAAGTGGTCAGCAGCACCATTATCTCGACCTCGCCTATCTTTTATTATGATGTCGAATTCTTGCAACAGAAGTACCCACCTGATTAATCGAGGTTTGGCATCTTGTTTGCTAAACAAGTATCTCAATGCAGAATGATCGGTGTATACTATAGTCTTCGTACCTATCAGATACTGTCTGAACTTGTCAAACGCGAAGACTACAACATACATTTCTTTCTCCGTTGTGGTGTAGTTGACTTGGGCTTCATTCAGGGCATGACTTGCGTAATGAATTACGCAATGTCTCCCATCCTTATGTTGCCCGAGTACTGCACCCACGGCGAGACCACTAGCATCGCACATTACCTCGAAAGGTATTGACCAATCGGGTGGTTGCACTATTGGTGCAGAAACCAACATCTTCTAGAGCGTGTCAAAGGCTTGGACACACGCTTCATTTATTAAGAAGGGATTTTCTTTACAAAGCAGATTAGTGAGCGGCTTGGCAATTTTAGAGAAATCCTTAATGAATCTCCGGTAAAAACCGGCATGCCCTAAGAAGCTCATAACTGATTTGATCGAGTTAGGAAGAGGGAGATTGGAAATGATGGAAACTTTGGCTGGATCAACCTCAATACCTGCACGAGAAATGCGATGACCTAACACTATGCCCTCAGTGACCATAAAATGGCACTTTTCCCAGTTTAAAACCAAGTTAGTGTCCTCACACCTCTTTAAAATCTTAGCAAGATTCGTCAAACATTCATCAAACGTATCTCCATATACAGAGAAGTCATCCATGAAGACCTCAATGCATTTTTCGATAAATTCAGAGAATATAGACATCATGCATCTTTGAAAAGTAGCAGGTGCAATGCAAAGACCGAAAGGCATGCGCCTGTAGGCAAAAGTGCCATAAGGGCAAGTAAAAGTTGTTTTTTCATGGTCTTCGCTTGAAATAACAATCTGATTATACCCAGGATAACCATCCAAAAAGCAATAAAATTCTCTCCCTGCCAACCTCTCAAGCATTTGATCAATAAAAGGCAATGGAAAATGATCCTTGCGGGTGGCCTCATTCAGTTTCCGGTAGTCGATGCAAACTCTCCATCCGGTCACTGGCCTGGTTGCAACCTCTTCTCCTTGCTCATTCTTGGTTATGCACATCCCTCCTCGTTTTGGCACGACCTGCACTGGGCTGACCCATTTGCTGTCAGATGTAGGATAGATTATACCAGCATCTAAGAGCTTGATAACCTCCTTTCTTACCACTTCTTGCATGAGGGGGTTCAAACGCCTCTGAGGCTGACGGGAGGGTTTATACTCTTCTTCCATTAAAATCATGTGCATGCAAATAGAAGGGCTTATTCCTTTTATATCAGAAATGGTCCAACCTATTGCATGTACATGTTTCTTAAGAACGACCACCAGAGAATTTTCTTGCTCTTGGGAGAGCTTAGCCGAAACAATAACAGGTAATTTTTTATGTTCTGCGAGAAACGCGTACTTGAGATGATCAGGTAATGTTTTAAGTTCAAGCTCTGGTGGGCATTCAACGGAAGGGAGTAATTTGCGAGAATTGGGTAGTGGGAGATCAGATTTACCTTCGGGACCCTGCATCAGTACAGGATCCTCTTCTTCCTCTTCGATGCCATCATTTCCTTGTGCAGTGAAATCAGCACCGTCATATGCTTCAAGGTCCCCGGACTCGGGATCCTCAAATTGGACGGCGCTGAACTGTTCCTTTGGCTCAGCACCAGCAGGCTTCAGTACCTGCTTTGAAGGTCCATACAGCATCATTTCATCATTGTTTCCAGAGTCTAGCTCTTTCCTAACTATTACATCATCAAAAGAAAAACAAGAACTGTCGTTCGGAAATTTCTGCAGTTGCTCCATGTCAAAAATGACTTCATCCCCATCAACGCGGAGTGTCACCCTTCCGGATTTAGCATCAATTAGTGCTCCGCCTGTGGCCAAGAACGGCCTGCCTAAGATGAGAGGCATGTCGGAGTCCTCCTCGATGTCCAGAATGATGAAATCCACTGGAAATGGAGTACTGCCTGCTTTGATTATCACATCTTTCAAGATCCCGATTGGCTTTGTAATTGACCTATCTGCGAGCTGGAGCCTCATTTTGACTGGTTCAACTACTCCAAGCTTAAGACGTTTAACCATGGTTAATGGCATAACGTTAATGCTGGAACCGAGGTCACACAGTCCTTTTCCGGCATTGTTCTGGCCAATCCGAATCGGCAGTGTATAGCATCCGGGATCCTCTTTCTTTTCCGGCAGCTTCTTCTGAATGATAGCACTGCAAGTGCTGTTGAGTACCACCAATTCGTCTTGCTCAACCTGTCTCTTTCCTGAAATCATTTCTTTCAAGAACTTAGCATAGACTGGCATTTCAGAGATCATTTCTATCAAAGGAATGGTAATCTCAACTTCCCGCAGTCTTTTCAGAAATTTTTCAAACTTCAGATCTTGTTGCTTATTTTTAAGTCTAGCCGGGTAAGGAACCCTGGGCATGAACTTGTTTTTGTTATCATGTTTTGGTGGTAGATGGTTAGAAGCTGTACCTTCACCATTACCGTTTTCTGTTTCTGCCGTTCTTTTTGCAGCGTCAGTCTGCTGTTCGGCTTCCTTTTGTTCATCCATTGCTTCCTTATCAGCATTGTCAACAAGATCATCATCTTCATCATGAGTGTTTCCAGCATCCGCTCCTTTTGGTCCAGCCAATGTCTTCCCAGATTTCAAGGTTATTGCTTTGCATTGCGGGTTCTTTTCCGCAGTGCTTGGCAACGTTCCTTTATCCCTTTTCTGCATTTCATTGGCCATTTGAGTAACTTGGGTCTCCACATTTCTGATGGAAGCCTGCAGCTGAGTGTTAATCTCCTTCTGGCTAGTGATAAAATCAGTCATCAAATTCTCCAGCCTTGAAGGGGGCTTTTGATTTTGATTCTGATTCTGATTTTGGTTCCATTGGCCTTGGTTCGGGATGAATTGAGGCTGGAAGTTTTGGGGCTGAAAATTTTGGAAGTTCTGGGTAGGCTGTTGGAAATTTTGAGGAGGCCTCTGTTGGATCTGAGGTTGGAAACCTGGGTTCTGAAAGTTTTGTCCCCTGTTCTGATTAAATCCTTGGTTCTGCTGAGGATTGAATTGCTGCTGTTGTGGCTTGTTCAAGAGGTGAGAATTAAGGGCATTGTTGTTTGAGTATGACAAGTTTGGGTGCCTGTTTGGGAAAGCCCCTGCAAAGTTACAGCTTTCAGCTGTAATCTGTTCGCATGTGTCAGTTGCGTGAGCACCTTGACACAGTCCACAAATTACATCTGTTTGCTGCCCTTGAGTGGAGCTCCCAGCTCCCTGATTAACAAACAATGCTGCCACCTGCTCTTGCAGCTTTTCAATATCTGATCTCTCTGTTGTACCTACAGCACATAAACCACGAGGGGGAGGGGAATTAACGTCATCAGTAAGAACAGATCTGTTTACACTCATTGCTTCAATCTTGGCCCAAGCTTGATCCATGGGAATGTATAGCAGATGTTGACCGCCGGCAGCATCAAGCATGTTCTTCCATGCTGGGGTCAAACCGCTATAAAACTTTCTCAATTTCTCCCAATCATGGAAACCATGCTGGGGGCATTTCCTGAGCAAGTTGAAGAACCATTCCTTTGCATCATACAGGGACTCATCTGGCTTCATCTTGAATTCCGCAATCTTAGAGCGACATTCATCCACCTTGGACTCCGGGAAGTACTTTGTCAAGAAATTTCTGATCACGTCCTCCCATGTAGACTTCTGATTCACGGGCAGTGATTTGTACCATGTTCTTGCCCCGCTAGTCAGAGAGAAAGGAAACAGCCTCAATCGAATGGTGTTAGCAGATACATTCTGGTTCTTGATCGTATCACACAATTCTAGGAAAGTCTGCAGATGATCATGGGGATCTTCATGACTTGCCCCTGCGAACTGGTTGCTCTGAACAAGATTGATGAGGGCTGGCTTTAATTCGAAATTCCTGGCCAAGAATGGAGCTTGTCCAGGAATGTTCAAATATGGCTCCAAGATTGGCTGCATGTAGTCAGCGGCTGCTGCTTGTTGATTGTTCTCAACTCCTCCTTGATATTGCTGTGGGTAATAGTTTTGATGCATATAGTAGTTCCTCGGATCATTGAAGTCATTAGGATTTGGGGGATTCTGATGGGGATTCTGGTACTGCTGATTTTGCTGGTTTTGGAAGTTTTGGTGGTTTTGGTTGTTTGGTGGGTTTTGGGGGTTCGGGTTGGGAGGAGGTGCCTCGAAGTGTTGCTGTTCAATGTTTGGTGGGTTCCCACCTCCTTGTATGATCTGAGGAGGGGGATCATCCAAATCATCGTTATCAGCATCCTCGGGGTCTTCCTCGATGTTGTGAAGTGGTGGATTGGGTGGGATGATTGGGGGAAGGTCAGGGTTGGCCATATCAGAGATGTCGCTACTAGTGCTTGGTGAAAGTAGTGCCTGTCTTTCCCGTTCCCGTCTTCGTTTAGTCTCCGCCCTGAGACGTCGAGCTGTCTTTTCTATTTCTGCGTTATACGGGATTTCAGCTGGTGTCTGCTTCCTCCTTTGCATAGAACAACGGCTTCAATAATGACGGTACCTGCATATTCCCCAGGTTAGAATCGGTTTCGGGGTGAATATTTATATTTATATGTATAAGCTAACTAGGAGCAATGAGGAATGTAATTCTCTAATAAAATGGCGCTGCATACTCCCCGGCAACGGCGCCATGAAACTTTTGACAATTTCCCACACGAGTATTTTTGAAATAATAAAACCCCGGTCTTGATTTTTATTTAATTGAAAATCATTTATGATTGCGGAGTTGGGATTAGGGATATATTTATAGGTTGTCACGTTTTTATTACTCGTGTTAAGAAACTGTGGCCCGAAAGCGCACGGTGTCAAAAATTGCAGTAATTTATAGTAAGACCGGATCGTTCACTGGAAGATGTGCGATAGAAGCAGGGCCCACGTCATTTTACTAGATTTTCCATTCGTATTGCTCCAATTGGTTTGAAAAGTGATTAACATCTACTACATGAATTTAAACTAGAGTACGAAAGCACTTAAATCTAGTATACAAAGCAAATAAGTCTATTCTAGAAAGCGGGTAAAGTTATTCTAAAGATGCGATAAATACTATCTATGAAAGCAGTGAAAATTTACACTATGCTAGCTATGACGCTAAATCACAATGTGGACAGAAGGGACAGGAAGAAGAGAATAAAAATTGGACAAGATTTAGATAAGGCAATATTAAACTTCCCTTTTTATACACAAATCTTTGTTTTGGGATAATCCTATCTGATAGCTAATTCTCATGCTCTCAGTACAACGTTCCCTTTAACAGACAGGTACTTACAGTATGAGTTTACATGTTCTTAAGACTGCAAATTCTAAGATACCACAGATTCGTAACTGCCCCGGCCAGGGTAAGTTATTTCATCTGTGGTGGTTAAGCAACACCTGACAAATCACTTATTGAAATGCCAAGTACTACTATCACTCTCCCATGTCACACCCAAAGATTCTAATCAAGCCCTGAACTATCCCTAAACTATCAGTCCTAGTAGCAGTTACGCAACTCTCAATACAACCGAGTGACCTCTAAAGAAAGCAGTTAAAAGGAAGCGGTAAAGAAAGCAGTAGAGAAAGCATTTAAAACCTATCACTCGGAGGTTTTGAAGGTCTGACCCTGGTAGTAAAAGGCAGCTCCCCATCATAATGAAGGGGTATGGATCAAGAAATCCCAGATCTTAGTGAACCGCTCGTAGTGTTCACTTCCTTCTGGGTGGTTATGAGATACAAACTAATGAAACGAACTAATAAATTAGTTTGTTCCGGATGCACTCACTCAGGACTCAAAAATAGGCTTTGGCAAGAGAGGATAGCAGCTGAAAGAAAACTCAACCCTATCTTAGAAAATAACCAAGGCCTGGATGATATTCCTCTAAGATTATTTACTGCACTGTATTTGAGTCCAAGTGGACCCCATCTCGGTGTAGTATTTAACCTTAGATTCCCAACAAACAACAATTTTGGAAAATAATGAATCTGAAAATCATTTCCTAAACAGGTACTAGACTCTCAATTAAAACACAGATCATTTCAGTCTAGATGAGACCTAATCACTGACTCTGCTTCTAATTTCCCAAAATCAACCCCCAGTAGAATGTGAATTAGTCATAACTGAAGAATTTATCCCTTACTTAGATCCGGATTTTATAAATGAATTTTTTATCGGAAATTTAATATGCAATATCTATTTAAAAATCTAAACTTCTAGTGTCCAAGGGAAGGATCCCAAAATATTATAGACCACAATAGTACATAATATTAGCATGCATACGGATATACGGAAGTGTAATATTAATCGACCCAAAATATAAAGGCGGGTCTAGACAGAAAGTGGGACACAATATGAAGTGGTCAGAAGACCAAAGTAATGGCAGAATAATCGGGTGGACTGTAAACATCTACTGTCCAATTTCCCAATTACTCGGATGGAGCGAATTTAGACAGTTTAGACCCTGTAATGGCAGTGTCAATGCCAGTTGGGCCTCCACTGTCTGTGAAGTTCGGATAAAAACCTACATGCTTCCTCTCTGCAGTACTTATCAGCTAATGTTGACAGACATTAGCAGAGTTTTATTACAGATTGGAATTTGGGTTTTGAAAATAACATAGATAAAATAAAACTGTGTCTGGATGGGAATCAGTTGAGCAGCTATTATAGTCCCGGATGGACGAACCGCCAAGGCTTCCACTAACTGCCATCCAGACCATGCAAAATAACACTTAGTAACTAATACCCAGAATACGAGCTAGTTATCCGTGAGGGAATACCTGCCAACATTAGTCTGATGTATTCTTTACTAATTGTTACACACAATACGCAAAGACAAAATGAAATAAAGAGAAGAGTTTGCATGAGAGACATTGGTTTCTCATGCAAGGTTATGGAATCAATCCATAATTGATGGCTTAAATAATCCCTCCTACCGTAATTAATTACAGTCCAGATTATCTGTTTAAGGCATCATGATTTTGTTTATAGAAAAATGTTTTAATGACAATTGAACAAAGGTCCTTTAATCACAACAATTAGTGATTTAATTATTGCTAATTAGAATCATCAATCATTAATGACTAGAGGGTTCAATTAATTAATAGGTGGGAAATGGAGAATCAAAAATTTGGCAGCATAACGCTTTATATTGCAATTTTAGGGTGTTACATCTTAATCCGTGGGATTCAGATGTGAGTTTTTGCAATATAATGGAGGATAGAAGATCAGAATTTTTAGGGTTAAATAGAAGAGAGAGTTCTGTCGAGATACCATAAATTGTGTCAGGGGCCTAGACCCGCGACATGGGTGCCTCGACAGTTTTACAGAAATTTGGGCAGAGTTTCACCTTGTGTCACTAAGCAAAAGTTGTGTCGCGGACCGTGGGTCCGCGACAGGAGTTTAGCGACATAGGATTGCTCTGGAAATTTCTAAGTGTTTTGGTTCCCAGTCGCTAACCTGGAATTGTGTCGCGGAGCCTGGCTCCGCGACAGGATGTCTAGCGACTGGGGTTTTCAAAATAAATATGCAAGGCATAATTCCCTGTCTCGGAATAAAAGTTGAGTTCCGCGACAGGAGCCATGCATAGAATAATAACAAGAGTTTGGTTCCTGGTCGCTAAGCAAGGTTGAGTCGAGGACCGTGGGTCCGCGACAGGGTGTTTAGCGACCAAGGGTTTTTAAATATGAAGACAAGTGTCCTTAGGCATCCATGTCGCGGAACAGCCTCCTGTCGATAAACGTGGCTTAGCGACAGGAGTCGGTTGGCGACATGGGTGGTTCAGGACCCAAGTCAGTAAAAGCAAAGTTGAACAGTGGCATGCAAACAGTGTGATCTCACCCCATTTCGGATTAAAGAGCTATTCTAAACTACACTATCCAAACAGAATTTAAAAATCTACAAGAACATGCTAGAACAGGATTAAATCTACTCAAAACAGAATTTAAAATAAAGCAATACCTAATCTAGGGTTCAACCACGCATGAGCACACAACATATCCGAAAATAAGAGACAAAAAGCAATAAGGGTCAAATGACCCAAATAAAAGGAAAGCAGTAAAAATCCATGGGTTTATGGCACCCATTTCATGGTTTTGGGACACAACTTGGTGAATATTTTCCCATTTTATTAATGGGGTTTGTTAATATCCATCATTTGGGTATTACAAGCCCTAAAACCAAACTTGATAACAAGAAAGAAACTGTGAACAGTGGCTACCTATGCTTCTAAAATAGAAAATAACATAAGATTAAACTAAGCTAAGCTAAACTATGGCTCAAATTAAATAATACAAAAAATGAAAAATAAACATAAACTAAAAACTACCTAGAGAGAAATTCTCCAACTGTGTCTTCAAGGGAATGATTTTCTAACCCTGAGCTCATGGGGGTCTCCTCATATTTATAGGAGTGCAGCCCTAGGCCCATGGGCTTGATCTGAGGCCCATTGTGTCTCAAGACATCACACACATCACAATTTTGTCGCGGAATCACCTTGTGTCGCGGGACAGAGCTGCATGTGGCAAGGCTTCTCGACTGGGTCTTGTGTCTCTATTGGTGCGTCTGTGTCGCTATCCATGTCCGTGTCGCTAATGCATGGACCGCGACCGGGGTTCCTCGACTGGGGCGTGGCTTGGCCTCCAAGGTGTTGGTGGCGCGGAACCTTGGTCGTGTCGCGGAACCATGGTCGTCGACCACGGTTCCTCGACTGGATGCTCCCAGACTGGTCTCTTCTTTACGTTGCATGCTGGGTCGCTAATCCCTCATGTGTCGCGGAACCATGGTCCTCGACCAGAGTTCCTCAACCGGATGTTCCCAGACTGAGCTGAATGGGCCAGATGGGCCGAAGTTGTTCTTTTGTGGGCTTTTCTATCTTTTCCCATCTTTTTGTATTTTTGTGGGCTTGTTTATTCTTTTGCCCATCTTTTTGTATCCTTTTTCTTTTCTTTTTCTCATGTTTTTGGATTTTTCTAACATAAATATGTAATAAAATTACATATTTATGCATTTTTCATACCAGCTCAATATTTTTACAATTATGCATAAATCAGTCCAATTCAACTGCTTTCTTATTTATTATAAGACTGGAATGCGATCAAATGCCCGTTTCAGACACGGAAATGGATTGAAAATAATGGTCATTTCTGGCCATTATCACCTACGACTCTAAACAAAAATTACGACGCTATCTGAGGATAGCGTCGTTGGTTTAGTGCCGTAGGGCAAATTTTTGTTTAAGTTCTGGGCAACTACGGCGCTAAACCTCACCTACGACGCTATCCAAGGATAGCGCCGTAGGGCGGTTAGCGTCGTAGCTAGCCCAGAAACATGTTGTTGTTCGGGTAATGCAATCTCTGCGATTGCAAGCCCTATTTTTAAGTTTATGGTTCATCAATGCAATGACTGTAATGAAATAAGATGAAAATAGTAAACAAAAATGCATAAAAACATAACAAAGCAAGCTAAAAGCATACACCCATGAACCACAAACCCAAATGAGGGTTTTCAACCATAAGAACATGCATAGAAACCCAAAAATGAAAAGAAAACAGAAAACCCACATTGCAAGAAAGAATAAAGTGACCAAATGATCAATACACCAAAATAAAGCAAGAAAATCCATGGAATCATTTCCATTTCATGTTTTTGGGACACTTTCATGATTAACTTCCCATTTTATATCAAATGGTTTGATAATACCCATCATTTGGGTATTTCAAATCTAAATAAAGGTTTAACAAAACTGTAAATAATGAAAACAGTGGCTATCCTAAACTGGAAGTCTCAACAAACACTAATCTAGGAGTATTAAAAGCTAACTAAGGCATGGAATGTAAATAATACAAAAAAGAAAACTAACTAACTAACTACCTCTACACTATTCACAAGAACAGCTCCTGTTGCCTTCAAGTGTGGAATGTATGAAGTGACAAGACCAGGGAGTCAACACCTCTATATATAGGTGGGAAACCCTAGGCCCATGGGCCCCCAGGCCTTGAAATTTGAATTCTGGCAAGGCTTACGACGCTATAGGTGGCTTACGGCGCTATCCTGCTACGGCGCTATTAGTTTAGCGTCGTAATCTTCCACTTCGAAGACTCTCTCTATCTCTCAGTGAACAGCCTACGGCGCTATCCATCATTACGGCGCTATGCTTGCTTACGGCACTATCCGTGCTTAGCGTCGTTCACTCTTCTTCAGATGTCAGCTTTGATCTCCTCCTACGGCGCTAGACCAAGCTACGGCGCTATCCATGCATAGCGTCGTAGTTGTGTCTAGCGTCGTAATATCCTGAAAAATCAGCTTTTTGTGGGTTTTTCATTTCTTTTCCCATCTTTTCATTTCTTTTTTCTTTTCTTTTCTTTTTCTCATGTTTTTGGATTTTTCTAACATAAATGTGTAATAAAATTATATATTTATGCATTTTTCATACCAGCTCAATATTTTTACAATTATGCATAAATCAGTCCAATTCTACTGCTTTCTTATTTAATATAAGACCGGAATGCGATCAAATGCCCGTTTCAGACACGGAAATGGATTGAGAATAATGGTCATTTCTGGCCATTATCAGTTGGACAGTGATAAATTCATCCCTTGGCTGCTATTAAAGGTGGAACTCATTACTGGAGAGCTCGACTTGGTTCCTGGAGAAGACACGAAGGACTGGAGAGCTTGAAGATTAATTGAAGTTTATTCTTCCTATCGACATAGTGTTTGGATGACTTTTATTTTATCTTTTGTTATTTCTTTCATGTTTCGTGAGTAGTTTCTTTTATCTAGCTTAGGATTGAACCCCGTGTTGGGATTGGATTGCGTTGTGAGACTCGTCATGTTTTGAATGTTTTATTTTCCTTAGAATATTAAGTATTTTCATGATTTCTGTTTGCACGCCATTAATTCCTTTGTTGATTGGTTGTGAAGGGCCCCATAATTAATTGATTTAGGAGTTATATTGTTATGATTAGATTGGTATCCGTGTAATTGCACTTTAATCTAATTGGGTAACAACTAGACGATAAAACTCTAGGGAATCATGGAATCAATTAAGAGAATCACCACGTAGGTAGGTTCATCCATTTGAATTAGGCTTTTCTAGGATTTAATGCAATCAGATAAGTACTTCTATGGTCGTACCTAGGATCTTAATTCGGTTAGGGAAGTGAATAACGGTCGTGCCTTGTTCACCGATTAAGTAAGGAAAAGTTGGTCACGGAGCGGTTGCCGAGTGACTATAACTAATTTATTTAATAGGCTAAGGAAATATTTGTCAACGATCAACAATAAATCCAATTCCAATCCGGCAAGTTCAAGTCCTAAGCTAGGTACCTTTATTTGATTGATTTCCTCGACTTTTCAGTATTCTCCTGCTCATCGCCCTTGTGCCATTTTTATTCTTTCATTCTCTTTTGTTTTATTTTTAGTAGAATTAGTTTCAATCAAAACCACCCCTTAATATTATTGTAACTAATCAAAGTTTAATATTTCTATCCAATTCCTGAGGAGACGACCCTACTCGCTGCTATCTATCTTATTTCTATTCGAGTAGGAAATATTTATTTTTGTGGCAAGACGACTGCTATCAAAGACAAGGAGCTATTCTTGCGAATAGTGTAGAGGTAGTTTAGTTAGTTAGGTTTACTTTTTTGTATTATTTATTTTTCATGCCTAGTTTTGGTTTTTATTCACTGTTAGCCTAGATTTATGTTAGTTTAGTGTTTTCAAGCTTAGGTAGCCACTGTTTCATTCCTTTTCAGTTTTGTTAAACTCTTATTAAGGTTTGAAATACCCAAACAATGGGTATTATCAAACCATCTTCTTATAAAATGGGAAGTTAATTACAAAAAGAGTCCCAAAATCATGAAATGGACATGGGTCCATGGATATTATGCTTTATTTTTCTGTTTCATGACCATTTGGTCATTTTATTTTGTTCACATGTGGGTTTTCTGTTATTTTTCTTTTTTTTTGGGTTCTTTTTTTTGTGGAAATGGTTTTTATTTCATCATCGGAAACGCTAGGCAACATAAGTTGCTACATCTAAAATACACAAAAGAAGACAGCACATGCCTCAGACCTCAGACCTACACAGGATTCAATCTGTTACAAAGACAACAGATGCCGATGCCATTACACAAAAGAAAACAGGATGCAATCTGTCACCTATTTCTGCCTATGCCGATCTGTTACAAAGATACAACAGCTACCACAACATTTGCATCCTGCTACATACCTCAGAGCCATCGTTCTACACTCCCTTCGCCATCGTTCAACGTGGGAAGCAGCATCCCAGAAGAGCAGCATCGCCGGTATTCTCTAAGATCAGTTCTTGTAAGGCCATCCTACTCCAGGTCCACTCTCCTACCTGTCTTGTATACCAATTTCCCAAAGCATTATGACACATCCTGTTCTCTATCTGTTAGCTTTCCGGGCACAACCGAATCCTTTCAACAGCTTATAGCATGTACATATTCATCCAGAGTAAACCAGAACTATAGCCCACAGCTGTTGAGTTGAATAGACATTCTATAAACTTGCTTTAAGATCACATCTCGCCTGCTTTAGGATCACATCTAATGCATCGGATCAAGGGGATTTTGGGAAGAAAATAAGGGGGCTATGATTGAAGGTTAGGAAAAGGATGAGAGGATGAGTAGGTAGTGGAAGAAAAGAACCGTCTATACATTTCACACAAGAACTCAGGACATGTTGCATAGTTGATACCTCAGCAAATGAGCTCCAAGACCATTTCCCCAGTGATACTTACATATTACAGGACTTGCTTTTCCTCTCCCAATTCTATAGTGGCCTCCCAATTCTGGAAATCAATTTTCTTGCTCTTTTTTTTTCTTCTTTCCCTTTTTTCTTTTTTTTTTTCTTTTTTTTCCTTTTTTTTTTTTTTTTTTTTTCTTTTTTCCTTCTGTTTTTGATATTTCTTTCTTTCCTTTTCAATATGATTCCCATCTTCCAATATCTAGTGCAAAAAGTCATGGCACTTTCTATTCTTTCTGGTACCATCTTAATCATCATCAAATTAACCACCCAGACTCTATATTGATAGTGTTTCATCCTCCCTTTTCTAACCCAGCATTCCAGTATCCATCAGTCCTCAACTGTTGGGTTGCAACTATGTGTGAATTTTTCGTGAAATACATAGACAGTTCCTTAGCTTCTCAATGGTAAAATGAGTCAGTTTGTATAAGCAAGGGAGAGTATATGTTCAGGTGTTGTAGGGGTTAAATATAGGCAAATCAGTCGGATAATTCCCTAATTCCCTTTTATGTCCGATGCACCAGATTATCTAATCACAAGCTCAATATGTATATTAAAGCAAATTCAAGAAAGTCATAGAAAGCGTCACCTTTGCCCGCATCCAAAGAATCTAAGAGCTCGACTCACACCGGATTGATTTGTCAGACAGCTTTCTAAATTTATTGTAAGAAGTCACCAATCCCATGCCTGTAGCAGTCAGCAATCAATAATCCTAGATCACCCATGGCCCCGACAAGCAAAATCCTTTGGCAAAAATTAAAACATCCGCAGCGGCAACAGCTGAGTTTCCTCGGGGATTTCTGAAATCACAAATGATAGCCCCAGCACCTGTCACGTCCATAATTCCTATTTTATTTCTTCGTCCATGCCTATTTTGTGCCAACCTCCAAGGCTCCAGCCCTCGCAATGTTAGATTTTCACCTGCAAAATAGAAAATGATGATTGCATAGAAACAAATAGTGCCAATTTTATGCCTTCTCCTTTTTGCCCCATGGAATTCGACCACACCCTTCCATTCCTCTTCAGCTTTGAGCTTACTTCCAATACTCCAACATCCCAACAGTGCCTCTCAAGGCTTTCCATGACTTGTTCCTTGTCAGCTTCGAACATCAACAATACTACAAGCAACAGCAACTCCAACTTCTTCAATAACCCCTTTCAGTACTTAGCACCATTTCTCTATTTTCTCACCACCACCATTACCCACTCTGGACTGGATATTATTCGCCCAACTCTATTTATTCGTGCCCACCATACTGTAGCCCACCCCTGTTCTGTATCCTCCTCATCAACTTCTCTTCATCAATACCATTTTTCTACTTTATCTTCACCAGAAGCTCCTCGTCTAGCCCAGAAATCAGCTGAATTATTACGTTCTCTGAGAATGTGTTCCACCCGAACCTCTCCTGCGCATCTCTTCACCGCCATTATGGGATCCAGTAGATTGTGGAAACGCCAAGGTACTGAATTTATTTCCTTCAGCCATTTGATGACATTAGAAGAGTCACTTTCAAATATCAATTTTGGGAGAGGAAATCCTTGATCCCTAAGTAGCGCTTTGCAAACTTGATGTAACGCCATTATTTCAGCTGCATTTGAATCCTGATGACCTATGTTATCCGAGAGGATAAATATCACACGCCCCTCCTCGTCTCTAATTACACCACCCACCCCCGCCGGTCCCGGATTTCCCAATGATGACCCATCGGTATTAATTTTCCACCATCCTATCCAAGGGCGTTCCCAAACTAATCCTCCTCGAGGAATTTTGGTTCGTCTCCCACTTGACTGTATCAAGCTCGCAGGAAATCCCTCATCCAACCTGCCCAGACTTAGGTTGCTGTCTGGCGACACCAAATTCCACCAAAGGCCTATTCTCCACCTAATTTCTTCCTTGGCACTGTTAATGTCTGCTTGTTGGCCCTTGAAGATTATGCCATTCCTTACTTTCCACACCGTCCAGAAGGTTGCCATTCCTGTAAGTAACCAGGCCTCCCTTTTTCTGCTCTTAATCTCCATGCCGAGCCACCACTGTATCAAGTGCACCACCTTTCCTGGCATTGACCATGCAATACCGAAATCTTTTACTCCTTGGTACCATAACTCTCTTACCTCAGGACATTGACAAAATAAATGATCCCTTGACTCCACTTCCATTTCGCACCAGGGGCATTTGGCATTTTCCAATGGCATGCAGCCTCGCCTAACAAGCAGCTCCCTTACAGGTATTCCATCATGGAAAATTTTCCAGACCAAGAGTTTCACCTTCATTGGACAGTGGATTTTCCATAATCGTCGCCACATCCAGCTCCTCTCCACCACTTCTGTTTCCTTCTTGCGTGACCAACAGCTCTTAGTTAGGTAGCGACCGCTCCCATCTCTCACCCAATACACTCTGTCATCTACAAACCGACTCATCTGGTACCTACTAATAGCCCCCATAAAACCATTCCAGGCCTCAACTTCCCACCCAAAGACAGCACGCCTTAACTGTATTTTCCATTTCCACTCTAACCCTTCCCAAGACCCGAAGTCAGATATTTTTCCTAACTTATCTACAGCCAACGCGAAGATCCGAGGGTATAGCTCCCTCAGCGGTCTCCCTTCTCCCACCCATGTATCTTCCCAGAACCTTGTCGCATTGCCATTCCCAACGAAAATTTTGAAGCTAGACCCTTGGTCCCCCCTATCCGAACCTTCCCAAGTGCTGCAAATGTTGCCCCAAACCGTTCTTCTAAATACTCTGTCTGGAATCAGCGGTGACTTTTTATTATAATATTTTGCATCGATTACATCCTTCCAAAGTGCATTCTCGTTGCCAAATCTCCATCTCCATCTTAACATTAAAGCTGAATTAAAACTTTCAATATCCCAAATCTGTAAACCCCCATCTTCCTTGTGACCGCATATTAAGCCCCAATTGATCGAATGCAATTTTCTACACCCCTCCCACTCGTTCCAGAAAAAACGTCTCTTCAGCCTTTCCAATCGGTCCGCCACTGTTCTAGGAACTTTAAAAATCGACAGGAAGTAAACAGGTAAGCTACTTAGCACCGACTTTATCAAACAAAGCCTTCCCGCTTGGGAAAGCATTCGTCCCATCCATCCAGCCAATCTCTTTTCCACTCTATCTAATACCGGTTGCCATATCTCCGTTCCATTGATCCTTCCCCCTATCGGGATACCTAAGTACTTCATTGGCCACTCTCCGATCTCGCATCCAAACAAACCAGCCGCATCCCTGGCCAATTCTTGGGGGCATTGATACTATATAAACAACACTTTCCATAATTTATCTTCAAACCAGTCGAAAATGTTAGGCACTTCAGTAACCTCTTGATGAGCAATACTTGGTCCATCTCACCATCACAGAAAATTACCGTATCATCGGCATATTGGAGGTGTGTCACTACTGGACCGCCACTGCCAGACTCCAGACCCCTGAGTAGCCCTTCTTCGGATGCCCTGACCATCAATCTGTTCAAGACCTCAGCTACGATTACAAACAAGTATGGTGATAGTGGATCTCCTTGACGCAATCCTTTTTGGAGTTTAAAGAAATTGGTTGGTGAACCGTTCACTAAAACCGCTGCCGTGGCAGTGCCTATGCACTCCTTCATCCATCTTACCCATTTTTCCCCAAAACACATCACCTCCATTATTTTGAATAAAGCATCCCACGAGATATTATCGTAGGCTTTGTGGTTGAAAATCCTCATTTGGGTTTGTGGTTCATAAGTGTTTAGATTTAGCTTGTTTTTCCTTATTCTATGCATTACATGCTTATTGTTCATTCCTGTTTTATTGTATTCTGTATTCATGAACCATAAAATCTGAAAAAGGGTCTTGCAATCGCATAGATTGCATTACCCGAACAACAACTTATGTTCTGGGGTGGCTACGACGCTAACTGCCCTACGACGCCAACCTAGGCGTCGTAAGGGATGGTTCACGTCGAAGCTGTCTCAGACTTAAGAAAAATTTGTCCTACGACGTCAGTCTCATGAGGCAATCCTAGGATTGCGTCGTAATTTTTTGTCTAAGGTCGTAGGACCCCAAAACACTTATATTTTTCACAAAAACCCACCTAGGGATGTCAACTTTACCCGTAGGGTCGGGTAACCCGTCGGGTAATCGGGTATCGGGTAGGGTAGGGCAGAGATAATCGGGTAATCGGGTAAGGTATTACCCGAAACCGAAATAAATCATATCGGGTGCGGGTAGGGTACGGATTTCATATATTACCCGATTACCCTACCCGATTACCCGATTAAATATATATATATTTATTTATTTATTTATTTATCTATATATACTTATACATATATATATAATTTATACTTCATCCGTTCCTAAATTATTGACACGATGAGAGTTTTGCTACTGTTAATTGAGTAACTTTGATTCAAATTTTTAATACATTTATATGAGATAAAATTTAGTCAAATGAGATCTTGTTGGATTCGTCTAATCGCATAGATTTAGAATATCAAATTTTCATAATTTTTCTTGTGTGCAATTTGATTTATTATGGATTAAAATTGTGTATTGGATTACGTGAAATGTGGGTCCGTAGCAAATATTAAGGAACGGATGTAGTATTATATATTGAGATATATTTATATATTTATTTATTTTTATATTTCAAATTTATTAACGTTTGAGATTTGGCAGTAAAAAGATTTATGAAATTTTTACTGAATATTCTTAAATATTACAGTATTTATTTATGTTGCTTTAGCGGTTTCTTTTCAATATTCTTTTAAATTTTGTTCTTGTGCAATAATGAAGGTTTTATTTATTTTTTATGGTGAAAAATAAGTTTTTTCTTTATTAAAGTTGGGTTGGGTAGAGTCGGTCAACTATGTAATATTTAAGATTTCGGGTACCCGTTTACCTGCGGATAATCCGCATACCCGACGGGTATTACCCGAATCCTACCCGATATTTAATTTTAGGGTAATGGGGTAGGGTAAGGGTAGGATAATTATATTTCGGGTAGTGAGTGGAGGTGGCCTACCCGTACCCTACCCTACCCGTTTACATCCCTAAACCCACCTATTACGCTAAGCTCACGACGCTATCCTAGGATAGCGTCGTAATTTAATGTTTGTCGTCTTACTCCCCAATTTCAAAAACAATTCTGAAAATTCATGCTACGATGCTATCCTCACGACGCTATCCTAGGATAGCGTCATAATTTAATGACTAGCGTCGTACTCCCCTTCCTTTTTCGAAAACCATCTTTTCCCAACTACGACGCTAAACCCTACGATGAGAACCAACGTTTGACGTCGTAGTGCTTGATTAGCGTCGTAGTCATTTAAATTCTAATCCAACATGCACGACGACAAACCCTACAATGTAAACCATGTTTCACGTCGTAGTTTAAGGTTAGCGTCGTACATAACACCCTTTAACCCAAAAATTTTTATCTCTCCCTCACCAACCCTTGACGACGCTAGCCGCACGACGTGATCCTAGGATCCTAGGATCACGTCGTAACATCTGCTTAGCGTCGTAATTGGCAATTTTTGCCAATTTTTCCATTTCTTCATTTTTTTCATTAATTAATTGAACCCTTAAGTCATAATTAATGATTATGATTAGCAATAATTAAAATCAATAATTACCATGATAAAAGGACCTTTGTTCAATTCTCATTAAAACATTTTTCTATAACAAAACCTTGATGTCTTAAGCAGATAATCCGGACTGTAATTAATTATGGTATGAAGGATTATTTAAGTCATTAGTTATGGATTAATTCCATACCTTTGCATGAGAAACCAATGTCTCTCATGCAAGGCATTTTCTCTTATTTTATTTTATTTTATTTTGTCTTTTCCGTGTTGTGTGAAACAGCTACTAAGGAATATATCAGACTAATGTTGGCGGGTATCCCACACGGATAAACTAGCTCTTAGTCTGAATATTAATTACTAGTTGTTATTTTGCATGGTCCGGATAGTGGTCGGTGGAAACCTTGGCGGTTCGTCCATCCGGGATTATAATAGATGCTCAGCTGACTCCTATCCGGATACAGTTTCTCTTTCCTTATCTTAATTTCCAAACCCAACTTCTAATTTGTAATATGAATCAGTTAATATCTGTCAATATTAGCCGATGATTATTGTAGAGAGGAAACATGTAGGTTTTTATCTGAATTCGCAGACAATAGAGACCCAACTGGTAGCGACACTGCCATTATAGGGTTTCTGATGTCTAAATTCATTCCATCCGAGTAATTGGGAAATTGGATAGCAGATGTTTGCAGTCCACCTGATTATTCTGCCATAATTTTTGCCTCACGGCTACTTCATGTCTGTGTCTCACATTCTCTCTAAACCCGCCATTATATTTTGGGTTAAATTAATTCTACACTTCCATATATCTTTATGCATGATATTATTATTTAATTATTGTGGTCTATAATATTTTGGGATCCTTCCCTTGGACATTAGAAGTCTATATTTAAACAGATATTGCATGTTAAATTTCCAACAAAAATTCATTTATAAAATCCGGATCTAAGTAAGGGATAAATTCCTCGGTTATGTCTAGTTCGATCTAGGGTTGATTTCGGGAAATTAGAAGCAGAGTCAGCGATTAGGTCTCATCTAGACTGAAAGGGTCTGTGTTCTTATTGAGAGTCTAGTACCTGTTTAGGGAATGGTTTTCAAACTTATTATTTTCCAAAATTGTTGTGTGTTGGAAATCTGGTCTTAAATATTACACCGAGATGGGGTCCACTTGGATTCAAATACAGTGTAATAGATAATTCTAGAAGAACAACACATAGGTTTTGGTTATTTTCTAAGATAGGGTTGAGTTCCTTTCAACAGCTATCATCTTCTGCCAAAGCCTATTTTTGAGTCCTGAGTGAGTGCATCCGGAACGAACTAATTTATTAGTTCGTTTCATTAGTTTGTATCTCATAACCACCCGGAAGGAAGTGAACACTGCGAGCGGTTCACCGAGATCCGAGAATTCTTGATCCACGTCCGGTCATCATGATTGGGGGCTCTTCTTATACTACCAGGGTAACTCTTTTGAAACTTCCGAGTGATAGGATTTTAAATGCTTTCTTTACCGCTTTCTTTTAAATGCTTTCTTTAGAGGTCACTCGGATGTATTGAAAGTAGCGGAAATGCTTCTAGGTTTGAGAGTTATGGGATAGTTCATGCTTAATTAGAAACTTTGGGTGTGACATGGGGGAATGATAGCAGTACTTGGCATTTCAATTAATGATCTGCCAGGTGTTGCTTGTCCACCACAGATGAAATAACATACCCTAGCCGGGGCAGTTATGAATCTGTGGTATCTTAGAATTTGTGGTTTTAAGAACATGTAAACTCATACTGTAAGTACTTGTCTATTAAAGGGAACATAGTACTGAGAGCATGAGAATTAGCTATCTGACAGGATTATCCCAAAGATCTGTGTATAAAAATGGAAGTTTAATTATGCTTTGTCTAAATCTTGTCCAATCTTTGTTCTTCTCTCCCTATCCCTTCTGTCTACTTATGAATTAGCTTCATAGTTATCATAGCATAGATTTATAGCTTTCTTAGGGTAATTTTGACTGCTTTCATAGGATAATTTTATCTGTTTTCTAAACCTAGTTTTAATTGCTTTTAGCATAGATTTATCAGCTTTCTAGAATAGTTTTAACATGCTTTGTAGAATAATTTTATTTGCTTTAATAGCTTAGTTTAAATTCAGTCAAGTAATTGATAGTTTCAACTTCAAACTGATTAGAGCAATACGAGTGGAAAATCTAGTAAACCGGTCAACGAATTGCATCGTCTACTGCCGCACCATTTCCTGACTTCCCCTCTGCAAACGACTTGTAGAGGAATCTTTCACTGTCGTGCCTGTGCACAGGAGTGGTGCCCGCGGATGTCTGGCATCGCCCTAACACTTTTATTTCAAGGTACCTTGAGTTTGTAGCGAAGACAGTCAAATTCAAGGTACAATGTTTTGGATATAAATATAATCTTCGGAAGCATATGGGCTCATTTACCATATCTATGTTAAAAAATGACTAATTAAAATAAAAAAATCTAATTATGGGGTCTGAATGTAATAAAATAAAAGTATTATGACAATTTGATGATAAAAGGACTAAATCGGTTAATACTACAAAAGTTATTGGACTTAATTGGTTATTAAGAAAGATAAAGGACTAAGTTAGTAATTAATGATAATTATGAGCCTAATAGGATAATTATTCCCCTTAATTATTGTCATGTTATCTAATTAGTCTAAATAGGGGACCCAATGATGAAATTGATTAAATTAGAATACTTAGGGGTAATTTTAATAATTAACAAACTTAAATGACGAAATTGATAATTAAAAATACATGGGATTAATAGAATTATTATTCGTTATGCATGCCTATATTAACTATAATAATTTGCCTAATTATAATGTTCGATTAAGAATATGCCTTATAAAATAACCAACGCAGTTGGCTTGAGTGGTATAAGGCTCTGGCAGTTAAGTAAATATATCGGGTTCGAACCTTTGTATATGCAGAATTATATTTTGGGAGAGACGTCCCTTCAATGCCTACACGATCATCGGGGGATTAGTATTCTTGGGTACCATGAGGCCTGATAATATTCTAGTATTCACCTAAAGAAAGAGAATATGCCTTAATAAATTAATTTGAACCATTGGCTGGGCTTTTTAATTAAGCTTTGATAACCAAAAGAATACATTATATGCATTTATGTTGTATAATAATAATAATAATAAAAGTAGGGATAGGTCGTTACGATATGCCGAAATTTTTTTGCCATACTATATACCGTACCGAAATTTATGGTATGAAAATTTTCATACCGATGCCGTACCGAAGCCTTCGGTATGCCGAAGTTCGGTATACTGAAGATTTCAGTATAAAATATTTTCATACCGTTACCATACTGACTTTTCGGTAAGTTCGGTATATACCGATATACCAAAGGTTCGACATATACCGACGTACCAGTATCGCAGTATATACCGACATACCGAACCTTGGCATATGCCGACAAACCGGTGTCTCGGTATATACCGACATACAATATTTGGTACATATACCGATATACCGATATATATAGGGTTAAATAAGTAAAATTATGTAAATTATGTATGTTTTCCGGTAAGTTCGGTATATACCGATATAAAGAGCATTCGATATATACCGACATACCGATATCGCGGTATATACCGAAGTTCGGTATGGTAACGGTATACCGCGGTATAGAAAAATCTATACCGCTATCCGGAAATTATGGTATACCGAAAATTTCGGTATTTTCGATATTTTTTCGGTATGGTATGATCGGTAATAATAATAATAATAATAATAATAATAATAATAATAATAATAATAATAATAATAATAATAATAATAATAATAATAATAATAATAATACAACACAATTGTTCCGAGGGAAGGCGTAATGGGGGATTGTGCTGTGAGATGTATAAAATTGTAAAACTGTTGTATATATGGATGGGCGAAGGGAAGTACAGGAATGAGGATTTGCTATAAAATTGTAAAATCAAATGGTTCTACGAGTGGACGGAAGGGGGAAGGCAGAATGGGATGGGGGATGACTGTACGCATGTTCTGTTAGGTACAACAAATAAATTGTGGAAAAATATATCCTATGGTCCTTTTTGTTTACCAAAAACTCAAAATAGTCATTTTCCTATTTTTTTGCCCCTATTTGTGCTCTACGTTTACAAATAATATCCAAAATGGTCAGTTTTTAACTAAACATATACTTCCTCCGTCTCGTTTTATTATTTACGTTTGGTAATGTATTACTATCCACACACATATTTTTACGTAATGTTTTATCATAGTTATACAATTTAGAATATAGTCAAGTGTGATTTTGTTAGATTCGCATGTCGTCTAGTTTTTAAATATCGAACTTTTAGAATTTTTACTTGTACCGAACTTGAGTTATTAATGGTTTAAAATGTGCATTGAACTACATGAAAAATGGAAGCGTAAAAATCATAACGAGACGAAGGAAGTATTTTGAGTTAATTAATTCTTTAATTATGTCCACATGTAATGTTTA
This sequence comes from Hygrophila difformis, assembly GCA_030278955.1. NCBI lineage: Eukaryota > Viridiplantae > Streptophyta > Magnoliopsida > Lamiales > Acanthaceae > Hygrophila > Hygrophila difformis. Next base: position 36,608,205 of record JAOANR010000012.1, on the reverse strand, counting down.
GTTATTTGACTACACATATGACAAGCCAAATCAGAAATATTAGTGAAACAAAAAAATAAAATTGAAATAAAATTAATTCAGAGAAATAATTAAATTAAAAATTTTATTTACAATATTATTAAAATCAATAATTAAATTTTAAAAATAAAATATATAATATAAAATTATTTAAATAACTATTTTAATTTAATTATTATAAATATAATAATGGAATAAATAATTATCTAAATTCAAAAAAACTAAATAAATATCTAATAAATTAAATTTGAATTAATTTGAATTAGATGTCTGAATTAACCTAATAAATTAAATTCAAATTTACTAAATCCGAATTAATCTGAATCAATCTCAATTAGATATCTAATAAATTAATCCGAATTCAAAAAAAATTAAATCTGAATTTATTAGATATCTGACTAATTTTTTTGATAATTATATATCTATATATATAATATAAATATATATATAAGTAATATAGTCAAGTTTCCCCCACTTCCCCACCCCCTTTTTTCAACAATCAAATTTAATTCATCCAACAATGTTTAATCCTAAAATTTTAATATTATATATTGAAATATCCATAAATATATATATTAATATCCAATATTAATTAATATACGTTTAATATAATTCTTTTATCAATATTCATCAATATCCTAACAAATTCTTAATAAAATATTATAATATCTTTAACTAATTTAAACTATTATATATTTTTAGAAGATCACGTCAAATTTAATTCTATTAATCCAATATTTGCATATATATCTCCATCAAACCTCCTCCTATTTCTCTATAAATATTTCATTCATTTATCTAATATCATGGTTGTCTTGAAATTCTCATCACCTCATATTTTATTTCTTCATTCTTTGTTTATGTCTTCTCAATATTGATTTTATATTTAAAACAATGTCTTTTGTTTCTTCTTCTCATGTATTACAATATTAACACCCCAATATTTTCCTATATTTCTTTTATTGCAGGTTAATTTTTCTGAGATTACAATATATTCTTCGTCTTGCTATTCATGTAAGATTTTTTTTACTCAAACGTGAATATTAGTGGGTTTTTTTTTTTGTTTTTTCTTATGTACTATTAAATATATATTTCTAATGTTTTTCCAATGACTTTTACAGGATTACATGTTGTAACTCAATATTGCAATTAAGTCATACTCTACAAATTAATTTTATGATTCTCCGTTGTATACTACTCAAAATCTTTGTATATCATGAATCTATTTTATTTTGATTTTTTTATTGTTCGTTTTTTTTGTCTTTATTTAAAATTTGAAAAAAAAAATTGAAGAGAATAAATTTGGAGATATTTCCACTTTATTTTTTTTGTTGATATATTTTTTCCATTTTGTTAATAGATTATTCCCTTTTTGACATCTTTCATTTTGGATACTTTTTATCTATCTATATATATATAAAAGTAATATAGTCAAGTTTCCCCCCACTTCCCCACCCCCTTTTTTCAACAATCAAATTTAATTCATCCAACAATGTTTAATCCTAAAATTTTAATATTATATATTGAAATATCCATAAATATATATATTAATATCCAATATTAATTAATATACGTTTAATATAATTCTTTTATCAATATTCATCAATATCCTAACAAATTCTTAATAAAATATTATAATATCTTTAACTAATTTAAACTATTATATATTTTTAGAAGATCACGTCAAATTTAATTATATTAATCCAATATTTGCATATATATCTCCATCAAACCTCCTCCTATTTTTCTATAAATATTCCATTCATTTATCTAATATCATGGTTGTCTTGAAATTCTCATCACCTCATATTTTATTTCTTCATTCTTTGTTTATGTCTTCTCAACATTGATTTTATATTTAAAACAATGTCTTTTGTTTCTTCTTCTCATGTATTACAATGTTTCACACCCCAATATTTTCCTATATTTATTTTGTTGCAGGTTAATTTTTCTGAGATTACAATATATTCTTCGTCTTGCTATTCATGTAAGATTTTTTTTACTCAAACGTGAATATTAGTGGGGTTTTTTTGTTTTTTCTTATGTACTATTAAATATATATTTCTAATGGTTTTCCAATGACTTTTACAGGATTACATGTTGTAATTCAATATTGCAATTAAGTCATACTCTACAAATTATTTTTATGATTCTCCGTTGTATACTACTCAAAATCTTTGTATATCATGAATCTATTTTATGTTGATTTTTTTATTGTTTGTTTTTTTTGTCTTTATTTAAAATTTGAAAAAAAAACTGAAGAGAATAAATTTGGAGATATTTCCACTTTATTTTTTTGTTGATGTATTTTTTCCATTTTGTTAATAGATTATTCCCTTTTTGACATCTTTCATTTTGGATACTTTTTTTTACATATTTTTTAATTTATTTAAGTTCGCTATAAAGTAGAAAACAATCATTATTTAATTGAATTCGGAAAAATTGGGAATAATCTAATAAATTGGATAGGGAATGATTTAAATTAGTTGTTTATTTCTTCCCAACTTTTTATTTAGCATAGTGATTTGTTATTATTATAGAAGATCTCAATCTAATTTTGAATCTATATATATATAAAAGTAATATAGTCAAGTTTCCCCCCACTTCCCCACCCCCTTTTTTCAACAATCACATCTAATTCATCCAACAATGTTTAATCCTAAAATTTTAATATTATATATTGAAATATCCATAAATATATATATTAATATCCAATATTAATTAATATATGTTTAATATAATTCTTTTATCAATATTCATCAATATCCTAACAAATTCTTAATAAAATATTATAATATCTTTAACTAATTTAAACTATTATATATTTTTAGAAGATCACGTCAAATTTAATTCTATTAATCCAATATTTGCATATATATCTCCATCAAACCTCCTCCTATTTCTCTATAAATATTTCATTCATTTATCTAATATCATGGTTGTCTTGAAATTCTCATCACCTCATATTTTATTTCTTCATTCTTTGTTTATGTCTTCTCAATATTGATTTTATATTTAAAACAATGTCTTTTGTTTCTTCTTCTCATGTATTACAATATTAACACCCCAATATTTTCCTATATTTCTTTTGTTGCAGGTTAATTTTTCTGAGATTACAATATATTCTTCGTCTTGCTATTCATGTAAGATTTTTTTTACTCAAACGTGAATATTAGTGGGTTTTTTTTTTTTGTTTTTTCTTATGTACTATTAAATATATATTTCTAATGGTTTTCCAATGACTTTTACAGGATTACATGTTGTAACTCAATATTGCAATTAAGTCATACTCTACAAATTAATTTTATGATTCTCCGTTGTATACTACTCAAAATCTTTGTATATCATGAATCTATTTTATGTTGATTTTTTTATTGTTTGTTTTTTTTGTCTTTATTTAAAATTTGAAGAAAAAAACTGAAGAGAATAAATTTGGAGATATTTCCACTTTATTTTTTTTGTTGATGTATTTTTTCCATTTTGTTAATAGATTATTCCCTTTTTGACATCTTTCCTTTTGGATACTTTTTTTTACATATTTTTTAATTTATTTAAGTTCACTATAAAGTAGAGAACAATCATTATTTAATTGAATTCGGAAAAAATGGGAATAATCTAATAAATTGGATAGGGAATGATTTAAATTAGTTGTTTATTTTTTCCCAACTTTTTATTTAGCATAGTGATTTGTTATTATTATAGAAGATCTCAATCTAATTTTGAATGGTTGATATATATATATATAAGGTGGATACCGATCCTATATTTTTAAGAAATTATTAATTAATATAAACGGTATAATAACACTACATAAATTAAAAAGATTTACTATGATATAGTACATCTTTTAACTTCGTCTAATTGAATAAATATAGTACTATATATTTGTATAATATATATACTTATAATTATGGGTGAAAGGGGGTACGGTCAATATCATACCGATCCGATACTGTATCCGATTATATTCGAATCCGAATCTGTATCCAACTATCCAGTGAAATATTTCAATAGTCACATCCAAATTTGAATCTGTAATTTAATATATGTATTCATATTTGTATCCAAAAATATCTGACCTTATCTAAAAACTGATAGGATATTATCCAGATTTTAAATATGGATATCCGAATATATTAATATATTATTATTTATTAATTAAAAATTATCAATAATTATAACAAAATATAAAATTATTACTCCTATATAATTATCAAATTTTCAAAAAAGATTAAAAATTATCCGATAATCTGTATCCAATTAAATCTATATCCGACATGTATTTGTATCCGGCATATCTATATTCGATCCAAATCCGAGAAAAAAAATGTGGGATAATATATATTCGTATCCAGTACTATCTGATCATATCCATACCGTTTTCATCCCTACATATAATATAATACTCCCTTCATTTCAAAATAAGTGTAACATAAAGAAATGACCCGAGATTCAATGCAAGGAATAAAAGTGCTTTAGTGGAAGTTTTATACCCTTAAAAGCATTTATATATGGTAATGTAACATTTATTATGAAATGGAGTTAAAATTATATCTCGGAAATTATAAATTTAAAAATGTAAAATCAAATATATTACATAATTCGTATCAGGCAAAAATGTATTAATATAAATTAAATAATGTAAAATCAAATTGATTATGGGCTAAGAGGATGTTTGGATGCGCGTTTTAAAAAGTGTTGCAACATTTAGAAAAGGATAATCAGATAATTGTTGTAACAAAACATGCTGTAGAAAATTAAGTGTTTGGATGAGCTTATGTTGTTTCAAATCGCAATAATCAGATAATCATGAAAAAAGTGTTTGGATTTGTATTTTTCATTACCTCAAAAGGCAACAATATGGTAAAATATATTTTTGGCTAGACGCAATTTTCTTGCAGCACCAAAGTGAGGCTGCAAGAAAATAGCGTTTTGATCCCTCAAAAGGCAAATAATAGATTATTGGAAGTTAGTACAAAAACAGAATTAACTGATTATTTGCGTTTTGCAAACGCAATAATCAGATAATTCCGCCCAAAATGCACAAACAAACGCCTGCTAAATCAATAAAACAACAATATTAGGAAAATAACTTAATTGACAAAGTTGCTAAACCACTTTGTCACATTTTTTCTCAATAATGTGGTCAGAAAATTAGCATGAACCAAATTTTTTTGAAGAAGCCATTGAAAGTCTGGAAAGGGTGGTGGGAGCTCATGCCACACAATTACAAAGGGAATGGATAGAGGACCGGATGGGGATTCGAACCCCTCAACCTAAAGGTTGGGAGTTGGGGGAGTTACCACATGATTAAGTCTCCAACTCCGCATGAACCAAATTTTATGTAATAAGTATAATATTTGAATTTTTGAAATCTTATCTTATTTTAAAATTATATATATAAATTTTACTTACCGCGCATTGCGCGGGCGGGTATGCTAGTTAATTTTATATAACATATGAGTAGTTACTTTAATTAATTTTATATAACATATTTTATTTATTTTTAAATTTAACTAGTAATTAACCCGTTGAGACTCGACGGGCATAATTATATATTATATATAATATATTTATATTATATAAAGTAATAATAAATTATATTTTGTGTAATGAGTAATGAAAAATGTGTAATGATTTTTTTATATATTTAAAAGAGGACGTATATGATAATATAATTTAATTATTTTTAAACTAACAAATAAATCATATTTATAATACCCGTGAATTTTCCATCATAAAATAAAACAATAATTAAATAAATAAACAATAAATACAATAAATAAATGAATCCAGCAAATAAATAAATAAATAAAGATAAGGAAATGAGAAATGAGATTTTAACTTAAAAAGGAATTAAAGGAATTTAATTAAATAGAAAAAAGGTAAATAAATTGTACACCAAAACCCGACACTAATGAACTCGAGGATTCGAGTCCAAAACATCCAATTAGACCCGAGTGAAAATTTAGAGAGAAAGTAGAAACCCGAATATACCCCGGAAATCGGAATTCGGGAGGATAGAGGGATAGGAACCCGAAAGAGAGGCGGAAAAGCACGACGGATCGCACGACCCGCCCGGACCGAAGTCCAGACGAGTGTCGCGCGGTGGCCGCGCGGTCGAAGGAGGAAGAGCGCGCCACGACCGTGCCACACGACAGATTCGCCCGTTGCGTGAATCTCTCGTCCGAACGCGGATTTTTCGACTTTCGGTTGAACATCTCTCGACCCAAGACCTTTAGGTCAGATGTTGGACGCCCTAGGGCTTGGGAAATCTATAAATAAACCCCTTAGGAGCCCCGAACAAGTTTACAAAACCCTACAACCTTCTATACATTCGAAACCCTAAATCCGGAGTCGTCGGAGGCACGAAACCAAGACGAACGCTGTTGGACGAATTTTTCTACAGATCTCCATAGTCGTGGTAAGTCTCGATCCAATCTTTATTCAATAAACGATTCGAAAACGAATCCTAATCATCTCCTTTTTCTTTCTACACCCCGTATTGGATCTAGATCGTAGAACCCGACGAACGGAGAGGAGAAAAGGTGGACGGGAAGCCACGCCTTCGAATAGACGGTCCCGGACGTTCATAAACTCCGTAAGTTAACTCTTACATGGTTTTGGGATGAATTAAAACATTCGAACTAAAAGATTATCAAGAAATCGAAAATCTGTCAATTTATACTTTCTACCGACGCAACAGATTTGAGGAATTTTTCCGAACCTTAAAACAAACTCAAACGGAAAAACTTAAAACATGAAAAACGTTCCTAAGACTTAGATATAGCTACTGTAAAATTTTGAGAATTTTTGGAGTTGGTTTGATATGTGAAAACCCACCGGAACCGAGCTGTTTGAATCTAGATCTTGAAATCTTGAACAGAACATAGGAATGATCTTGATCACGTTTTTGACATAGGATCTAGACTGTTTTAGATCTTTGGCCGAACATGAAAGTCGTAGATAATTGTCCTAAGATGATCTCTGTCAAATTTGATTAAATTTGGAATTGAATTGATATGGTAGAATTCGAAATCTTTAAACTGTGACACATTAAACTCGGACAGAATTGTTCTTATGCGAAAATTGGTGATTTTGACCTACTTAGGTATCTCGGATTGAAAAAGTTAAAACACAAAAGTTTTAGATCTTGACGTTTCTGAGTCAGATATGAAATTTTGGAATTTTCGAAATTAAATCTGATTTTTGACGAATTTTGGAGTAAACTGTGGTTTACCGGAAACAAAATCTTGAAATCTTGTTGAAACATGGAATTAACCTTTAGGGTTGAAACGAGTTGAGATATTATTTTTAAATAAATACAATTGAAGTCAGATTTTAAAAATTAAATCCCCTTACAAACTTGATAAATTAAAATTAGGGGTGAGTGCTCTGCAGGGTGCCCCCTAACGATTCACTTCGTGCCGTAATGGACGATGGTGACCCCGCGCGCTAAACTTGAAATGTGATATTGCCAAAACGGCGAAATATAGAGCCTACACTCTCTTGAATATCCGTATGGATTTCCCGAGGCTCCGGAGTGGTACTGGGTATGGCTGATACGGTTGCGGCCGCCGGGCTACCGGCTAAACTTGTTGACATCGCGATGCTATCGTGAAACTTTGAAATACCAAATCGGGGATGTAATGGGGATTCTAAATTAAATTAAATTAGATTAAATTATGTTGTTGTCCAATTAAATTATTTAAATGCTTTATTTAAATTATGGCTATTATCTTAAACCATGCGATATGTGTTATTAAATAGAGCCCTGAGATAAATTATGCTATTGGATAGTTGATTATATGAAATTAAATATTATGTTACTATCATGCTTTTAGTAAGTTATTCAATTTATGGCTTTTAAACCCTACGATCATGCATGTGTTAACTTACTCAGCAAATTTGCTGACCAAAACCGTTTTTATTCCTTTTCTTACAGAATATGTGGAATGAGCATGTGTGAGCACGAATCATGCATGGGATTTTGGGAACTTTGTTTTGCTTTTGAATTCGTATTTTAGACTATATTCTGAACGGGCCTGTTTAACCCGTGTTTTGGCCATGTCGGCCCTATTTAAATTTTCCGCTGCAATACTATACTAAAACAATTATTTCCGCTGCGCTATACTATTATTATTTTCCAATTATATTGTATGGGCTATCTTGAATGATTTAAATACTTTTAAATACTGCAATACCTAGCCTTGCATCTCTTTAGTAAGCTCGGAGGAACCGTGTCTTACTAGGGGGATGTGGCGGTGACATCCCGACCTGGGTAACCAAAAACCGGGGTGTTACAAGTTGGTATCAAAGCCCGGCTATTTTTAAACTATTAATTTTAAACCATTATTATTTTTAAACTACTATTAGTATTTTGACTATTATTTTAAATTTTAAAGTATTATTTCCATGGAAATTTTTATTTTAAAACCCATGGAAAAATATATATCTATATATATGGTGCATTAAATTATTATTGGGGAGAATCATCATTTGCATTTGCATATTGCATCTCTCCTATGAACTTAGAATCTTGGCAAAACTTGAACTTAGAATCTTGGCGAATTGAACTTAGAATCTTGGCGAATTGAACCTAGAATCTTGGCGAATTGAACTTAGAATCTTGGCGAATATTAACTTAGATCTCTTGCTTGCGCTAGATGGCTAGTCAAGACATGATGCAGTTGATGGTCAGGATGATGAGTGTTTATCTCGATTCCCACCAAACCCTAGAGCAAATGAAGTACCGTATGGCTCAATTGGAGGCCAATTTACATCACATGGGCAACTTGAGAGAGGCGGATCATCACCGCATAAACCAACTCGAGCGCCAAGTCCAAACCCTCACTGCACAAAACTTAATACTAAAGGAATACATTGATGCCCGCGGGCAAGACTTAAACACTATCTTTGACGAGCTACTGCCGCCGAGTTCGGAGGAGGAAGATCCTGCTACCCCACCGGAGAACGTCATGAGACACTAGAGATTCTACTGTTAGATGCTATTTTGCTAGGAAAATATCTTTTGTACTAAAATTTCTCTTGAGGAAATAAAATGCCCGATTTATTTTTAATAAATCGAAAAAAAAAAATTCGAAATAAGAACAAAATAAAATAAAACCCCAAAGCATACGACGCTTCTTAGTTCGATTGAGCACCACGTGCTAAATTACAAAACACATATACATTTATAGAGATTGCTTAGACTATATGCTAAATTCACCAGTCCTAATCTATCCCATTTGTACCAGAATGACACCCAGAGGAAGAGGAAGAGGAAGAACTCAACCCGCTCCCCAAACCACCACTGAAACACCCACTGAAACACCACCAAACGTCACTGAACCGATTCAACCTGAGATGGAACAACCCCAAGGTGCGCAGGACGCCCCCGCACCGAACAATGTAGGCGATCGTCTTAGGACGATAGAGGAAGTGTTGATTGCGCTCGGAAACGCGCAAGTCAACCAGGGTCAAGCTGCGGCGGTACCTCCGCCCCAAGCTCGCCCTAACTACCTGGCGATGGTGAATCCTTACCAGCCGCCCCACTATGCTGGTGAGGAGGATCCAGCTAAACTGGAAGAGTGGATCCGGACCTTCGACAAGCTGCTGGGAGCAGTTAAATGTCCGGAAGGAGAAAGAGTGCATGTCGCTTCGTACTACTTGGGAGGCGAAGCCGACGACTGGTGGCAGGCCACTCAAGCTAAACTGACTGAAGATGACGAGCCCTACTCGTGGATGGAGATGATGGAACTACTCAGGGACCGATTCTATCCCTTGAGTACTAAAGCTGCCATGTACGAAGAGTTCCTGTCGCTGAAGCAAGGAAGCCAAACGGTGCAGGAATACTACACACGCTTCAAGGAGCTGGTGAGGTTCGCACCAAGGCTAGTGCCTACTGATGCAGAAAAGGCACAGAAGTTCGAGATGGGACTGAACCTGTCCGTGCGCGAGGTGATCGTGGGGGTACACTACCCCGATTTGCAAGCAGTGTATGACCGCGCTGTGGCGGTAGCACGCGTGCAGCAGCTGAAAAGAAGGGTGAGTGGGGAGTCCAGCAGGGGTCCTCAAGACAAGAGAAGCCGAGACTCAAGAAACGAGAACAACACTGGAAGGAACGAGCAGTGCAGAGGGTCGAATAGGCCCCAACAAAACAACACTGGGAGGAGGTTCAACCAAGAAGAACCGGTACCGCCTTGCCCGCGATGTGGACGACCCCATCTGGCAAGGGGATGCCCGCAACAAGGCGCCTGTTACCGATGCGGTCGAATGGGTCACGTTCGACGGGATTGCCGAACTAGGCTCGAGAACATAACGAAGAGGGACGATTTGGTCGCGGGGCAAGAACAGCCTCAAAATCAAAACGGGCGAAACGGGAATAACCAAGGGTACAGACCCCCTCAAAATAGGCCGCAAAACCAGAACCAGAACCAACGACCTCCGCCCCCTCAGAATCAAAACCAGCAACAAAATCAGCAGCCGAATGCGAATCAACAGGGCAATCAGGGACGCCCTATGGGGAGGCTGAACGTGGTGAACCAAGCGGACGTGCCTGCGCAAGGAGAAGTGATGGCAGGTACATTTTATGTGTTGAATACGCCCCTTAGAATTCTGTTTGATTCTGGAGCTAGTTGCTCAATTATAGCATCAAGGATAGTGCCTGAGTTAGATCTACCTAAGTGCGAGAGAATTAGCTTAGGAATTCAATTGCCTTCTGGAGAAGTAGTGTCTTGCTCTAAACGATATAACGGAATTCCTATAGTGATAAAGAACGTAGAATTCTTCGCGAACTTAGTAGAATTTAACTTAAGAGACTTTGACATCATACTGGGGATGGATTGGCTATCCCAGTATAAAGCGGTGATCGAATGCCAAAAGCAAAAGATCACCTTGTCAAAAAGTAGGGGAAAGAGGGTCATCTTTTACTCTCAGCCCCCTAAGAAAAGTAACAAAATCGTTAGTGCACTCAAATTGAGTAACTTGATGCGTAAGGGGTATGAACTATATGCGTGCTATGTGCACAACCTTGAGGCGGAAGGAAACAAGGTTGATAGCATACCAGTGGTAAGAGAATACCCGGACGTATTCCCTGAAGATGTTCCGGGCATGCCACCTGAGAGAGATCTTGAATTCACGATAGATCTCATTCCGGGGACAGAGCCTGTCTCGAAAGCTCCGTACCGGATGGCACCACTGGAAATGAAGGAGTTAAAGGAACAACTCGAGGAGCTATTGGGAAAAGGTTACATAAGACCGAGTACGTCCCCTTGGGGAGCACCGGTTTTATTTGTCAAGAAGAAAGACGGAGGACTACGTCTTTGCATAGATTACCGAGGACTAAACCAAGTGACCATTAAGAATAAATACCCCCTACCGAGGATAGAGGATCTGTTTGATCAACTGAAGGGAGCTTTAGTATTCTCGAAGATCGATTTGCGATCTGGGTATCATCAATTGAGGATTGCCGAGAAGGACATTCCGAAGACGGCATTTCAAACGCGATATGGCCATTACGAGTTCACAGTGTTATCCTTCGGGTTAACAAATGCTCCGGCCATGTTCATGAATCTCATGAACAACGTGTTCCGAGAATTGTTAGATCAGTGCGTCGTAGTGTTCATCGATGACATCCTGATCTACTCAAAGAGCGAGGAAGAGCATGCAAAACACTTACATCAAGTGTTAGAAATCTTGCGAAGAAATCAGCTATACGGCAAGCTGTCCAAATGCGATTTCTGGTTGAAAGAAGTGGCATTTCTCGGACACATAGTATCCGCTGATGGAGTATCAGTGGATCCGGCAAAAGTTTCTGCCGTGACGGAGTGGGCAACTCCGAAGAGTCCAACGGAAATAAGGAGTTTCCTTGGATTAGCCGGGTATTATAGACGATTTGTGAAGGACTTTTCAAGGATTGCACGTCCTTTGACCCAGCTACTGAAGAAAGGAGCAAAATACGAGTGGACCGAAGCGTGTGAGACTGCGTTTCAAGAGCTGAAGAAACGACTCACAACCACACCCGTATTAACATTACCATCAGAGAATGGTGACTTCGAAGTATATAGCGATGCTTCGAAAGAAGGTTTAGGTTGTGTCTTGATGCAAGACTCGAGAGTCGTGGCCTATGCATCACGCCAACTAAAACCTCACGAGGAAAATTATCCGACCCACGACCTGGAGTTGGCAGCGGTCGTTTTCGCTCTAAAGATATGGAGACATTATCTTTATGGGCGGAAGTGTCGAATGTTCACCGACCACAAGAGCTTGAAATATATATTCACTCAGAAGGAGTTGAATTTGAGACAGCGAAGGTGGTTGGAACTTATTAAAGACTACGATTTAGAGATAGCATACCACGAGGGGAAGGCGAATGTGGTAGCCGATGCCCTAAGTCGGAAAACCCAACACGTGACAAACTCGTTGGTAATTCCGCCGGCATTGTACTTGGAATTGGCAAGATTGGAGTTAGAACTTGTGCATCCTGGCACAGTGAGAGAAACGGTCAATGCCATGGTCGTAGAAACTCCAATATTGGACGAGATTCGACTCGCTCAACCGGGCGACCCGAAACTCGAGAAGATAAAAGGGTATATTGCCGAAGGAAAGGCAATAGGATTTGCTGTCCACGAGGATGGAAGCATCCGTTTTAAAGGGAGATGGTGTGTGCCTCTTAAATGTGCCGAGTTGAAACAAAGGTTGATGGAGGAAGGGCACAACACGCCATATTCCGTACATCCCGGAGGTGACAAGCTATACAAAGATCTGAAGAAGATCTATTGGTGGCCGGGAATGAAGAAGGAAGTGGCGAACTTCGTAGCGAGATGTCTCACCTGCCAAAAGGTTAAGGCAGTGCGACAAAAACCCTTGGGATTGATGCAACCACTAGAGATTCCAAGTTGGAAGTGGGATAGCATCTCAATGGACTTTGTCTCGGGATTACCCCGATCACCTAAAGGCATGAATAAGATTTGGGTGATTGTGGATAGGCTAACGAAGACAGCCATATTTATCCCAATGAAAGACACGTGGACTATGGACCAATTGGCCCGAGCCTACATTGATAATGTGGTACGACGACATGGAGTACCACATGATATCATTTCCGATAGAGACAGTAGATTTGTCTCTCATTTCTGGACGGAGTTACAAAAAGCTCTCGGTACTCAAATCAAAATGAGCACCGCATTCCACCCGAGGACGGATGGTCAAACCGACAGAACAATCCAAACACTAGAAGACATGCTGAGAGCATGTGTGTTGGAATTCAAAGGAAATTGGGAATCTCATTTACCCTTGATTGAGTTTTCCTATAATAATAGCTACCATGCTAGCATCGGTATGGCACCTTTCGAGGCATTGTATGGACGAAAGTGCTGAAGCCCGTTGAGCTGGGAAGAAAACGATAAGTCCGTGGTAGTGGGACCACAACTTATCGAAGACATGGCTCAACAAATCAAAGTGATTCAAGGGAAGATGAAAGCCGCACAAGACCGTCAAAAGAGTTATGCCGACGTGAGACGACGAGACCTAGAATTTCAAGTGGGAGATAGAGTCATGCTAAAGATATCACCCATGAAGGGGGTGATGCGCTTTGGCAAACGAGGGAAGTTAAGTCCTCGATACATAGGACCTTACGAAATTCTAGAACGAGTCGGAACTCTAGCCTACCGATTGGCTTTACCGCCACACTTAGATCGAGTTCATAATGTCTTCCATGTCTCGCAACTAAAGAAGTATGTGCCGGACCCGACACATGTACTTCAACCGGAGATAATTGAGCTCGATGAGGATTTGACTTACGAAGAAGTCCCAGTGCGTATTCTCGATACTAAGGAACGAGTAACGAGGAACAAAACCGTCAAAATGATCAAGGTTCTTTGGTCAAACCACGAAAGTGAGACGGCAACTTGGGAAGTAGAATCCGACATGAGAGAACGATACCCGACATTGTTCCAAACCGATACCGACACAGTTATGGGGACATAACTGCAATATTAAGGGGGAGAGGATGTCATACCACCTATTTTTCGTGCACTTTTGTAAATTGTTGAACTACGTTATGGCTTGATCCCTTTACCGGGTACGTAGGCAGCTTAGAAGTTTTAATTCTAAGTTCAGTCACAACATATAAAACAAACACAAGACCTTTAGCACGAGAAAAGCCGAAACACAACTTCGAGGACGAAGTTGATTCTCAAGGAGGGTAGACTGTAATACCCGTGAATTTTCCATCATAAAATAAAACAATAATTAAATAAATAAACAATAAATACAATAAATAAATGAATCCAGCAAATAAATAAATAAATAAAGATAAGGAAATGAGAAATGAGATTTTAACTTAAAAATGAATTAAAGGAATTTAATTAAATAGAAAAAAGGTAAATAAATTGTACACCAAAACCCGACACTAATGAACTCGAGGATTCGAGTCCAAAACATCCAATTAGACCCGAGTGAAAATTTAGAGAGAAAGTAGAAACCCGAATATACCCCGGAAATCGGAATTCGGGAGCATAGAGGGATAGGAACCCGAAAGAGAGGCGGAAAAGCACAACGGATCGCACGACCCGCCCGGACCGAAGTCCTGGCGAGTGTCGCGCGGTGGCCGCGCGGTCGAAGGAGGAAGAGCGCGCCACGACCGCGCCACACGACAAATTCGCCCGTTGCGTGAATCTCTCGCCCGAACGCGGATTTTTCGACTTTCGGTTGAACATCTCTCGACCCAAGACTTTTAGGTCAGATGTTGGACGCCCTAGGGCTTGGGAAATCTATAAATAAACCCCTTGGGAGCCCCGAACAAGTTTACAAAACCCTACAACCTTCTATACATTCGAAACCCTAAATCCGGAGTCGTCGGAGGCACGAAACCAAGACGAACGCTGTTGGACGAATTTTTCTACAGATCTCCATAGTCGTGGTAAGTCTCGATCCAATCTTTATTCAATAAACGATTCGAAAACGAATCCTAATCATCTCCTTTTTCTTTCTACACCCCGTATTGGATCTAGATCGTAGAACCCGACGAACGGAGAGGAGAAAAGGTGGACGGGAAGCCACGCCTTCGAATAGACGGTCCCGGACGTTCATAAACTCCGTAAGTTAACTCTTACATAGTTTTGGGATGAATTAAAACATTCGAACTAAAAGATTATCAAGAAATCGAAAATCTGTCAATTTATACTTTCTACCGACGCAACAGATTTGAGGAATTTTTCCGAACCTTAAAACGAACTCAAACGGAAAAACTTAAAACACGAAAAGCGTTCCTAAGACTTAGATCTAGCTACTGTAAACTTTTGAGAATTTTTGGAGTTGATTTGATATGTGAAAACCCACCTGAACCGAGCTGTTTGAATCTAGATCTTGAAATCTTGAACAGAACTTAGGAATGATCTTGATCACGTTTTTGACATAGGATCTAGACTGTTTTAGATCTTTGGCCGAACATGAAAGTCGTAGATAATTGTCTTAAGATGATCTCTGTCAAATTTCATTAAATTTGGAATTGAATTGATATGGTAGAATTCGAAATCTTTAAACTGTGACACATTAAACTCGGACAGAATAGTTCTTATGCGAAAATTGGTGATTTTGACCTACTTAGGTATCTCGGATTGAAAAAGTTAAAACACGAAAGTTGTAGATCTTGACGTTTCTGAGTCAGATATGAAGTATTGGAATTTTTGGAATTAAATCTGATTTTTGACGAATTTTGGAGTAAACTGTGGTTTACCGGAAACAAAATCTTGAAATCTTGTTGAAACATGGAATTAACCTTTAGGGTTGAAACGAGTTGAGATATTATTTTTAAATAAATACAATTGAAGTCAGATTTTAAAAATTAAATCCCCTTACAAACTTGATAAATTAAAATTAGGGGTGAGTGCTCTGCAGGGTGCCCCCTAACGATTCACTTCGTGCCGTAATGGACGATGGTGACCCCGCGCGCTAAACTTGAAATGTGATATTGCCAAAACGTCGAAATATAGAGCCTACACTCTCGTGAATATCCGTATGGGTTTCCCGAGGCTCCGGAGTGGTACTGGGTATGGCTGATACGGTTGCGGCCGCCGGGCTACCGGCTAAACTTGTTGACATCGCGATGCTATCGTGAAACTTTGAAATACCAAATCGGGGATGTAATGGGGATTCTAAATTAAATTAAATTAGACTAAATTATGTTGTTGTCCAATTAAATTATTTAAATGCTTTATTTAAATTATGGCTATTATCTTAAACCATGCGATATGTGTTATTAAATAGAGCCCTGAGATAAATTATGCTATTGGATAGTTGATTAGATGAAATTAAATATTATGTTACTATCATGCTTTTAGTAAGTTATTCAATTTATGACTTTTAAACCCTACGATCATGCATGTGTTAACTTACTCAGCAAATTTGCTGACCAAAACCATTTTTATTCCTTTTATTACAGAATATGTGGAATGAGCATGTGTGAGCACGAATCATGCATGGGATTTTGGGAACTTTGTTTTGCTTTTGAATTCGTATTTTAGACTATATTCTGAACGGGCCTGTTTAACCCGTGTTTTGGCCATGTCGGCCCTATTTAAATTTTCGCTGCAATACTATACTAAAACAATTATTTCCGCTGCGCTATACTATTATTATTTTCCAATTATATTGTATGGGCTATCTTGAATGATTTAAATACTTTTAAATACTGCAATACCTAGCCTTGCATCTCTTTAGTAAGCTCGGAGGAACCGTGTCTTACTAGGGGGATGTGGCGGTGACATCCCGACCTGGGTAACCAAAAACCGGGGTGTTACAATATTACACTGTCTTCTTTAGCTTCTGTGGTTTAATTTGAAATTTAAATTAAGATAAAATAAAATTTAAAAATAAGTATTAAACATAATATGAAAATTTTTCTCACAATTTACTGAAAATTTCATTGATGAAAATCTCATTGATAGGGGGGCTAGTATAACACTATCTTAAAAAATATTTGAATTTGAAGTGGTGCAGTTTATATTTGTATATGTACTTTAAAGAATTACCTATAGGATCACCCGTAGAGTTTATAAGAATATCATCGGAAAATATCACATCTAATTATACATCTCCGAAATCAATACCAGCTTTACCATCACCTACATCACCTATCCATTTTGCAAATTTTCTGTCATATATAAATTTTATTGTAAACAATATTTGTTGTGGTAACTTGAGTTAATCATTCTAATTGCATATTAATACTTCTAGCCACACCTTGCTAGATGAAATATTGCGGCACAACTGTTCATGGCTAAAAACTGGTTTTCGAAGATAAAATTCGACATTTTTAAAGATTGATATTGACTTTTGTTTATAGTCATAGCAAAACAAACCGTGAGAGAGAATTTTCTCATCTCAAATCGAATGAAAATTTTGGTTAAATTAAATAGGCTCATAATTATTCTACCAATCAAGAATTTTCTACTTTCATGGTTTCCCAAAAATTAGTTTAACCTCAACTATCTAGTTCCGCATCTTAGTTACTATTAACCTACTTCAATTACATAATTTATTTGATGGATATATATTCCCAAGAAGCATGACTATGCAACCCCCATTCAACTATATTTAATAATTGGGGATGAGAACTTAGCCCAAGTGTTTATGTCCATAGGCTTCCAACGGAAGGTTGGAGGTTCGATTCCCCACTGCCCCCTATCACTCCGTTTTATTCCCCTTTGTAATTTATGTGGCATGGACTCCCACCACTCATTTCACAGGCCTTCAATGGCTCTTCAAAAAAACTATATTTAATAATTCGGTAATCCTGAACAATTTATCGTGTTTAGATATTTCAGTGAAAATAATTCATTGACATTATCTATTCTTTCATTCTTTTGACAAATATTGTTAGAACTGATATGTATATACACATTTTCATTTGCAGACATACGTTCCATGATGTAACTATTGATCGTATCAACAATCTCATGGGTAGGGGTTAATATATAGTAAAAATATTTGAATTTGAAGTGGTGCAGTTTATATTTGTATGTGTACTCTCAACAATTGACGCTATAGAATTTTCCGTAGAGTTTATAAATTTAACATCTGGAAATGTTACATCTAGTTGTACATATTCAAGATTAATACCAGCTTTACCAATTACCATCACCTACATGAAGTATTCATTGTGCAAATTTTTGTCATGTATAATTTTCATTGTAAATAACATAGCTTATAGTATCTTAAGTTAATACATCTTAATTACATATTAATACATTGAGTCCCCTCGTTCCAGTGACACGAGATATTGAACCTATCACTGACATGGGGAAAAGTGGTTTTTGAATATAGAGTCCAAGCTTCTTTAAAGGTTGGCATTTAATGTTTTTTTTATAGTCATGGTAAAACAAACTGCGAGTGGAATTTTTTCCTCTGAAATCGAATGGAGAATTTGGTTACTTCAAACGGGCTTATAATCTTCTTCCAATCAAGATTTTTCATCCCAAATATTAAGTTTTATTTTAATGAAAAGAGGTTAAATAATTTTCTAGAGAGGTTAAATAATTTTATAGGATAAGTTTTTTGCAGGTAGAATTCTCTTCACAATCTAGTGGAATACCAAATCCAGAATGTGCAGTCCTACCTCTTGGAATGGGTAAGGGTGTTATTCCATTGAATGCTACATGCAACACAATATCACATTTACCATGAAGGGCTAAACATAATATTTTCTAGATAAATTATTGATAAATGTCTTCTCAGTTCTACCATGTAAAGAAAAATGAATCTACACCCATCACTATCAACTACAGATATTATTTTATTATGAACATTCTTCTCCTCATCAATCAACAAAGGTAATAATTTAGCATGATCCGTTTTCATTTCTTCTTCATTATAATATGTCTCTTCTAGTATCGATATATTATTTGTTTCAGACATTAAAACTTCATTCAGTACCGGCATTCCAAAGAAAATTTTCAAACTTATAGAATTTGCAGCAATTAGCTTTTCAATATGAACTTACTTAGATAATTCACAATCACAATTTTCTAACAAAGCTAAGCTAGATTTTTATTTATTTTTTCGTCAATTGCAAATCTATTAAAATATAGATTAATGAATTACTTAGCTTCATCTGTTTTTTAAGTGTTACACTTTCCATTTTTGGGTGTTTGGAAATAAGTGCTACATTACCATATTTGAATCGTTTTGAAGTTTCATAATTTTTACTAATTATACTTAAATTATTAATTTTTTATATTCAATTAAATAAAAACTCAAAAGCAATAAAGTCAAATGTGACTTATTTTATTTATTTAATTATTGAAACAATTCAACTAAATCAATTTTGTTAACTTATCTTAAATCCAGTGTCATTTCCTAATGTTACATTTATTATAAAATGGAGGAGTATTCAAGGAGTATTTCTTAAATACTCACTCAGTCGCACTCAAAATGTCTCATTTTGACTTTTAATATTGTTTATCGATCAACTTTGACCTAATGTTATAGTACTTATATACGAAAAAAATATAGTCAAGTTCGGTCTTGTTAGATTCATCTAATCATGTAGTTTTAGAATATATATTTGACATAATTTTTACATATGTACTTTTTAAATTAAGGGTTGAACAAATGTATTGGACGCGTGTCCAAAAGTTTTTAGACAGAATTAATGGGACAAAGGGAGTAGATTTAAAAAAATTATTTTTTCCTTCTTACTGATGGATCTATTCACAAATATATAATTTTATACTACTTTTAAGAGAGATGACATATTTTTATGAAAACATGACCTATATATACACATTAATTAATATATGTAAATTTTTTATATATTCATTAACGTATCTTTTAATAGTATAAATTCTATATATACACAGTGAATTCCATTTAAATTTGAAATTCCAGTTTTTTTAAAAGCTGAAATTTTGGGAATTCCATATAAATTGGGAATTAAATGTATTTTAAAAACTAAAAATTGAGACTTCCATATAAACATTGATACTCCCTCCATTTTCCAAATGTTGTAACATTTGGAAATTTGGCACTATTCACATGCGCACTTTGACTTAAAATTTTATCATAGTTATATAAGTTAAAATATAGTCAAGTGAGATCTTGTTAGATTAGTCTCGTCGAGAAGTTTTTAAATATCGAACTTTTAGAATTTCTATTTGTACCAACATTTAGTTATTAATGGTTTAAAATATGTATTGGACTGCGGGCGTTGTGGGTCCGTTTCAATTTTTAGAAAACGAAAAGAGTATATCTTTAACATGAATAAATAAATATGATGTGCAATGCACATTTTGATTAAATCATTCACCACTCATAAAAAATATAACAAAAATTGAGATCAAACCTACACAAAATTATCGGCATTACAATATGTTAATCGTATTGAAATATAAACGCAATATAATTCTTAGTTGCCAGTGCATAACATCGTCATAATAATCATATAGTGTAAAAACTAAAAATCTATAAATAAATACTAAATGCAGCAATAAAATCTAAAATAAAAAATACAAAAAAAATATAATCTAAAATAGATAAAATAAAAAAAAATGCAAAATAATAAAATCCAACATAGATAAAATAAAAATATGTAAAATTTTAAATATTATCTTTTAAATCTTTTTAAAAGTGAATATATAGTGACACGATAGGATAATAGAGAAGGAAACTATAAGTAAATGATAGATTTTATACACGATAGACTAAAATCTATAATGAAAATAAATAAACGCGAAAATCTAAATTTAATAAATTAAAAAATGCAAAATAATTTAGAAAAAATAAGATATGCAAAATTTCAGATTTCAAATCTTTCAAATATTTTTAAAAGCAGGAATTCCATATATTTCAAAAACTGAAAATCTATAATAAATAAATGTAAAAATCTAAAATTAATAAATTAAAAAGTGCAAAAATTTATAAAAATTAGAAATTTGAAATGGAGACACCACATTAAATATAGGATGTATTGTTTACTAATGTTTTAATATATATATATATATATAGATTATTTAATTTAATATTATTCGAATTAAGCTTTTTGATTTGGCATGCCATTGCCATATGTGTAGTCAAATATATAAATATTATATGTAGACATAATTAAGGAATTAATTAGCTCAAAATATATGTTAGTGAAAAAATGCCCATTTGGACAATATTTGAAAACATAGAGGATAAATAGGGAAAAAATAACTATTTTGGATTTTTGGAAAGAAAAAAAAAGATTGTTTAGTCAGTTTTCTTTCCAAAAAATCTAAATCAGTCCTTTAGTAATTTTTTGCTCCATATAGTCCTCTACGTTTGCTAATTTTTTCATGTCGGTCCTAATTACGTAATTAGTATGAGGTTGCTGACGTGGCCGAAGTAAATCATATTTTACATCCACCGTGACCAATCTATAGACCCAACATAACATTATCATCTTAATAAATGTTTGAAGTAAATCTTTAAATGCTGCCATAAATCATTACTCTTAAAAATGCCTCCAGCGTGTCAATTGAGCCATTATTCACTGGGTTTAGGGACATAGTCTCCACTTGGTTCCCATTGAGCCCTCATTGGGGTTACCTAACCTACAAATAAACAACTTCCCTTCATTCGCACACATTATATATCACAATTCGTCTTAATTTTTTTTGAGAAACACCAAAAACTACCGAGACCTAAAAGAAGATACGTGCGGTAGCTGCTGACCAGAATTCTGATAGCATCTAACGAAGGCACTGCCCAATCCGAAGTGAGAATGGGCTTCGCACAGAAGAGGGAGTCGCTTGACCTATGTTTACCAAGAACACCAATTTCTTGTTGTGGTGACCGGGCTGAGATAAGGGTTGTTCAGTCTATTCAGAATAGAAATGAAGGTAAGCTCTGACATTGTTGTGAATGATTGTTGTTTCTTTATGGGTTGGGTAACCCCAATAAAGTCTCAATATGAATCAAGTGGAGATTATGTCCATCATCCCAGTAAAGAAGGGCTTAATTGACCCGCTAGAAGCATTTTTAGAGTAGTGATGTGTTATCACAGCCTTCAAATATTTATTTCAAACATCTATTAAACTGATGTGCTATGCGTTGGGACTTCAGATTGGCCACGATGGATGTAAAATATGATTTACTTCGGCCACGTCAACAATATTATGCTAATTACGTAATTAGAGCCGAATTGAAAAAAACATTAGCAAACATGGAGGACTCTATGGAGAAAAAAATTATTAACGGACCGATTTAAATTTTTTGGAAAGAAAATGGACTAAAGAAAAAAAAATCCCTTGAATTTTTGATAAAAAGGATCATAGACTATATTTTTCCAATAAATTGTGGTACGTAGGTATGTAGGTAGCCCATTTTCAAATACATGAACCTAGACGGAAAGTTAGTCCAAACACTCTCTGTCTCAGTCCTCGGGGTATGAGACTCTGAGTTGCTAATTTTAGGGTATAAATAAAGGATATTCCCCCACCCCTGACACGTCACTGTCAAAGAAAAGCCCTAATTGGGTTTAGTGGCAGGAAAGCCACCACATCTAGCAAGCTAGGATTAAGTTACAACACATTGATTTGCAAGCATTTTCATGGGTGCAAAATCTGGATCAGAATTTTGCAAGCCCTCACCACTCACCAGTCCACAGATGACAGACCCTCCCCTCCAGCCTCAAGTGTGACTGCAACAAGTGTCCTTGTTCAGACATCCAAGTATATGTCTGAACATGGGAGCTCCCTCAACAACAGTGATGCTTGGCTGCTCTGCAGCTTGGGGAACCAGTAAAGTTTGGAGGGTTTAATTAGGGGGCTACTTTGTATTATTTGAATTGATCTGCTAATTAAAGACGATAACAAGGTGGTTTGTGTGGTGGTATATATATATATATATGTGGTTCACACGACATACCAAATAGTGAACCGTCCCCTGGCTGGATCATATCGGATCACTACTGCTACTGTAGAAATGTATTTATAGCTTGTTGCAAACCTGCTGCTAAAACCTAAAAAGATGCCACACTCATTCAATTGCATCCCTTATTAATTAATTAAGGGTACATATATAATTCTGGAACTCATATATTCCTTGTAAAAGAATGGATTCTTCAACTGTAGATAGATTTCTATACTTCAATTTGCATATCTTCTACTGTTTCCATGAGAGTATACATCAAGTGTGCAAAATAATGGGAAAAGAGTGGACAAAAGAAAAGTCAATGTGAAATAGAATCACTCTCATCATGGTCTCTCATAATTTTACTATATGTCTATATCTATAAATATATATATATATATATATTATATTGTGTTATTTGACTAAAATACAAATTTTGTCCAAATTAATTTACTGGTGTATTATTTCACCTTTTTTGGGGGGCTGAATCTTGAATGCTCTATATATATAAAATATATACATGTGTGTGTTTCTTATTTTGATTTATTGGAGATCTTTTGCATAAAACTTTGGAGCTTCTGGTGGCCCCTCGATCGAAATTATGGGCAGAATCTCTTAGTATTATTGTTGATAAGGCAGGCTAATAACTTACACATGTTACCAAAAGTTCATATCACACAAACCAATTTTTTTTATCACAAAAATAATAAATAAAATATGTAGCATATAATAATAGAGTTGTAGTTTGACCTAATGGTCAATCCTTCAACTTAAAGCCTTGTAATTAGGGATTCAATCCCATCATCCCCTTCCTTCCACATTAATAACAACATTCATTTATAAGTTGTCTTCTATGGTACAATTTAGAGAAATATTTAAAAATTATTGAGAGAGGTGAACCATAAAAATTGAATGGATTCACTTAGCAAATCTTTTAAAAACACCTTTAAAAAAATTAAATTTCAATAGTATTATGTGCCCCAATTGAGCTTCAATTGCTTCTGCCCATGGCTTTGAGTAAACAGCATTTTTGCACAAAGGAATTTTTGGGTTCAGTAAGATCTCTCCCAAAAGAATTGCTTTTATTAGAAGAATTTTCTTGTTTAACTACCGAAGTTGGCTGCTAAATATTTGGTAATTGATAAATTTTGATTGCGAATTTGGTAGCTAATTTGGTTAGCAATGAATTTTGGAGTTTAGTTACTGACTGAATTTTAAAATTATTTAGTGATTAAAATTCGTGGTAAGGTCTTTTTTTTCCCCGAGGAGAAGGAGGCTTATTTAATTCATCCATTCATCCAAAATATATATATTGATTGCGAATGTTTTTTTGCTCATGGGATTACGATTTAGATTACTAAACAGCAAATTAAAGAAAATAAAACGTGAACATATAAGAATAGAAAATGTGCAACCATCATCAAATATACCTTTAAAGGGATGAGGACCTAGCCCAAGCGGTTAAGTCCATTGGCTTCCAACGGAAGGTTGGAAGTTCGATTCCCACCGGCCCCCTATCCCTCCCTTTATTTCCCCTTTGTAATTGTGTGGCATGGGCTCCCACCACCCTTTCCAGGCCTTCAATGGCTCCTCCAAAAAAAAAAAAATATACCTTTAACGATTTGTGGTTTCAAACCCTTTAATTTATATAGTATATACTTTCTAGGCAATTTACAATCCGATATCCTGTCCCGCCATATAAAAATTTGAATTTGGATTCGAATATAATCGAATATGGCATCGGATCAGGCGAGAATTATCCGTCCCACTTGCACCCCTACCTTTAACTATTTGTGGTTTCAAACCCCTTTAATTTATATAGTATATAGTACTTTTTAGGCAAAGATAAAACATAATACTAATATGCTTAGTTTCCTTTTCTAGGCAAAGCAAATTATAAACATACTGACACAAGAGGTTTCCTTCGGACTTGGGAAACCTATGCCTGCGATCCCTTACCTGCAAATATGGGAAATAAAGGACTCCACCTCCAAGTGTGTCACGCCGCCGTCGCCCATCGCCTTTCTCACTCTGGCCCCCAACATCTCCGCCCTCTTCCTCATACCCTCCCCTTCCTCCGTCGCCATCAGCCGCCGCACAATTCCCTCCACCACCGCCGCCTTCACTACCTCCCTCCGCTGGCCCCACTCCCTCACCACCACACCTATCTTCAACACCTTGTTGATCAACACCGCGTTCCTCGGCTGATCGGAATGCATCGGCCAGGCGGCGATCGGCACCCCCATTGAAATGCTCTCCATGCTCGAATTCCACCCGCAGTGGCTCATAAACCCTCCGGTTGATGAATGCCCTAAAATGCTCAATTGGGGCGCCCAATCCCTAATAATTATTCCCCTTCCCTTCACCCTATCCTCAAACCCTAATGGCAGCTCCATTTCCCCAATTTCCCCATCGCCTGTGTCGGCAGCCCTCGCCACCCAAATGAATTTTTGCTGGCTGTTCTCCAGCCCCATAGCTAGCTCCTGGATTTGCTTCTTTGGTAAAGTTGTTGACGTTCCGAAGGAGACCAGGATCACGGAATTCGGAGGCTGCCTGTGGAGCCATTCGATGCAATAATGATGCCTGTTGTTCCCATTCAATGTCAATGATGTTAATGGATGGACTGGATTGAACGGCCCGAGGGCCCATTGTTTCTTATCCCCGTGGATTTCGGGCTTCGCTAATAGGTCAAGAAACTCGCGTTCAAAAACCTTTGACGTGTTGTAAATCCTGCCCGAACACAAGCTTTTCAGTCCGTGCTGGTTCCTGATGAATTCGACGAATTCCGGCGTGAAGCACCCCGCCAGGGACGGCACGCCTTCTAGAACTTTCGGGTTCACCTCAAAAGGCTTTCCCAGATTCTCCCACAGGAAGAAAAACATGGCGTACGCGGATACACTGTGGAACACGTAGGCTTCGGCATTAGGGAAATTGACGAGGTCCTGGACCACGCTTCCCATGAGGGAATCGTAAATGATGACGACCCGCCTGTTGGCCTGGCAGAGCGACTCCGTGAGGTCCATGATTGGGCGGAGGGCGGTGGAGGCGTCGAACATAGGCTGGAGATGGGAAGGGAAATTGGTGGGGGAATTGGGGTCAGGGTTGGGGCATTGGAAGTGGAGGGAAGGGAGGTGGTGGAAAACGATGTTGGGAAAGGACAAGGGGTTCCAACCCTGGATCCGGTGGTGGGCAAGACGGTTGTGGGCGGCGGTGGTGGCGAAGTGGATGCGAATGGCAGCGGGGGCGATGAGGCGGGAGAGGTGGAGGAGCTGGTTGAGATGGCCGTGCATGGGGAAGGGCACCATCAGGATTGCTACAGATGGGGATGGGGATGGGGATGGGGATTGTGGGGTGCCATTAGAGGCTGCCATAGTAGAAGAGCTTCGATCCCTAATTTGTAGAATATAAGTAATTTATTATATTTTATACTTATTATTTGTGTGTGTGTGAAATGTTGGTTCGTGTTCTTGGGGATTTATAGCATGAGCTATACTCGATAGGGCGACCTTTAGATTTTATTAGGGATATATGAGTTGGATTTTTCATTATTTTATTATTCTAGTTTCTGTGATTAAAGTATAGCAGTCGTAGTATTTTTTATTTTTTTTTTGGAAGGTCTAATTAAATTGCGTTACCTTATACTACAGTCTACACACGGGTTAGAATTCTAAATTGGAGTGTGTTTCTATCCGGACTCCGCATATGCGGAAGTGTTCCCGGGACGCACATGTTGTTCTGCTTCTACTCACAGACATATATGGCAGTATATCATCAAATTTACTTTCCTTTTTTCATTTGAGTGATTGGTGGGTAATTAATGGGATTTTCCATTTCTGAGTGTTCCTAAAATCGTGCACAAGTTTTTTAATGTGATTGCCAAGATTGACCCAAATTTTGAAAAGATTATGTATTCATGTACTGCCATCTAGTTCATACTGTGATCTGTCCCTATTCACATGATGCTGTGAAAATTGCATCAACATGTTCTATGTTATGTTCTGCTATATTAACATAACATCTATGCTATAAGATTTGACTAGACATGTTCTAACAATTGTCTACTGTACAAACACATACTCATTACAGGGGCACGCCAAAAGCATTTATAATGAAATTATGTATTCCTGTGCTGCATGTTTACCTGATACAGTACAAACACATACTCATTACAATCTGTCCCTGTTTACCTGATGCTGTGAAAATTGCATAAATATGTTCTGTTTGAATTACCAGATGCTGCTTCTTCTTCACACATGACAGACCACACCACAAATCGAATCTTCCTCCATTACGAATAAGGAAGTTACCAATCACCGCTTCATTACTCCCATGAATTTAGGTAATCACTGATACACTTTCCTTAATTATTAAATGCATGTTAATGGAATGAAGACCCACTATGGCGACGCGTAGCACAGTTTGTGCATGGAGGGAACACGTCCGCATATGGGGATTATTTAACGTCAGGATAGTAACCGGATTGTTCTAAATTTATTATTCCTTTTTACCATCACTCAATAAACTAGTAGTTGTCCATATATAGGCATATAGTATCAATTACAATGGAATTACCCTCGACTTCCAACGGAAGTCTGGAGGTTCGATTCTCCACCGGCCCCCTATCCCTTCCTTTTATTCCCCTTTGTAATTTTTGTGGTATGGGCTCCCGCCACCCCTTTCCAAGCCTTCAATGGTTCCTCAAAAAAATTACAATGGAATTAAAGGGTAGGGATTGCAGAGACATCTAAACCCGATGGGAAAATCGAAATCTGAAAATTTCAATGCGGGGCGTGGCTTTTCGGGTTAACATCCAAGGAATTTAAATTTTTAGAAGAATTTGTTGTTTAACATCCAAGAGTCTCGTGTTTGAGTATCGCTGCTCCAATTTGTATTTGTGGGCTTTGTTTATAGTATTTGTTGTGGCTGGTTACGTTCGGATTGTTTGTTTGGGGTTCACGTGTTAGCATACCTTAAGCATGAGGAGGTGTGTTGGGTACTAATATATCGAACCTGTTCTTGTACTGAGGCTGCATATGCAGAGGTGTTATGGGGATTCATATGTTATGCTTTTTGATTCCCCAACAGTTATGATAGTGTTGGATAATATTCACTTTCCTTTTTTTTTTTTATTTCAATGATTTATCATAATTAAGGGATTCTATATTTTGTCTACTCCTATAATCGTGGGCTATTTTTGGTAGAATGTTAATGCTACACGTGTGTTTGATTGTCAGAATTTTTTATTTTTTTGAACGGATTTTATGTGGGTTTTTTTTTTGTCTACATACACTTTTTTCCCATTGGACCACACTTTCTCTTACATTTTATGTGGGTTTTTTTTTGTCTACATACACCTTTTTCCCATTGGACCACACTTTCTCTTACATTAAGTATATTTATCGTGTTCTAATGCTCATTCATATATGCTCTCTGTCTATTAAATATATGCTATGTGATTATATTTAGTTTTGCATACGTACCATATATGTCATGTTCTTCAATTTAGTGCTGCCAACACCTTTATCAGTGCTTATTCAATTGCATGAACGTGTTCTCCTCCGGCATACTTTATGTTATGGTGAAGAGTCTGATGTGTTCTGTCATTAGTCCACTGATGTTCCCTGCATAGTTTTGCAAACGTACCAGATATGTCATGTTCTTCAATTCAGTGCTGCCAACACATTTATCAGTGCTTATTCAATTGCATGAACGTGTTCTCCTCCGGCATACTTTATGTTATGATGAAGAGTCTGATGTGTTCTGTCATTAGTCAACTGATGTTCCCTGCATGCTAAAATATGTTCTGTCATTATTTCCCTTGTGATCCCTGCATGAAATGTTTAGATTCATATCAGTCTGTATTATATGTTTATACAACTTTCATTCTTGATGTTTTGTAGTTTTTTTTCCCCTACGTCCGCGACAGCCATTCTGGTGGTTATGTTCATCATGGAAATCGCTAACAACATAAACCTTTTGTTTGAGATCATATTTGAAACCGATTACGCACTATAGGCATCTCTTACACTCTTGAATTCAAGATGCTCAAATTCTTTGATATCTGCGCAATTTTTTTATGGACAAATAAATTCAGTAGTTAAACACCTTATCTGACTTCTATCCTCTCAATAATCAACATCTTGTATATTCAAACATCAATGACAGTCCATACATTCAAATCATGATGCTACGATGAATACCTGTAAACACCCGTGTTACGCGGCTGCATCCTGTCTCGTCTTCAGCCAAACCACCGACAGTATTGAGTGCTAGCATTTCGTTCGACTCCTCAATACCGTGATCGTCGTCCTTATTGAGTTCTGCTATCCCATAAACGTTTTGTGGAATTGAAGCATCCCATGTTTGCAAAACACCTTCTCCTCCAGCGTAAAGACAATCGACAGGTGCTGTATCATCGGCGTCATTCATAGGGTTTTCTCCTTCGAATTCTATTTCCCGGCCTTCGCCAAACTCTTCCGCAATTCATTGATATCTATCATCACCCCCATTTGCTAATCGTTGATGAGAAGAGAACACGTAGACAGAACTAGAAATGAATTTTCGACTACCTATTCACGGGAAAGGAACATGTTACTGCTATGAAAATGCTTTCCACGCATTCCATATCTCAATAATGATGAAAATGGCAATTACTAATCTGAATAAAATGGAATTAATTAAAAATGGCAGTTACTCCACTAATTTCGGACATCAACGATCCACATTCCATTATTTTTCTTTTGCTTTGTGTGGAATGAATTGCACCAATTCAGACGCGTAGCACATCCTCCATTATGACAGAACAGGTCTGCATATGCAGAGATGTATTACTCAGTACAGTAACTGAATTGCTAATATATACCATTGAATTATCTTCCCCAACAGCTTAAACTTTTAGTAAAGTTGATTATCTAAAAGCAGTGATGAGCAGGGCGAGCCATCTCCAGTGTCCACCCACCCAAATATATACTCCATCCGTAATTTTATGATATTAACATTTCATGTTTTCATGCAATCCAATGCAAATGTTTAATGATTAATATCTGAAATTATGTAAAAGTAAAAATTATAAAAGTTCAATATTCTAAAACTATGTGATTAGACGAATCTAACATCACTTGACTATATTTTAACTTATTTTACTGTGTTAAAAAGTTGAATCAAAATTACTCAATGAATAGTGTTTACTATGCAAACGGAGGAAGTGTGTGTATATATATATACTATTTAATTAATTTATATTCACCTCTATTGAAGTAATTTTAAATGGCGAGTTTATGTTTAATTGAATTTGTGAATGAACATTAGCGAAACCATAATTCCCTTTTAAGGGGGCCAATTTCTTTTAAAAGATTTGTTAAGAAAATACCAAGGCAATATATATATATATATATATATATTTAAGATATCGTTGAAATAATGTTATAGTACCGGCAACTGTGATGACCTACCATGTTTGGAAACCTCATTAATATTTGGATTTAATTTGATTTAATTGGGTTTGATTTCAATTCATTTAATTTTTGAGTGATTTGGATTAAAGTAATTTGTGCTTGGATACAAAAATAAATGCAAGAAATGAATTAGAAATTGGGCCTAGAATTAAATAATTAGAGGTAAAAATAATTTTTTATTTTTTATAATTCCCATGGCCGGACTGCACTTTCATTGATACCTGGACTAGACATCACAAAGTATGCATAAGAGAAAGACGAAAATGAAGACGAATGTCGTTGCCTAAAACTTCGTCATATGCCGGATTTCATCGAACATGCATGGCGACAAAACTTTGAAATTTTTGTAGTGATGTGTGGTTTCTCAAATAAGAATGAATTTGTTTTACATTAGTTGAAATATTAATATTAATTAATTATAAATTTTAATAAAATAAAGTTCGGTTTAGGGTTTCAGGAATATGGTGAAAATGGAGTATGATTTTGTCTAGATGGGATGCCTCAATAAACTCCCAGATAGAAAATAGCACGAGAATGTGACGCCTTGATAAGCTTCTTAATGAGGAATATAATGATGCATGATTTCGGAAACAGAGATGGCAACAGGGATGATTATCAGTCCAACATTTATGTACTTCCTCCGTTCTTTTTTTAAGTGCTCCATTTGAATCACTATTTTTAATTAGCTGACTTTGGAGCTTTATTTGGTTAGGTTAAAGAATGATTTTGAAGGTAAGCCTAACATGAGTTTCGTAGTTTGTACTCTCTACTTTCACTATTACTTTACCATTTTTTATTTAGCCTTGTAACGAATCATATAGAACGATCCAAAGTCAGCTAGTTGAAAACAGTAATTAAAATGGATCACTTAAAAGATAAAGGAGGTAGTAACTAGGGGTTGAAATAGGCTAGGCCGGACTAGGTCTAGGCTTGTACGGTCTGGGCCTACGTCGATTTTCATAGGCCCTAGACTGACCTATTACATTTGATAGGCCCATGCTATAGGCCTAAGCCTGGCCTATTGATTTAAATAGGCCAGCTTCTAAGCCTTTTAAAAGCCTGATTAAGCCTATTTTAGAAATAAGTTTAAATTTTTTTATATATATCCGGATGTAATCATAAGGTTGCAAGACATAATTTATTTACTTGGGCAAGTTTTCATCCAAAACTATTTATATATGGGGTTGAACTATTTATATACGAGAAAAAATCCATATATATTTTAAAAGTCTATATAAGTTAAATTAATAATTATTTTTACATGATACTATAATACTAATAATACAGTATATTCCAATGTAATAAATATAAATAGACCATTAATATGATAAATAGCCCGGTCTGGTAGGCCTAAAAGGCTTTTAATTAAGTCTGGCCTAGACCTATTTAGCTAAATAGGCTTTTAAATTAGCCTAAGTCTAGTCTGTTTATAAAAAAAGTCTGGCCTGACTTTGCCTTCGGTAGGCTAGGCCATAGGCCCCTGTCGGGTAGCCTGGCCTATTCTCAACCCTAGTAGTAACACACACAATACATAAAAAAACACTCCTTCAACAGGAGCTGATTCAGCTCCAAACCAAATGTCATGTACATATATCAGGGAGCTGTTTGGATGCTGAACATGTGGAATTCAGCGCGCTGCATGTGCTAAGGTCAAGTGCATTGGGTGCTAAGTGACCTTCTTTGCAATTATTATATTTTCTAAACTGAGAACCTGCTAATTATGGTAATTATTATAGTACAATAAAAACTTCATCATAAATATTAGCAAATACATATCACAAACTTAGCACTTCCAAATATAAGAGCGTGCTAATTATTGTAATTATTACTCCCTCTATCCTATTTTGAAGCAAGTTTTTGGGTTTGTCAATTTGATACATCAATTGATTTAACTTCGAGAGTGTGTGCATTCACATTATCCTGGTGCCGCCGATTGGCTTGATGTATATGTTGTTGGAATGTTTTGGTTGCACTTTGGTGAGGTTACTGTGCAAGGAAGAGTCCTGCATTCTAGAGAGCCAGTTGATAAGGATGAAAATCGAATTTTAATGCCGACACTGAGTTAGAGAGGTGGTGCCTCATGTTGAAGATGGTTTTGGAATGGGAAGGCTGCCGAGTCTGTTCTTTTGGAGGCACTCGGTCACTATTGTAATCAGCTGATCTTGATCGTGTTAATGCGCCTTCGTAGTTGATTGCCTTCTGGTTTTATTATTTCTGCTGAAGACCGTTTAGCTTCTAGCTCATGTAATTAGTTTGGCTATGTTTTGGGGGCTGGCTTCAGGCCGGATGAGGTGTTGTGTGCAATGGTTGTCGATGGTGGTGGTATGTCTGAGGCTGATAGTGATCCTTGTATGATTGTTCTAACTTTCCTTATGGAATAAATTTATCTTCTTCTCAAAAAAAATAAAATATTTTGTTTGATTTCTACACATAATCTAATGCATTTTTTTAAATTCTTAATATCTTAAAATATGTGCAACAAAATATTATGTAAAATATAGATTCTAAAACTATATGATTATACGATTCTAACAAAACCCAACTCGACTATTTTTTTCAAATATATACTTGAGATAAAATTGAGTCAAAGTTAAATTATCAACAGTGTCAAAAAGTCAAACATAACAACGTACTTAGGACGGAGGAAGTATGTGGTAATAAAAACCCCTCCATAAATATTAGCACTTCCAAATATGAGAGCGTGCTAATTATGATAATCATTATATGGTAATAAAAATCCCAACATCAATGCTAGCACATACATATCTCATACTTAGCACTTCCAAATATGAGAACGTGCTAATTATGGTAATCATTATATCTGGTAATAAAAATCCCATCATAAATGTTATGGTAATAAAAATCTCACCATAAATGTTAGCACATACATATTTCATATGTAGCACTTCAAGGTCACGTTAAATCAGCGTATAAACCAATCTCATATATGAATATATATATATATATATATATATAAATGGTTGGAGATTAATTAATTAAGTTATAATGGAACAAAGAATTAATTAATTCATATGCATTCTCTCTAGCCTGAATAGGCTGTATCGCCAAAAAAATTAATTCATATGCATTCTCTGGCGAGAATAAATAAAGTTTTTTAATGGTTCAATCATTCTATTGAAATATGGGGAAAAAAAGATCAGGACAACTTGGTTGAAAATTGGTCTAATTAATCGTAAGATTTTATTTAATGATTAAGGGACAAAATTATTATTCTGGTTGAAGAATATATAAAAATGAAGTATCAAATTGGGTTCTTTTAAATTCGTCTATATAAAATTTTAAATTATATATTTAACATATTTTTATTTATATACTTTAATATATTAATTATTAAATAAATATATTAAATTTGGTATTTTTAAAAAAGCATGACGTAGAAAGTATTATGAATGTGACATGCACACGCAAGCAAGGGGTCGATGACAGTGCTAGTATTACTATTAAGGGAACGAGACTTGATGCATGAAAATAATAATACTTCCTCCGTTTTTTATTGTTAGCTACATTGAAAGTTTTGTTACTATTCATTGAATTACTTTGATTTCAATTTTTCTCATAGTTATACAAGTTAAAATATAGTCATGTGTGATCTTGTTAGATTCGTCTCGATGTAGTTTTTAAATATGGAACTTATAGAATTTTTACTTGTGTCAAACTTGAGTTATTAACGGTTTAAAATGTGCATTGGACTGCGTGCAATGTGGGTCCGTAGCAAACAAATAAAAACGGAGGAAGTATAATGCATATTGTTATAGGGGGCGGTTTCGGTGCAGGCCGGCTGTAGGTGCTGGGGTATGTGTATATGAAGTGATGTGTGAGTATAAAAAAGTGATGGATGGAAGCTATGAACCAAAAATAAATAAAAAAAAACAACCTACCGTCTATACATTATTTTATAAAGCTTACACATCACTTTACAAAGGGCTACACATCATTTTTAGCGCTGCCTGTACCTGCTGGCAATTGTTATGTCATTACAGAAACCGGATTATTGTTATAGAATATAACCATATTATTTGGAAGGCCCTATTATTGTGTACGATGTGTCGTGTAGGAATGTACGTCGTGATGTGCAAATTGAGAGAGTAAACATGTTTATTTCACCCTTGTAATTTATAGGGGATCTCTTTTTTTACCGCCACAATGAAGATAGAGTAAGTAATCTAATAATAATATATGATGGGCAGTGGAGCATCCACAACTCATCCATGTAGTCGCGTATGAAATACAACCGGATTCAGACAAGTGATAAGGATCCTTCTAGAAAGGTTTGTAATAATATGAAGTATAAATGAAAAAAAAAAAACAACTAGTAAGTGGTATAATATTAATGTAACAAATTGAAAAATATATATTACTCCCTCCGTTTTCTTTTAAATGTTACGTTTTGATTTTTTTACTGTCTATTCACTACAAAAATTCGTAGCAAGGCGACGAATTTGGCGACGAAATTTATTGAAGTCGTCGCCTGGCGGATTTCATTGCCTTTTTCGTCGCCTAGAGCACTAGACGACGAACAAGGCGACGAAATCCTTTCGTCACCTACCCCGAAATTCTTTTAGTGATTGTAGCACTTTGACTTCTATTTTCATTATTATAGAAGATAAAATATAATTAAATGAGATCTTGTTAGATTCGTATCATTTTATAGTTTTTAAATATTAAATTTTTTAGTTTTATCGAATTTGAGTTATTAATTGTTAAAAAAATGCATTGATATACGTGCAAATGAAAAGTGTAAGATTTTTTTTAAAAAAAAAAAGGGGAGAAATTATATAATTACAGCGATGATGTATAACGTCATCTCCAACCGAAAAGTTGGGAAGGTCAGCTGTACAGATTGGTCCACATGAATGCTAATTTTGGAAAATCCATATATAGTGTTGCTCCAGGCCACAATTGGAAACGGGCACGGCTCACATGTCGGGGAGAGTATCTGTGACGTGTGAGAAGTAGGTGGGGCCCATTTTCTGTTATTTCAAATGCTCAGCATCACCATCTCACATGTACGCTGTCCATTTCTTATAATACTACATATGTCCCTCCAAATATTGGAGGGACAACTTGTTCCGGACATGGGAGTATTACTCATGTATGGCGGACTTTCAACTTTTAGGTCGCCTTACCACGCTGTCCATTTTAGGTTATGATTATAATATATTAATAATACACATATTCATTATGTTGGAGAGTGTGATTGTAATGCGATATTGAATTCATGTGAAGGGTTAAAGGTATTATCATAAAATTATATTCGAATATCATTATTATAAATATTATAAAATTGATCATTTGATACATCACATTTATGATCTGCTCTGTACATAAAATTGAAATTGTAAGGAGTTGGAACTGTTGAGAGCTCAAATTTTCAATTTTATAAATGTGTTTGTAAAAGTAGTTGTAGGTATCATAAATTTTAAAAAACGGCATAAAAAGACAAATATTCATTTAATATATAATTCGATAGATTTATTTTGTAACACCTCGGTTTTCAAAACTCTAAAAGGACCGAGATGCTACCGCCTCATCTCCCTAATTAAGCTTGCACTTGGCTAAATTAACTGGAAAGATGCTAAGACTAATTTTTACCGTAACGCATGTATAGGGATTTACTTAAAAGAAAATAAATATACGGAAGCATTTAAAAGGAGTCACAAATATTGTTTTATGCAAAGAAAAATAATAAAATATGCATAATATCTTTTTGAGAAACCATCCCAATGCAATGGTTATGCTCCACCTTTTAATCTTCGACGTCTCAAAAAAAAATGTAAAACCAGGTAGTCAATAAGTAGGTTAACCATGTTCCCAGACACAATGTTAGTTATCAGTTTTTTTAAAGTAAATTCTTTTATTTAATATATGTCTATATATATATATTGCAGAAGAAGAATTATCAAAATTTATTATTTTAAATTCGCCGCCGTACTATTAAGATATCACGAAGACACCCAAACATAATATCATCAATAATATCAATATCATAGGTGAGAAACAGTTGTCTCACGGTATAACAATTGTATCCACGGTAATGTAGCGGACTCTAAACAGACTCACACCGGTGCCCACGCATAATCCTAAATAGGAACTATACGGGAGTATAGACTCTTTCATACTGTCTAGGCCTCTTTCAATATCATGAACCGTTTAGGCAAAACTTTCAATTATGCTCATTCAGAACTCGGATTTCCTAAAGTACTTTAGCAAATATGGATATCATATAAAGTAATTCCTAAATTTAATACTTAAATAAAAAAACATTGACCAACCATGCCACAAGAAAATCATACATTCATCATAATTGGCAGGAATACATTCGACATATGCTGTCTTGGCATAAAAATTATATAAAAATATCCGCTGAAAAGAAAATTCTCAAAATTTCAAGTTAGATTCAAAACACAAATATGTAAAACTTTCATCTTTTATACTTTTCCAAATTATATTATTATGTTAATGAAAAGTAGCTATTTCTACAGAAGTATAATTCGGATGTTAGAATTCGCGCGGTCGGTTTATAAAATTCCTCTAAAACTAACGGATGCTCAGAAAATTCCCAAATTTTTAGGTTAGACTCATTATGAAATGTTCTACAATGTTCGAGTTTTACATTTTTACAAATTTTGTATCTAAGTTAACGAAAAACTATGATTTGTACAGAAGCACAAATCTACCATCAAAAAATATGTTGTCTTCGAAAATAAATTCTATAAATATAAGGACTTATCCAAAAATTCCAAAATTTTAAGTTAGTCTTCTGACAAAATATCGATACATTTCATGTTTTAAGTGTTTCCAAATTCCTTCCTTAAACTAATGAAAAATTACGACTTTTACAGAGGTGCAAATCTGTCTCAAAAAATCACCTAGGAACATTTCTGGTATGAAATTCTTTTAACATAGAAAAACACATTAAAAATTTCCGAAATTTTTACCATATATCCTGAACTCATAGATCTACAATTTCTCAGTTTATCAGATTCTGAAATTCAGGCCCTATCATAGAGTAAAAATTCATTCTTTTACTTAAAAGATATCTGTCACAAAAATCCAAACTTAAGTAGAGTGTTCCTAACTTCAACAATTCAAAAGTCTAGCAATAAAATAGCATGTAGGAATGCAGTTTAACCTACCTTAACTCGTGATGAGGGATCTTACAAAAAGTCTTCGCCTTATTCCCTACTCTTGCTGGATCGCGGCCGTTCCTCCCACTTCAACTATGGGAGAAGATGGATTCTTTTTTTCTTTTTCTTCGTTTTTTTTTTCTTTGGATGTAACAACCCGAATTTTATTATATTCCACCCGCAATTATTATTAGTATTATTTTTATGGGACTAGAATTTTATTATTTTTGGACTTTATTTTATTTTGAAGTTAATAAAGTTTTACTAAGGATATGATTGCATTTTAAATTTTAAGGGTACATGTTTATTAAAAATTTATCACTTTTAATTTCAAGCTAGTATTATCATTTTTAGTTAATTTTTTTTTAAGAAATATATATATTAATAAGGACAATGGATACGTAGCCCTTTATTTAACTACTAAAATATAAGTATATATTTATACGTGTAGGCAGTAAAAACGTAGTGTATAGATTTATATATATTAAATAGTAGTATATACGTGTTATGTAGATATATACTAAGTAATTAAATAATAGTAGAAATAGTATGAAGGTTTCGTCCCACATCGACTATACACTAATTTATGTCTTGATCAAGTGTCTATATAAAGGGCATACAACTGAAATTCTAATACTGCACAAAAAAAAAATAACTAAGCTTACAACCGAGAGGTAAGCTAGGGTTATTTTCATTATTATTATTATTATTATTATTATTATTATTATTATTATTATTATTATTAATGGGGTGATGTTTTTGCGTCGCCCCGGCCTAGTGGGGTGATGCCTTCGCATTGTCCCGGTCTTTCTTTTAAAAGAGGGACTTTAATAATTTTGTTTTTGTAGCAGAATAGTAGCCGAGGAGGCACTAAGGACCTGCTAGGTGTCGGTCTTAGTATAAATTTTGCAGTAAGGTAAGTTTCCTATGCTTTCCGTCTTTATTATTTTTATTCGCTTTCTTTATCCGCTTTCCCTATTTATTTAAGTTGTCTTTGTTTAGCTTTCCTTTAGTCGCTTTCCTTAATTATTTAGTGTGCCTTTGCCTTAGTAGTAGGCCTTTATTTTTTATTCCTGCTTTAGTAGTTGGCATTATGTTTCGTTCTTGCCCTACTAATAGTAGGCTTTTATTGTTTCTTATTGGCCTACAATGTCCGCTATCGCTTGTTCGCTTATTGAACATTATTTTATTTGCTAGCCTTGTTATTCTTGTGGCACTTGCTTCCGTCGCATAATTCCTTTTGATTTCGTTCCGATTGCCTTTGATATACGTAGACACTCGCTGTATAATTAATCCTTTGATTATATGCCTAAGTACGGCAATATAGGTTATAGCCATCCCGCCGAGGGGTTTAATGGCATATTATGAGTGAGACCAATTCTTTGTTGAACCTGGTGAGGTAATCCATCTTGTTGTTGACTCTTTGGCCTGCGGGCGCCCTTAAAGGGTAATTATCTATTGATTAATAGATAACAAGCATGATTGAGGTTGACTTGCCGTGTGACGGCCCGTGTTCAGTTGGCGCTGGAAAATGTCATATAGAGTGACCCCTGATCTAAATGAGATCGGGTGAAACCCGAGATTTAGTCAGGATACCGGTATTGTGAGGTTCATTCTGAATCCCTCTAACATGCATGCAACCATTGAGATGGTTATTCATATTTCGGCAATTGCCTTGTTGAGTATTTCGGGCTGCTTC
This sequence comes from Hygrophila difformis, assembly GCA_030278955.1. Lineage (NCBI taxonomy): Eukaryota > Viridiplantae > Streptophyta > Magnoliopsida > Lamiales > Acanthaceae > Hygrophila > Hygrophila difformis. The sequence goes on along the minus strand of JAOANR010000012.1, from coordinate 36,569,011 downwards.
CGAAATTAATATTGATATTATTGACTTACTGTTGCTGAATTGAGAGTACCATTATTGTGTTGCCCCTATTGTTGAGCTCCGGTTTATTGATCTGAAAGCAGCCTTGTTCTGTCAATAATTGTTCTACTGTTCGTTGGTTCCGAGTATAGGGAACTTACCAGCGAATCCGTCGCTGATAATCTTTCTTCTTTATTCCTTTTTCCTTCCAGAGTAAGACTAAAGACTGACAAGGGAAGGGAGCACTACACCTACACGTTTTCTGCATAAAGCACTTTCATTAGTTTTAAGATGTCAGACTTTTTGTTACTGTTGTATTATGATTTTGCTATCACATGTATAATATTAAAGTAAGTTGTTGTTCCTCTTTATAAGTTGTTTTGAGAAACGATCTTCGGTTATATAAAATATTATATCTTTTTTGTTTAAGCATGGTTGTTTGAAATGGATATTTGGTATACTCATTTTAGCCTTAGCATCTCCTAAATAAGCCGATGTGTCAGATCGCGCCTTATTTAGGAGGTGTGGCGGTAACACCCGCGAGTCGGAGAAAAATCGGGGTGTTACAGAGTGGTATCAGAGCGTCCAATTACTTTCAGAATATTTTCTATAAAAGTATATTTAACTTACGACATTTTTTTTAGGGATTTTACCCTTTCAAATTTTGCATTACATTGCAATGCATGACACTGGGGTCATTTGGGGACACATAAGTATTTCTATCTAGGCAAGTAGCTCTATACTCAGTATTTAACTATTGTAGAAATGACTTCTCCAAACGATCCGCACCGGACGGTCGCTGCACTGACTACACTGATATCTGAGAACGCGGACTTAAGGTATGAAATTCGAGAGTTGAGGGACAGACTGCGTAGGGCTGAAGAAGAAGCGCGACGGGAGAGGTTCCGACGGGTTGATGCCGAGCATCAACTTTATACTGCGTTACATGGCCAGCCACCCTACGATAGGCATATGGCAGGACCCAGTACACCGGCGAGACCCGTTGCTCCAGCTATACCGCCCCCACCTGTGATTGCAGCCCCGTTGGCAGCCGTCCGACCTTCAGCGCGACGAGACTGGCCCCCTCATTGCGGCCCTCAGCCCCAGCCAGAGCGACTTCACAGTGGGAGCCCCACTCATCACGAGGAAGACCCTGAGGATCCAGGAGAGGAGGACCCGGATGAGAGTGTTGGTTCAGCGCGCACACCCACGCCCCCAGGCTCTCCGATCTGCGTCCTGGTTGGCCCTACTCCGCACAGTGTTTAGCTCGACTACTAGATGTTTTGACACTCCTGTATAGTTTTGCCATAGGCCATATTTTGCTTGTATCTGGCCACTATTTTGCTAAACTTATATAGATCTAGGTGACTTTTGTATATAAATCAGAACTACGTTAGTCCTTGATCCCCCTAAAAAGGGTACGTAGGCAGCCTTCGGGCCCAGGACTTCGTTTTTATATCTTTTTGCCTTTAACTCACCTAAGAAGTTAGTACTAATCGTTATTCTCCGCAGAATGGTACGCGGTGATAGGATTAACCCCGTACCCGATGACTCAATATCTAGAAACACCAGGAATTACCGACAGAGGCGACCGGTGGTCCCAACTGAAGAGAATAGGAGGAACCAAATAAACGATCAACCACCTCCGCCTCTAGCTGAGCTTCCGATGGATGCCCAACCTCTTGAGAATCCAAATGGACTTAATGAAAATATCAACCTGGCACAAGGACAGCCTGACCAAGTCCCACCAGAAGGAGGTAATGCAGCACCCCCTCCACCCGTGGACCCTATGGCAATGATGCAACAACTGTTGGCTACTTTGGGAGCTGCTGTCCAGAATCAGGCCACTCCTCAACCCACCCAACCTACCAACTACTTGAGCTTAGTGGCACATTACAATCCACCAATGTATGAGGGACAAGAGGATCCAGCACGACTAGAGGACTGGATTAGGACATTTGAGAAACTTTTGAATGCTACACAGTGTCCTGAGGAACAAGATGTCCATATTGCCTCATACTATCTGAGAGGTGAAGCTGATGCATGGTGGCGGACCCATGAGGAATTAATAGACAATGAGAGAGATACATACTACTGGGAACAGTTCGTGGCCGACTTAAGGAATCGATTCTATCCTTCAAGTGTGAAGCAAGCCAAATATGAAGAATTCATGACTTTGCGACAAGGGAACTTGAGTGTGCAAGAGTATCATGCAAAATTCTTAGAACTGTTGAGGTTTGCACCTGACTTGGCTTCCACTGACGAAGCGAGAGCTCAGAGGTTTGAGCTAGGATTGAATTTTTCAATCCGTGAAGCATTTGGAGGAAAACAGTTTACAAGCCTTCAAAAGGTCTATGATCGAGCAGTCACTATGTCTCGAATTCTGCAGCAAAAGAGAAAGTTTAGTGGAGCAGAAGCCAGCAACAAGTTCCAGCAGCAAGAGTCTAACCAAAATAAACGAGGATATTTTGGTCGAAGGGACGACAACAGAAACCGAGGAAGAGATCGAGATGGTAGGAGAAATGATCGTGGCATCGACACTCGTCCACCTGTTAGCAGGAATGAGACACTTCCTTCTCCATGCCCCAAATGCCAGAGACGCCATTTATGCCAAGCATGCCCTGGAAGGAATTCTTGTTATAGATGTGGTCGAGAAGGTCATCAACAAGCCACTTGCCTTACCCGTTTTGACAGGATTACAAAAAGGGATGACCTGGAAAGTAATCAAGGCAATAACAGGGGAGATCGCCCGAGGAATGATCGTGGAAATGGAATCCAGAGGCAGAATACACGAGATACAGGAGTTGGACGTAATGGGAACCGTAACAACTCTACACAACCGCAACAACAGCCAGTGGGACGACTTAATGTGCTAAACCAAGCCGATGTGCCTGAGCATGGAAACGTGATGACTGGTACGCTTACAATTTCCAGCACTCCTATTAAGGCATTATTTGATTCAGGAGCTAGTTGTTCTTTTATATCCTCGAACATAGTACCCCAACTAGGACTCTCTGAACCTAGTACAATTTCGTTTGGAATCTCTCTACCATCTGGGGGAATAGTCCCTTGCTCTAAACAGTACTCTCAGGTCCCTTTGCTGATTAACAATATTGAGTTCCCATCTAACTTAACTAAGTTCCCTTTATCGAATTTCGATGTAATTCTGGGAATGGATTGGTTGGCACTATATAAGGCTAAGATTGAGTGCCAGAAGCAGAAAGTCGCACTCCGGAGCCCAAAGGGTGATAAGGTGTTCTATTATGCACAACCTATGAAGCCGTGCATAAAAATAGTATCAGCCCTACAATTGGGGACTTTACTGAAAAAGGGTTACCCATTGTATGCATGTTATGTACATAACATGCAAGTTGAAGAAAAAGAGATCAATACAATACCGATAGTAAGGGAATATCCAGATGTCTTTCCAGATGAGATTCCTGGCTTGCCCCCAGCTCGGGAAGTAGAGTTTACTATTGATTTAGTGCCTGGAACAGAGCCCATTTCTAAAGCTCCTTATCGCATGGCCCCAGCTGAAATGAAAGAGCTAAAGGAGCAGTTAGAAGACATGCTTAAGAAGGGCTACATCCGCCCCAGTACATCTCCGTGGGGTGCACCAGTTCTTTTTGTCAAGAAAAAAGATGGCGGATTGAGGTTATGTATTGATTATAGAGGCCTAAATCAAGTGACTATTAAGAACAAATATCCTTTGCCAAGGATAGAGGATTTTTTTGATCAACTCCGAGGTGCGAAAGTGTTTTTGAAAATAGATCTTCGATCTGGATATCACCAGTTAAGGGTTGCTGAGAAGGATATACCGAAGACCGCGTTTCGAACCCGTTATGGACATTATGAGTTCACAGTGATGTCTTTTGGGTTGACAAACGCGCCTGCAGTATTTATGGGCCTCATGAATAACGTTTTTAGGAAGTTATTGGATACGTGTGTTGTCGTATTTATAGATGACATATTAGTCTACTCGAAGGACAAAGAAGAACATGCCCAACACCTACGAGAAGTCTTACAAATCTTAAGAGACCACCAACTCTATGCCAAACTCTCTAAATGCGAGTTTTGGCTAGATAAAGTAGCCTTTTTAGGGCATGTGGTGTCAGCTGAAGGAGTAGCGGTAGACCCTCTAAAGATTTCTGCAGTATCTGAATGGCCAAGGCCAACTAATCAAACGGAGATACGAAGCTTTCTTGGCCTAGCTGGCTATTACAGGCGTTTCGTTAAAGATTTCTCGAAGATTGCAAGGCCATTGACACAGATGTTGAAGAAGGGATTGAAGTATGATTGGACTCCCGAATGCGAGACTGCATTTCATGAGCTGAAACGAAGATTAACAACTGCACCAGTTTTGACTTTACCTACGGAAGGAGATAACTTCGAGATATATACTGATGCCTCGAAGAGTGGTTTGGGTTGCGTTTTAATGCAACAAGGCAAAGTCATTTCATACGCATCAAGGCAGTTGCGACCTCATGAGGAAAATTACCCCACGCATGACCTCGAATTGGCTGCGGTTGTTTTTGCATTGAAGATTTGGCGCCATTACTTATATGGACGAACTTGCAAGATCTTCACGGATCATAAAAGTTTAAAATATATATTCACTCAGAAGGAGTTGAATATGCGCCAAAGAAGATGGCTCGAATTGATTAAAGATTACGACCTCGACATCGCCTATCATGAAGGGAAGGCGAATGTAGTTGCAGATGCTTTGAGTCGAAAGCCGACGCACTTGATGAATACAAGGATTGTGCCACCAGAGCTTTACATGGACTTAATGCGTTTGGACATCGAACTTGTCCACCAAGGTACTGTCCATACTATACTGAGCGCTATGACAATCCAGCCTACCTGGTTTGATGAAATACGTGAAAACCAACCAGGAGACGTCAAGCTGGACCGTTCAAGCAGAAGATAAACGAAGGAAAAGCCATTGAATTCAAGGTCCATGACGATGGAAGTATTAGATATAAAGGAAGATGGTGTGTCCCGCAGAAGTGTGGGGATTTAAAGAAGAGGATAATGGAAGAAGAACATGATACACCTTATTCAGTGCATCCTGGAGGAGATAAGTTATACAAGGATTTGAAGAAGACATTTTGGTGGCCAAGGATAAAGCGCGAAGTAGCTGAATTTGTGGCAAGGTGCTTGACTTGCCAGAAGGTCAAAGCAGAAAGAAAGAAACCACTCGGATTGGTACAACCCCTAGAGATACCCGCATGGAAGTGGGATAGTATATCTATGGATTTTGTCTCTGGGTTACCCACGACCCCACGGGGTATGAACAAGATATGGGTGATAGTCGACCGTTTGACTAAAACTGCTATCCTTATTCCCATGAAGAACACATGGTCAATGGATCAGATGGCTAGAGCCTACATTGACAATGTTGTTCGAAGACACGGAATTCCACATGACATAGTATCGGATCGCGATAGTCGATTCATCTCCAACTTTTGGCAGAAATTACAAACAGCATTGGGTACAAAAGTTAAGATGAGTACCGCCTTCCACCCAATGACAGATGGTCAAACAGAACGGACCATCCAAACTTTGGAGGATATGCTCAGAGCATGCGCACTGGAGTTCAAATGTAGTTGGGAGACTCATTTACCTCTAATTGAGTTCTCCTATAACAATAGTTATCATACCAGTATCGGTATGTCCCCATTTGAAGCTCTTTATGGACGAAGGTGTCGAAGCCCACTATGTTGGAACAAGGATGACGATGGAGTGGTAGTAGGACCCGATATGTTGGAGGAAACAGTAAAGGCAATCGAGCTCATCAGACAGAAAATGAAAGCAGCTCAAGATCGCCAAAAACACTACGCGGACCCCAAACGACAAGATGCTGAATTCCAAGTTGGTGATAAGGTGATGTTGAAGATTTCTCCCATGCGTGGTGTGATGCGTTTTGGGAAAAAGGGGAAATTGAGCCCGCGATTCATTGGACCATATGAGATTTTGGAACGTGTAGGTAATCTCGCCTACAAACTTGCTCTACCACCAGCGTTGAGTGCGGTACATGATGTATTCCACATCTCACAACTGCGAAAGTACGTTCACAATCCCGCACATGTTCTCCAGCCGGAAACAATAAATTTGAATGAAGATCTTACTTATGAAGAGAAACCACTTCGGATCATCGACACAAAGGAACGAAAGACGAGAAATAGGACCATACGCCTAGTTAGAGTTATTTGGTCGAATCATGGCACTGAAGAGCAAACATGGGAAACAGAAGTTGAGATGCGGCAAAAGTATCCGGAACTTTTTGCCGAAAACAACATAGTTATGGGAGCATAACTAGAATCTTAAGTGGGGGAGGATGTGACACCCCATTCCAAGTTACCACATTGCTCTCAGTATGGTATGATCTTATTTTGATATATTTTATTTTGGTGTTGACGGTTGTTACTTACCTCACTTTTAAAGAACGAATATTGACTTCGGGGACGAAGTCATTTCTTAAGGGGGGTAGATTGTAACAACCCGAATTTTATTATATTCCACCCGCAATTATTATTAGTATTATTTTTATGGGACTAGAATTTTATTATTTTTGGACTTTATTTTATTTTGAAGTTAATAAAGTTTTACTAAGGATATGATTGCATTTTAAATTTTAAGGGTACATGTTTATTAAAAATTTATCACTTTTAATTTCAAGCTAGTATTATCATTTTTAGTTAATTTTTTTTAAGAAATATATATATTAATAAGGACAATGGATACGTAGCCCTTTATTTAACTACTAAAATATAAGTATATATTTATACGTGTAGGCAGTAAAAACGTAGTGTATAGATTTATATATATTAAATAGTAGTATATACGTGTTATGTAGATATACTAAGTAATTAAATAATAGTAGAAATAGTATGAAGGTTTCGTCCCACATCGACTATACACTAATTTATGTCTTGATCAAGTGTCTATATAAAGGGCATACAACTGAAATTCTAATACTGCACAAAAAAAAATAACTAAGCTTACAACCGAGAGGTAAGCTAGGGTTATTTTCATTATTATTATTATTATTATTATTATTATTATTATTATTATTATTATTATTATTATTATTAATGGGGTGATGTTTTTGCGTCGCCCCGGCCTAGTGGGGTGATGCCTTCGCATTGCCCCGGTCTTTCTTTTAAAAGAGGGACTTTAATAATTTTGTTTTTGTAGCAGAATAGTAGCCGAGGAGGCACTAAGGACCTGCTAGGTGTCGGTCTTAGTATAAATTTTGCAGTAGGGTAAGTTTCCTATGCTTTCCGTCTTTATTATTTTTATTCGCTTTCTTTATCCGCTTTCCCTATTTATTTAAGTTGTCTTTGTTTGGCTTTCCTTTAGTCGCTTTCCTTAATTATTTAGTGTACCTTTGCCTTAGTAGTAGGCCTTTATTTTTATTCATGCTTTAGTAGTTGGCATTATGTTTCGTTCTTGCCCTACTAGTAGTAGGCTTTTATTGTTTCTTATTGGCCTACAATGTCCGCTATCGCTTGTTCGCTTATTGAACATTATTTTATTTGCTAGCCTTGTTATTCTTGTGGCACTTGCTTCCGTCGCATAATTCCTTTTGATTTCGTTCCGATTGCCTTTGATATACGTAGACACTCGCTGTATAATTAATCCTTTGATTATATGCCTAAGTACGGCAATATAGGTTATAGCCATCCCGCCGAGGGGTTTAATGGCATATTATGAGTGAGACCAATTCTTTGTTGAACCTGGTGAGGTAATCCATCTTGTTGTTGACTCTTTGGCCTGCGGGCGCCCTTAAAGGGTAATTATCTATTGATTAATAGATAACAAGCATGATTGAGGTTGACTTGCCGTGTGACGGCCCATGTTCAGTTGGCGCTGGAAAATGCCATATAGAGTGACCCCTGATCTAAATGAGATCGGGTGAAACCCGAGATTTAGTCAGGATACCGGTATTGTGAGGTTCATTCTGAATCCCTCTAACATGCATGCAACCATTGAGATGGTTATTCATATTTCGGCAATTGCCTTGTTGAGTATTTCGGGCTGCTTCCGAAATTAATATTGATATTATTGACTTACTGTTGCTGAATTGAGAGTACCATTATTGTGTTGCCCCTATTGTTGAGCTCCGGTTTATTGATCTGAAAGCAGCCTTGTTCTGTCAATAATTGTTCTACTGTTCGTTGGTTCCGAGTATAGGGAACTTACCAGCGAATCCGTCGCTGATAATCTTTCTTCTTTATTCCTTTTTCCTTCCAGAGTAAGACTAAAGACTGACAAGGGAAGGGAGCACTACACCTACATGTTTTCTGCATAAAGCACTTTCATTAGTTTTAAGATGTCAGACTTTTTGTTACTGTTGTATTATGATTTTGCTATCACATGTATAATATTAAAGTAAGTTGTTGTTCCTCTTTGTAAGTTGTTTTGAGAAACGATCTTCGATTATATAAAATATTATATCTTTTCTGTTTAAGCATGGTTGTTTGAAATGGATATTTGGTATACTCATTTTAGCCTTAGCATCTCCTAAATAAGCCGATGTGTCAGATCGCGCCTTATTTAGGATGTGTGGCGGTAACACCCGCGAGTCGGAGAAAAATCGGGGTGTTACATTGGATGTAGTAATGGTTTGAGTAACAAAATAGGAAGATGAAGAAGATTTGACTTAAAAAGGCGTATGGGTGGTTTTAGGGCTTTAGGATCCAAGATTTTATTTTCCAAATATTTGCTATGATTGTGGGTTTTTTTTTTTTTTTTGTGGGCAATGATTAATATTTTATTGCAACCTCAGAAAATACCAAGTCCAGTACAAAACATTCAGCTACAAACAGTTGAGATACACAACCTCTGGAAGTAACCAATTTTACCCCAACCATCAAAACAAAGACACTGCCTATCAAAACCATTTTTCAATAGCACCCTCCCTACTTGCTCCCTTTCTCGCCCAAAAGTCAGCGATTTCGTTACCTTCCCGCATTGTATGCTGTATCTGTACTATCCCTCCAAAACTCATTAACGCCTCAATTGGAATCATGAGCCTCGACAATCTCCATGGGACAAGCTTCGGCTCCCTCAACCAGCTAAGAACATTCCGAGAATCACACTCAAGAATAATTTTCGGTAATGGGAAACCCTGGTCTCGTATTATCGCTTTACACATCCTACTCATTGCCGTGAGTTCGGCCTCATTTGAGTCTGCGTGTCCAATACTGTCCGATAAGATAAATATTATCTCCCCTTCATCGTTTCTAATGACACCCCCCACTCCCGCTGGACCTGGATTTCCCAACGAAGAGCCGTCCGTGTTAACCTTCCACCACCCGCGAACAGGACGTATCCACTCCAAACCAGGCCGCGATTCCCTACAGCGTCGTCTTCTCTGTGATTGTGGGTTTAACAATATAATAAACATATCTAATTATTGACTAAATCTTATAAAAATACTAAAGATAGAGTAAATCATATCTAAATCATATTTTTTTACTACTATGCATATATCTATATATTGTTTTATTATGCTAATTATTATTATTATTATTATTATTATTATTATTATTATTATTATTATTATGATTATTATTATTATATATACATATTTTTTAATCAGGTGTAAATAAATTACTATGCATAAATAATTAGACAAGTAATAAAATAGTTTTAATATATATAGATTAATTAAAATATATCTAAAATTAGCTAGGGTATTACAGTCAGCCCTCCTTAAGAATCAACTTCGTCCTCGAAGTTTGTCGGGTATTATATTGTACCCTCTTTAGGAATTCACTTCGTCCTCGAAGTCGCGTATTGTCTAAGGGTAGAGTAATTCATGTACGGGTTTAAGGAAATGTGACCATTGAGAATCGAGATATAGAGATAGCGTGTTAGCTCGACTAATCCAAAAATGGAGTGCTTGTTAGGCCGTTTCATCCTCCCCTTAAGGATCATAGTTATGTTCCCATAACTTTAACTAAAGAAGCTCAATGCTAGAGAAGGATGTCTAAGTTGAATAGGAAAAAGCTAGATTTACCGTTAGGAATTAGTCAAGCGATGAGACACTAAGTGTGCAGCTTAGTCAAGAATAAGAACTCAAAATAATTTAGAAGGTGTTGTGCATAACTAAGTATAATCTAGGTTCAAAAGTATGGAGCAGGTAGAGAAGCTAAATATGGAATCAAGCAATAAAATAGCATGTAGGGTTATAGATTAACCTACCTTAACTCGTGATGAGGATCCTATAAAAAGTCTTCGGCTTATTCCCTACTCTTGCTGATCGCGGCTGTTCCACCCACTTCAACTATGGGAGAAGATGGATTTCTTTTTTTTCTTCTTCTTCGTTTTTTGTCTTTGTACGTAGTAATGGTTTGAGTAATAAAATAGGATGATGAAGAAGATTTGACTTAAAAAGGGGTAAGGGCGGTTTTAGGGCTTTAGGATCCAATATTTTGTTTTCCAAATATTTACTATCATTGTGGGTTTAACAATATACTCCTTCCATTTTTTTTTTAAATGTAACGTTTGATCTTTTTATTGTTCATTATAACACCCTGACTTCTATTTTTATTATAATTATAGAAAACAAAATATAGCCAAGTGAGATATTGTTGAATTAATTTCATCTTGTAGTTTTTAAATATCAAATTTTTAGAATTTTTACTTGTACCGAATTTGAGTTATTAATCATTGAAAATGGCATTGATATACGTGCAAATGAGAAATGTTACATTTAAAAAAATGGAGGAAGTACTAAACATAGCTAAATTAAAGATTGACTAAATCTTATAAAAATACTAAAGATAGACTAAATTATGTCTAAATCATATTTTAACTACTATGCATATATTTATATATTGTTTTATTATGCTAATTATTAATAATAATAATAATAATAATAATAATAATAATAAATGTTGAATACTTTTTGACATGTGCAGACTGTATTGCCCTGATTGAATCTTATATTTTTATTTTTATTTTTATTAAAAAATATAAATTTAAGGTTACATCTGTAAATCATTATAAAACATTATAAAACATAGAGGTAATAACTAAAATAGGCCACCAAAAGGAGTCATTTCCATTTTTGGGCCATGATATTTCTATTTAGGGAAATTGGTCATTAGAAGGCTTTCAGGCCTGAATTTAGGCTATTGAGCTGGAATTCGGGCCGCGATGGCTTAAAAATAGAAATGACTCCTTCTGGTGGCCTATTTTAGTTTTTCTAAATTATTTTTTTATTTTATTTAATTAAAATAAATAATACTCATTAAATGCCATTATTTATGTCATACTTTCTTTTTCTCTTGTTCCAACATTTTTATTTTATTTATATTTTAAAAATAATTAAATATTAATTGCCAAACCTACCAATCATATAGCATAATAAATAAATATATTAAACCCTCAAACTCATTAACATTAACATTCCAATCAAACCTACAAACATATATCAGTAAATCACACATAAATAAATTAATTAAAATTATAAATTCATTACAATCACATTATATAAATTCTTAAGTTACCTTTTATATAATGTGATTGCAATAAAAGGTAGCTTAAGAATTTATATAATGTGATTGTAATGAGTTTACAATTTTAATTTATATATTTATTAATGTGATGTGATTGGTAAGTTTGACGATTAATATTTAATTATTTTTTAAAATAAAAATGTTGGAACAAGAAAAAAAATAGGGCATAAATAATGGCATAAAATGAGTATTATTTATTTTAATTACATAAAATAAAAAAATAATTGAAAAAACCCAAAATAAGCCACCAGAAGGAGTCATTTCCACTTTTAGGCCATAGCAGCCCGAATTCCAACCAATGGTCTAAATTCAGGCCTGAAATCCTTCTAATAACTCATTTCCCTAAATCAAAATATGGTGGCCTAAAAGTGAAAATGACTCCTTCTAGTGGCCTATTTTAGTTATTATATATCATAAACGCCACATCATCATCTCAAAATACCAAATGCTGCCATATGGCATCTACTATGTAATAAATTCTAAATTAATTTAATCTATTTTAAATATTCTTTATAAATATCTTTATAAGATTTCATTTATATTTAGAAAATAAATCTATATATCAATATAAAAGATCTTGAGAAAACCTTCTATGTATTTTAAAAAGATATAAATTGAAACAAATTAAATTATATAAATATATTAATAAGTTGGGGGCTATTTTTTCTATGTGGTTGTTAACAACCTTACCTTGGGGTGGTTGTTAAAGGGGAGGTTGGCTGTTCAAATCACACTCCCAACAACCCACCATGTGGTGATGTGATTCACACATGGGAGGGGTTGGGGTGCATGGTCTGCACCCTGGTAGAGTTGTTACATATTATATAGATAATTTTAATTATATATTTATTTATAAAATATAAAATATAATTATATAATTTAATTTGTTTCAATTTATATCTTTTTAAAATACATAGAAGATTTTCTCGAGATCTTATACTATATTAATATATAGATTTATTTTCTAAATATTGATGAAATCTTAGAAAGATATATTTGAAGAATATTTAAAATAGATTAAATTAATTTAGTATTTATTATACAGATGCCACGTGGCAGCATTTGATATTTTTGTGATGATGATGTGGCGTTTATGATGTGTCGTGATAATAACCGTAGAAATGTTTTATGATGTTTTATACTGATTTACAGATGTAACCTTAAGTTTATATTTTTCAATAAAATTAAGATAAAAATATAAGATTCAATAAGGGCAATACAGTCTGCATATGTCAAAAAGTATTCAGGATTTATTATATAGATAGATATATCCAAAATACTGACCTATTTATTCAAAATGTTACCCGATTTATCTAAAATGCTAACATGTATCCAAAATTGTAATATTAATATAAATATAAATATAAATAATAAAAATATAACACATAAATGAAATAAAAATATAATTTTGGCTTTTCATAAAATTATAAATTTAACAGATAAAATTAATTTTTTAAATAATCACTATATTAAATTATTTTAAATAACCAAAGATATTATTTCTAGGGTCTAAATTGTATTAAAGAAAGGAAAGAAAAGTAAATACAATAAGAAGGAGGATTAAAATATAATATTTCAACAATAAAATGCGTCATGAACAGTGGAACGCATATTTGTGTTTGCACTGCCGGTAAACAAGCCGAAAACGCATCTGTAACGCCCCGAAAATTCAAACCTGATTTTTGCAAACATTATCGCCGTACTAACTATCCTAAACTAGTGGCCAGCTAATTTAAAACAGCTAGTACAAGGCTGAGCAACCTAAAGTGATCATCTGATTAATCCATTTACATGCGGAATCTAAAATAAAATAAAACACATAGGCACGAAGATAATCCATCATAACAACTAAATAAAACAATTCCTGTCAGAGTATCAGGTTACAAGCCTCTCAAACATAATCTGGCATCCTGCCAATATATCAGAAACAGGGCTACCAGCCCAAAACAGTAAATCACACAAGGCCACAGGCCGACAGAATATAAATCCTAGGCTCACAGGCCTCAACTAGTCAAGTAAGTATCAAATAATAACAATCCACGGAGTACCGCATAAATAAACATGATAAGATGAACATGTAAAATCCTATCTATGTGATCTCTCATGCCCCAAACCCAAATCATGCTCCGGCGCCTCCAGCAGGATCTATAAAACAGACAAAAGCAAAGGGAGTCAGTACAACGTACTGAGCAAAGCTACGTGCCGGGGAGTAAGGGGAAAACAAAGTGACAAGGGTAGTAATAATAATAATAATAATAATAATAATAATAATAATAATAATAATAATAATAATAATAATAATAATAATAATAATAATAATAATAATAATAATAATAATAATAATCATGATGATGATTATGATGACAGTAAGTAATTAAAGGCATGAATAACAAAACAGTATATAATTAAGCAATTAAATCATCACACCGTCCCATACCGGTGCATCAACCACAAGCATACATTTTATGCACATGATGCATGACCTAGCATACACCTATCTACTCTATATGCTCATACAAATGAATATGCCTAGCCGGCACCTAAAACCCGGGCGGTATGAACCCACGGGTGAGGATATCATCAACTCCAACCCGTTACAGGGTAACATACACCATCCCCACAGGGACCACAGCATTATAGCCCAATCACAGGCATAACAGCCAATATCCAGGCATAACATCCAATAACATACACCCCACAGGGTCATTGGGACTCAACAACACCGCTAAAGGCTGCCCGATCAATCATAACCATCATATCAACCCATTGGGTTCCATATCCGTCAATTCCAATGAAGTATCATGCATATCCAACATACCAAATGATGTAACACCTAATCACTAGGTTCACATGCTCTTCGCGCATTAGATAGCCAAATACAGCCACTTATACTACGGTACAACTTCACAAATCCTCAAATGCAACAAGTGATCCACATAACATATTTCAACAATCATACCAAGCTAATCAACAAGTTCCACGGTTTAAAATTTACAACCCATGACCCTCCCTCAAATATTACTAGACGGAGTTCAAACCAACATGGGAGCGAGAACGAAAACGTAGCATAAAAAACATTGCAAAGTCCGAGCAAGACAGCAGCCCTGCCCAGGCTGCCGCGCTGACCGCGCGGTCCTTCCCAGGACCGCGCCGCAACCGCGTGGGCTGTAACAGCCTGCGCGTCGAGCGCTGTCCGGCGACTCGCCGGACGAATTACCATCCCGATACCCCCCAAACACGTAAATTAAGCCAAAGACCCTTGCCTGATGTCTTCTCAACGATTAAACACCTCCGAATTGCTCAATTTCGAATCCAATCGGCCAAACAACTCACAAACCTAGCATTTCGAAACATCCCCAATTCACAACCAAAACGATCGAAATAACAATCATAGCGAAGAAGACGATGGGGAGAATCGTTTACTTTCAACCGCTCAATCAATCGTGCAAGAAACGTGATAGTTTGGACGAGCCGAAAATCACCCAAAACCCCCAAAGTTGTCGGCCTCCACTCCTTCTCCCGTTCCTTTCTTTTTAATTTTTCCAATTATGCAAAACAACCCCCTTTTAACTCCCAACTTGCTGATAATTATAAAAAGCTCCCATACCTTCTCAAGTACAATCAAACGACCCCATCCGGACTGAAATGCAAGATAATCAAATACCAGATTATTTAAAACAGTCCAAACAAATAAATCGGGTCATTACATTCCTCCCCCCTTACGATCATTTCGTCCCCGAAATGCACATTCAAGAACATGATCAAAAATCAAAATCAAGGGGAAAAAGGTTACCTCAAGGCAACGGAGTCAAGTTCAAGTCTGGGTACTTCAACTTCATATGCTCCTCGGTTTCCCAAGTAGCATCTTCAGCCCCATGCCTAGACCACAACACCTTAACCATCGGGAGGGTTTTGTGCCTCAAGACCCTTTCCTTTGCATCAATTACCCGAACTGGATACTCCTCATACTCCAGACTTGCATCCAACTCAATCTCATCAGGCTGAATAATCTTAGATGGATCAGACACGAACTTTCAGAGTTGAGACACATGAAAAACATCATGTGCTCGACCCACTTCAGCTGGTAAGGCCAACCTATAAGCCACTTTACCAATTCGCTCCACAATCTCATAGGGTCCAATGTATCTCGGGCTCAACTTGCCCTTCTTGCCAAACCGGCATACCCCTTTCATAGGCGATACCCGCAGTAATACCCTATCACCAATCTCAAACTCCACATCCCGATGAGCTAAATCAGCATAGCTCTTCTGTCTGTCTTGAGCTTCTTTCATACGATCCCTGATGATCCTCACCAACTCGATTGTCTGCTCAAACATCTCAGGACCCACATTCACCTTATCTGTTGGATCGTTCCAACATAAAGGACTGCTACACTTCCTCCCATACAATGCCTCGAAGGGAGCCATGCCAATACTTGCATGATAACTGTTATTGTAACTGAACTCCACCAAAATGAGGTGATTCTCCCAACTACCCTGAAAGTCCAGTGCACAAGCTCGTAACATATCCTCTAAAGTCCTAACGGTCCTCTCAGTCTGACCATCTGACTGAGGATGCCATACAGTACTCATGCTAATCTGTGTGCCGAACGCTGCCTGCACATCCTTCTAAAACTTGGACAGGAATTTGGAATCCCGATCGGACACGATCTCCTTGGGAATCTCAAATCTCTTAACAACATGCTGAATATAAGCCTGGGTGAGCTGGCTCATACTCCATGTCAGTCTCATAGGTATGAACACTGCACTCTTCGTCAAACGATCCACCACTACCCAGATAATGTCCATCTTCCTCACCGTCTATGGCTTTCCTGACACAAAATCCATGGAAATGGATTCCCACTTCCATTCAGGTACTGCTAAAGGCTGTAGCAAACCCATCGGCCTCATGTGCTCAACCTTCACTCGCTGACAGGTCGCGCACTTGGCCACATAATCAACTATCTCCCTTTTCATGTTGTTCCACCAATAAGTCTGTCGGATGTCTTTAAACATCTTTATGACTCCTGGATGAACAGAATAAGGAGTCGTGTGAGCCTCATCCATGACTTTCCTCCTCAGATCATCAGTATCATCACAGCACTCCGGAATGCACCATCTATCGCCATATCTCACCATGCCCCTATCATCAATCCTAAAACCCGGAGCCTTACCATCCTGAATCTTTTGCCTCAATACCGTCATCTCCCCACTATCATGCTGACTAGCAAATATCTCATCAATCAAGGAAGATGCAGTAACTAGCATGTGTAACGTGTGCTGCACGGAGCCAGCAGGAACTACCTGGACCTCGAGTTTGAGTAGCTCTCTTCGCCATTCAGACATCACTCCCAAGCATGCTATTGAATGATGCTCTTTCCTGCTCAATGCATCTGGTACCCTGTTGGCCTTCCCCTCAATGTACTGAATGTCTGTGTCATAGTCCTACAATAACTCCATCCACCTCCTTTGCCTGCCACTCATGTGGTCTGAGGTATACAAACACTTCAAATTCTTATGATCTGAATAAATTCTACACTTTGCTCCATACAAATAGTGTCTCCAGATCTTCAGAGCATGCTGATAATGGCCAGAAATGACCATTATTTTCAATCCATTTCCGTCTCTGAAACGGGCATTTGATCGCATTCCGGTCTTATATTAAATAAGAAAGCAGTTGAATTGGACTGATTTATGCATAACTATAAAAATATGAAAAAAAGGATAAATAGGTCCTTTTTCTTTTCAAAAAATTCAAATCAGTCCTTTTTCTATTTTATTACCAAAACAGTCCTCTACAAATGCTAATTATGTTCAAATCAGTCCTTTTTCACTAATTATATTCTAATTGCTGACGTGGCAGGGGTTTTAATTTAAACCTGACACGTGTGCATAATATTAGTCCTTTTTCTTTTATCTTTTGCCAATTCAGTCCTAAACTTTTATTTTGTTCTATTTAGTCCTCTACCCCAATCACTCGTTTTTATATTAATTGGCCTCAAACCTTTCAAATTATTTCATTTTAGGCCCAGAACCTTAATTTTTTTATTATTACTAATACATTTATCAAATAAATGCCCAACATACTTCCGTAAATAAAATTAAATACCAAACCTCATACATTGGGTTTGACCGCCTTGTTACCGGGTCTTCGAAGTTCCGAATTTTACGGACTCTCTCTAACCACCCGACCGTAACGATGGTTCATTGGTTCTGGTTTCCTTCAGCAACAATCAGCACAACCATACTTTGTGGACAATAAAATTCAGGCTATTTTTTTAATATTTTTCAATAAAACCAAGGCTTCCTGTATCCATAACCTTCCAAAAATTCAAGTTAAATCATTTACTCAAATATTGCTACATCCTAAGGTAGGACGCAAAGTAAGATTCTGTTGATTGTTACTGAAGGAAACCAAAACCAATGAACAATCGGTTGCGGTCGAGTGGTTATTAGAGAGAGTCCGTAAAATTCCGGTACTTGAAAGACCCGATAACAAAGCAGTCGAACCCAATATATGAGGTTTGGTGTTTAATTTTATTTATGGAAGTATGTTGTGCATTTATTTGATAAATGGATTAGTAATAATAAAAAATTTAAGGTTCTGGGCCTAAAATGAAATAATTTGAAAGGTTTGAGGCCAATTAATATAAAAATGAGTGATCGGGGTAGAGGACTAAATAGAACAAAATAAAAGTTTAGGACTGAATTGGCAAAAGATAAAAGAAAAAGGACTAATATTATGCACACGTGTCAGGTTTAAATTAAAACTCTTGCCACGTCAGCAATTAGAATATAATTAGTTAAAAAAGGACTGATTTGAACATAATTAGCATTTTGTAGAGGACTGTTTTGGTAATAAAATAGAAAAATGACTGATTTGAATTTTTTGAAAAGAAAAAGGACCTATTTATCCTTTTTTCCATAAAAATATTGAGCTGGTATGAAAAATGCATAAATATATAATTTTATTACATATTTATATTAGAAAAATCCAAAAACATGAGAAAAAGAAAAGAAAAGAAAAAGGAGACAAAAAGATGGAAAAAGAAATGAAAAACCCACAAAAAGTTGATTTTACAGGATACTACGACGCTAGACACAACTACGACGCTATGCATGGATAGCGCCGTAGCCTGGTCTAGCGCCGTAGGAGGAAACTGAAGTTGGCGTCCAAAGGAGGGTGGACGGCGCTAAGCATGAATAGCGCCGTATTCGAGCATAGCGCCGTAAGCATGGATAGCGCCGTAGGCTGTCCATTCAGAAACAAAGAAGTGTCTTCGGGATGGAAGACTACGACGCTAGACCTATAGCGCCGTAGTAGGATAGCGCCGTACCCAGCTATAGCGTCGTACTGAGCCTCAGAACTCCAATTTCAAGGCCTGGGGGCCCATGGGCCTAGGGTTTCCCACCTATATAAGGACCAGTTGACTCCAATGATCAGCATCCAGACAACATTCAAACTTGGAGACAACCTAGTGTTCTTGAGGTGTGTAGGGTAGTTAGGTAGTTAGGTCTTTCTTTTCTTATATTATTTACCTTTTGTTTTAGTTTAGATTTATATTATGTAGAATAATGATTTCATTAGAGTTTGCAACCCTAGCTAGCCTCTTTTTACATTATTTCCAGCTTTGTTAAACCTTTATTAAGGTTTGAAATACCCAAATGATGGGTATTATCAAATCATTTCTTATAAATGGGAAGTTAATCACAAAAAGAGTCCCAAAATCATGAAATGGACGTGAGTCCATGGATTTACTGCTTTATTTTGGTTTAATGACCGTTTGGTCACTTTGTTTCACTGGTTATGTGGGTTTGTGTTATTTCTACTTTTTTTCGGGATTTCATGCATGATTTTTTGGTTAAAAACCCTAACTTAGGTTTATGGTTCACTTGTGCTTTATCTTTACTTTTATCTGAGTTTTCCTTGCATTCTATTTTATTTTCATAACTGTTATTGCTTTCTGTCGTCTCCTTTCTTGCGTGAAGTGAACCATGAACTTGAAAATAGGGTTAGCAATCGCATAGATTGCATCACCTGAACAACATGTTTCTGGGCTAGCTACGACGCTAACCGCCCTACGGCGCTATCCCTGGATAGCGTCGTAGGTGAGGTTTAGCGCCGTAGTTGCCCAGAACTTGAACAAAAATTTGTCCTACGGCGCTAGATCAACGACGCTATCTTAGGATAGCGTCGTAATCTTTGTTTAGAGTCGTAGGACCCCAAAATATTTTATCTTTCACAAAACCCACCTACGACGCTATACCTACGACGCTATCCTAGGATAGCGTCGCCATTTAGTGTATAGCGCCGTACCCTCCAATTTTATCAAATCTCCTAAAAATTCACACCTCACGACGCTATCCTTGGATAGCGTCGTCAAATCTGTATAGCGTCGTAATTTGGCATTTCTGCCAAATTTTCTTTCATTTCTCCATTTTCCTCACTTAATTAATTGGACCTTTATATTAACATTTTGAGGTTGCAATCCAAAGATCTCAACCCATGATTAATTTGATATAAAGAATTTTGTTCAATTCCCAGTAAAAGATTTTTCAACAAAAATTAAACTCTAATGATCTAAGTATATAATCCGGACTTTAATTAATTAATTAATTATGGAATGAGAGATTATTTAGACCATAAAGAGTGATTATGGAATTTTCCATACCCTTGCATGAGAAACCAATGTCTCTCATACAAGATGACCCAAAAATATTTTCTTTTGTTTATTTTGTCTTTATCTGTGTTGTGTGAAACAGCTAGTAAGATATATAACAGACTAATGTTGGCGGGTATTCCCACACGGATAAACTAGCTCGTGGTCTGTATATTAACTGCTAGATGTTATTTTGCATGGTCCGGATAGTGGTCGGTGGAAGCCTTGGCGATTCGTCCATCCGGGATTATAATAGCTGCTCAGCTGACTCCTATCCGGATACAGTTTTATTTTCTTTATTTTAATTTCAAACCTGAATCTAGAGCTGTAGTAATGTTAGATGATATATGCCAATGTTGTCTAATAATTATTGCAATGATAGAACATGTGGGTTTTTATCCAAATTCACAGATAGTGGAATCCAAGATGACGGCGGCAACTGTCATTTAATGTCTTCTGCTGTCTAAAACCGTTCCACCTGGAATAGTTGGGACCTGGACGGCAGATGTTTGCAGTCCGGATAACCCCAGTTATTTCAGTCATCTTTTTAGCCAAATAAATTCTTCTCATCTCCGGCTATTTCATCTCTGTGTTTTAACATTCTGTCTAAACCCACCTTATATTTTGGGTTATTTAATTTTACACTTCTCTATAAATTTATGCATGATATTATTATGTAGATATTGTGGTCAATATTATTTTGGGATCCTTCCCTTGGACACAGGAGTTTTGATTTTAATCAGATGTCTGATAATAAATTTCCAACAAAAATTTATTTATAAAATCCGGATCTGAGTAAGGGATAAATTCCACAGTTATGACTAATTCATATCCGACTAGGGGTTGATTTTGGGAAATTAGAAGCAGAATCAGCGATTAGGTCTCACCTAGACTGAAAGGATCTGTGTTTTAATTGAGAGTCTAGTACCTGTTTAGGGAATGGTTTTCAAACATTCATTATTTCCAAAATTGCTGTATGTTGGAAATCTTGTATTAAATATTGCACTGACTCAGAGTCCACTTGGATTCAGATGAGGTGTAATAGATAATACTAGAAGAACAGTATGTGGGCCTTGGTTATTTTCTAAGGTAGGGTTGAGTTCCTTTCAACTGCTATCCTCTTCTGCCAAAGCCTATTTTTGAGTCCTGAGTGAGTGCATCCGGATTGAACTAATTTATTAGTTTATTTCATTAGTTTGTATCTCATAACCACCCGACGAGAAGTGAACACTGCGAGCGGTTCACTGAGAATGGGGAATTCTTGATCCACATCCGGTTATTCTGACTGGGGGCTTTCTTTTACTACCAGGGTCAGACTTTCAAAAACCTCCGAGTGATAGAATTTTAATTGCTTTCTTTACCGCTTTCTTTTAATCGCTTTCTTTTAAATGCTTTTGTTAGAGGTCACTCGGTTGTATTGAGAGTTGTGTAACTGCTACTAGGACTGAGAGTTAAGGGATAGTTCAGGGCTTGTTTAGAATCTTTGGATGTGACATGGGAGAATGATAGGAGTACTTGGCATATCAACTAATGGTTTGTCAGGTGTTGCTTGTCCACTACAGATGGCTAATATACTCTTGCAAGGAGAGTTATAAGTTTGTGGTATCTTAGATTTTGTTGTCTTAGAGCATGTAAACTCTTACTGTAAGTACCTGTCTGTTAAAGGGAACATGGCATAGAGAGCATGAGAACTAGCTAACTGAAAGGATTATCCCAAGCTAAGATTTGTGTATTAAAATGGAAGTTTAATTGCATTTCATCTGAATCTTGCCCAATTTTTATTATTTCCTTCCTGTCCCTTCTGTCTCAATTTTTAAATCTGCTTTCCTAGAATAATCTTAACCGCTTTCTTAGAGTAATTTAATTGCTGTATTAGACTTTAGTTATTTTGCTTTCTGGCATAATTTTATTTGCTTTATTTTATTGCTTTCGTAGCTTAGAGTTAAATTATGTCAAGTAGTTGATAGTCAAAACACACACTTGAATCGAGTAACTGAGTGGAAAATCTTAGTAAATGACGTGGGCCCTGCTTCTATCGCACATCCTCCAGTGAACGATCCGGTACTTACTATAAATTACTGCAATTTTTGACTCCGTGCGCTTTCGGGGGCACAGTTTCTCACATGAGTAATAAAAAGTGAAATATATCCTTAAACCCCTTTTCCACAAATCATAACTCTTTTCTTTTAATAAACTTAACCTGGGATATTATTGAAAAATACTCGTGTGGACGAAATTTGTCAAAAGTTTCATGGCGCCGTTGCCGGGGAGGGTGCAGCGTCGTTTATTAAGAGAATTACACTCCTGATTACTCATAAATAGTTAGTGTAGCTTGTTTATTTATTGCAGAACAGAGAAGTACCCTCAAATCATTTAAACATTTAGAGTGCTAAGACTCTAAATGTGAGGATGTTGATTTGAGGAGAAAACCTAACCTATTGGGTATTTATTTGTCTTGCAGAAAATTTCGAACCACCAAAAAGAAGGAGCAGAAAAATCAAGCAGAAAACCAGGTTCCCGGTTGGATTAAGTCCATGAATTCAAGAAAATGATTTCGGAAATTAAAGCAATTTAAAATCCGAAATAATTTTTGCAAACAAATGGAATTAATCCAACCTATTTTATGCAAGTTTAATTAGTAAGATAACCCATTAACAGTACAAAAATGTCTTGGACTGAAATTTCTTAAGTCCAAAACAAATAAAACCAACTGAGGCCCAACTTCATCTACTCGGGCCCAGTCCGCGTAATTTTTGAAAAATTTCAAAAATTAAAGTGCAGCTTTATCCCGCCCCTACCTACGACGCTATTCTCACCTACGACGCTATCCTAGGATAGCGTCGTAGTGGTAGGATAGCGCCGTAGGGCACTTCCCACTCTTTCATATATATATCCCTACGATGCAATCCTTTAGAACGACGCTATCCTAGGATAGCGCCGTACTAAAGGTGTAGCGCCGTAGCGCTTCCTTACCTCTCCACCGCCTTACGGCGCAATCCATTACTACGACGCTATCCTCGGATAGCGCCGTAACAATAGGATAGCGCCGTAGTCCCCTTTTTCCCCTTATTTCTTATCTGCGACGCTGAACAAGGCTTACGGCGCTAGGATAGCGCCGTAAGTCAAGTTTAGCGCCGTAATCTTTCTACCCCTTTTTATAAATATCCATCCATTCGTCTTCCTCCCCCACTCCCACACTTAACCTGTTTCAAAAAATCCCCAAAACCCCTCTTACGAACGAACGCATAGTTCATTCGCAACATTTTCCTCCCAATCTAAGGGGAAACTCTGCCCAAATTTTGCGAAAACCATAGCAATGGCATCTCCTTCGTCCTCCGCACCCGAAAAACCCTGGTAAGTTCCCCATTCTTCGATGCGCGCAGACCCGAGCCCCCCCCCCCCCCTGTTTCTCGATTTTAGTGGCATTTTGTTGGCTAATATGGTAAAGTTGTGAATAGAGGCTTGTGGTTTCTATTATGCTTTCTTGGTTGCGATTCTAAGCATGCTTGAGATGTGGGGATTCTTGTTTGTCTCTGTGATTTTCGAAAGTGTTGGCCGAACATGTTTTGGGAGGAGGGTGCGGATGCTATTGTTTAGGGAAGTGGAATATTCGATTATTGTGGGCATTTTGGATTCCTCTATTGTTTGGGGTGCTTAGAGGACAGCATGACTAGGATTCCAACAGGGGCCATTTCCGCCATTGTTGGGTCTTCAAGTTCTTAGGGCTCTTAGATTTTCACTTGTTCTAGTCTCTATTAATGTTCTTGTTCTATCCATTTCATGAAGTCCTATCGATTATGCGGGTGAACACTTGGTTATTTTTGGATGACTAGGTGTTATTAGTTGCCTGCGATGATTGCTAGAGTGTAAAGCGTGTCCAAGTGAATCATTTATGAGTTCATTTTGAGGTCTTGAGCATGAACGTTTTTACTGTGTTGAATCTGAAGTAGTGGAATAAGGATGTTTGATCTTGTGAAGAGAAGGCATGACCCTGTTGTTTTTGCATGCCGCTGTGCTCATTAAATGTTACCTTTCTGCTTTGGCAAACCTGTGTGTAAGTGTGGCAGTGTTGAAAAGTTGGTGTATGTCTTGTTTTGGCAAAACTGCACAAGCAAACAAAAACACAGCAAATTTCTTTTCAGAAAAAGGGTTTTAGAAAAAGACAAAATAATTGGTAGGATTTGTTATGATAAGTTGACTCACTTGTTTTTGCTCCCAAAGGAGCATAAAGCTAGTATAATAAAATAGCAGTTCTTGTTCCTCATATGTGGGGCTGCTATTATTTTGAAAAATCCAAAATGGGACCCATAAAATCCCACTTTTATTTAAAAAAATGAGTCAACCTTTATTAAAAAATTAAAATAGTTTAGTTGGGTTGTGAGAATGTTTTGGACTGTCCATCTCGTTCCATAGCAGTTCCATATGAGCAGATCCGAGCCGCCGCATTCCACTTTCACGTTCCTCGATTCGCGATCCATTCCATTCCATCCATTTTCCATTGCACTTCCAACAATCACCTCGGGATTGTTTAAAATGGGAAAATCAAAATTTTTGGGCCCAATGGCCCATTAAAAATATTTTTGGTCCAATGACCATTTTTCTTTTATTTTGGACTCATAGTCCACTAAATATTTGGGAGCCCAATGACTCCTAAGTTCTAAGAATAATTTAATCTTTCTTAAAAGTCTTAAAACTTGTAAAAAGAAAAATTTACCTCTGTTTACAATAAAGTTTAAGTTGAAGGTTTAATAACCTCACATTCAGAGCAAAGCTCTAAATGTGAGGATGTTAATTTTCAATTTAAATGACTCTTGCAAAAATTATAAAAACTGAATTTAATACTCTCATATTTTTCAGGGAAAAGTTAGTGGTTGAGTCACGGGCAGGACTACCTCCTTGCACACAGGACAAAGGGGTCCTAGAAAGCTCACAGTTCCGTAAAAAGATTAACGACTACCGGGAGGCTCTTGAATCAACATATAAACTGTCAATCTTGAATAAAACCGAAGTGAATTTTAGATTGCCAAAAGGATGGGACAAGCACATCAAGCCTGAGGAACGGAATTTCAAGGAGTTGGGTTTCCAACGGGACTTTTACTACTATCTGTCGAAGTTCTGGGAGAAACAAATGGATGCGACTGCAGATGACATGAAGTTTCCAGAAGAGGTGCACACTGAAAGGATCCTGACGAGATTCAATGAATTCATGGCCCGATGGGAAAGACACCAGCATTCTAAGACAATAGATTCTGCCTGTATGGAGTTTGACATTATTATGGTGCCCAGCAAAGTGGATGACAGAGTTAGGAGGCAGTTCACAGAAAAGGCACCCAACCTCAGTCATCTAGTGAGTCACGGAATCTTCATGATGCACAAGGCCCTACCATTTTTATACAACCCCACCTTGTTGAAGAATAAAAGAATACATGAGCAGAGATGGCTAACACAACAAGCGAGGAAAAGGCACAGAGAGGTGAGTCACAACCTGAACAGTGCCATAAAGAAAGCCATGGGGCATCAGAAAAAGAAAACCAGGCCCCAATAGTTAAGACGATGATAGACTTAACCAAAGAATTCAGGGAGCAGTGGCATGCCTTGATGACGCTATGGGGCACAGGCAGAAAGGACATTACAGAATCCGTTTTGGATAAAGACCTTGTGCTGCCAGAGGAAGATTATTTTGACACAATTTTCTTGGAAGACGTGTACAAGCCAACTCACCTTGTTGAGCAGAGACCGCAGGGATTAGCTCAACTCAATGTGCTCAGAGATCAAATCACTGGATTCATTCAGAATACACCTTGGAAGGTGCTAGGGAAGAATCAACGACAAACCCGACTTCTGACTCAGGCCAAGGCTGAAGAATATTTCCGAGTCGAATTCACCCGTGACATGTCTTTTGAGCAGCAAGAGGCCAAGCCAATTGTTGAATCACTGATCGAAGAGAACAGGATGGATTTTGTGCGCTTCTTGATGGAGATGGATGCTTTCGGACTGAACTACTGCAACACCGTCAAAGCTAACACTCCGCTGCTATACAAGAGGGAGCATAGGGCCTATTTCTGTGATCACCTCCGAAAGATATGGGTGAAGCGACTAAATCGCATCTCCAGTCCCATTTTCATCAAAAAATATTTGAAAGATGCAGAGAAGAATCTGGGAATCAATTTGGAAGAAGGAGAACGAGAAGGGAGTGTAGATGAGAACGATGTGTTGATCGATCAGTATACGAGTGCTGCGTCACCTCCTCAGGTTTTCAATGAAGCTAACCCGTTGCCAACCCAACCAGCTGTGCAAGCCTCAGCTTTACCGCCAAGAGAGCAAACTCCTGCTATCACTGAGCCACCCACCCAGCCCGAGCAAGCATCTACTGTTGTTGTTGCATCCGAAAGCCAGCCCATGCCTCAAGCTCAAACGAGAAGAAGGTTGGTAAAATCGGCTGAGAAAGAGAATCCAGCGAAGGCACCGGAGCCGAAAGTGTTGATTCAAGAACCCCAGCCGAATGCGAGAAAAGCAGTAGCACCTGCAGATCCAACAGATAAAGGCAAGGGGATAATGCCACCATCACCGCCAAAAGGAAAAGAACTCATTGCTCGTGATGCTGCATTAGCTAGAGAATTACAGGAACAAGAGAATGCAATGGCCGGTCTGGTCGAACAAACAGGAGGTTCGGGGACAGATAAAATAGATGAGCAGGAACGAGCTGAAAGAGAAGAGAAAGCTGCAGAAGAGGAGCAGATTAGAAAGAATATCCAGAAAACTCAAGCCGAGGAGGAAAGAAAGAAGAAAGAAGCTCATGACAAAGAAGTCACTGAGAAACTCCAAACTGAATTGGAGACAAGGAAATCAACAGAAGTGGAAAAAGAGAAGGGAGATGATGAAGATTTGATGATCACTGGAGAAGTGCCAGGGCGTGGATTAGAAATCAAAGAAGAACAGCCTCCTGAATGGACTGGCCCCACCGCTCACGACAAGGAGACCATCTTGGGAGACATAAGGAATAGGCTGAATGAGCAAATCGAAGCGAGGATCGATCAAGGAGAGACGCCTGAACAAATCCGTCATCAGACAGAAGCATGCCGAATCTTTGATCCACTCGTAGGCACTGCTAGAATTGAAGCTGTAATTGGAGCTGCTGAAACTTCTGCAAATCCAATCACATTGGCAGACTTGCTAAAGGACAAAGCTGTTGAGCAGCAGAAAGCTGTAGAGACACAAGCCAAAGTGGATAAACCCCAAGATCTGGCCGAAAACAGGAAAGAGGCTGCAGAAGAAGATAGAGAGGAGGCCATGCAAGAAGAAGAGGAATTTATGGAGCAAATGGCGCCTATTTTCCAACGTCCTGTCGGACAAGCTGCAAGAAATAGGGAGGAGGATGAGGTATCAACTAGTGTTGATCCTTACTTTCCTGTACTTAATTTTTCAAAGCATGTAATGACTGAGTACAATACAATGAAAATTGTAACTAAACAGGTTGAGGAGGATCCATTGAATGAAGCAGCTGAGGGAAACATGGAGGTAGAAGAAGCTCAGCAAGACGAACTTATGAACGAAGCAACCCAGGAAGGAGGTGAACCAAGCGGGCATGAACCCATCCAGGAGGGGCAAGACGAACCAACTGACTGGCACACAAGCGAAGATGAATCTGTTGGATCAGTCAAGCCAGCCAGATTTTGGGAGGAAACCGGAGTTCACGCCAGAATGGGAATTCAGAAAATAGAGAACACCAAAATGATAATAAAGGAGGAAGACGTGATTCGGAAATTCAACGGGAATCCAAAAGCAGTCAAGGCATATGAGAAGCTTTTGGAAAGCATTATACCCGACAAGGGGTTTGCACCAGAATCGCTAAGGCACCCTACTGTGGATTTTTGGAGAACATGGCTTGGATGGGAGCAATTCTTGCTACATCACGGAGATCCCGGGTATATGGAGCTGACTAGGGAATTCTACTGCAACATTAACGTTGCAAGACGGATAACCTGGGTCAGAGGGAAGACAATAGATATATCCCCGGATTATCTAAACAGATTCCTCCAAACACCCAGCTATCAAAGTGAGATTACGGAGGAGGAGATCTTGAGTAGGCGTGGCAAGACAAAAATGAAAGCAACATATCAAGCCATCGCCGACTCCCTGACCAGAAAGCCAGGCTTGGTGGGAACATTCAGCACATCCAAGCTGAAAATAGAGTTCATGCCAACATTCGAATTTTACATGGCTAGAATCAGGCCCAGCTCGCACCCCCAAACTACTTCAGGCAGTGTATTGATGGGATTTGCAAAGCTGTGGCATGGGCGAAAACTGAACGTTGGGGAACATATCTTCAGAGTCATGACTACACGGATCGAGAAAAAGAATGCTCTCTGCTACCCGAATCTTATTAGAAGAATCTGCACAGCTCAAGGGGTAGACATGGGAGAATTTGACACTGATGCCTTGGTCATTCTGAATCCTCCTATCCGGATCCCATCCATGCCCAATCAAGAGAGGATTACGTATGCACTTCCTCCATTCCAGGCTGACTCGAATGTGCAATCTTCGTTCATATCCGGTGAAGAAGCACCATCGATTCAAAGAAGAGATCCAATGCCTCCCCCCGCTCCTAAAAGAAGAAGAAAGGCCCGTTCTGAGGCGGGACCTTCAACACAAGTGGAAGAGCATCAACACGAGCCAGCGGAACCAAGTCCCAGCCAAATTCCTCCATCACCTCCGGTTCAAACCCCTCAGCAGCAAGCTCAGCCCTCCCAAATCCCTCCTCCAAGCCAGAACGTGTCCCAACATCCTGCTAACTCAAATGTAGTCGAGCTCGTGAGCTCAATGAACAAAACCATGACAGAGAGTGTCAAGCAGTTGGCAGATTTTATCATTCTGGGGAGGGAAGATGATAGGAGAATCAGAGAAGAGAGAGATAAGAGGAAGGAGGAAGAAAGAGCCGAACAGAGGAGAAGAGAAGATGAATTCAGACTACTCCTGTTGGAAAGATAAGAAAGGCACTACAGAGAAAGGCTGGAAAGCGAAGAGAGGCAACGGAAGATGATGATGGAGAGTGAAGAACGTCAAAGAAAAATGATGGAAACTGTGATCCAAGCACTCATCGGACAGCTCCCGAAGCCGCCGCCTCCGCCAACAGACGATGCTGGGCCTTCAACTCAACCACAGGGACCGAAAGAATGAATCTGATCTGATCCTATTCATTTTGAGCTTAATTGTAAACATCATATAAGAGAATTTCTATCATTTGTGCAAGATTGTTCTTATTGCATGAAATCTCTTGTAATTGATGTATTTACCGCTTTCCAAAATGGAACTTCGTTTTGAGGTCCAAACAATTTTATTCTTGAAAAGATGTCTGACAGTCCAAGATGAATAAGTGACTGTCAGGCCAAAAATATGCTGTTGACATACTTCGTATGTTAACAGTGCCTCTTTTATTGCTTTAAATTAAATAACCAGCAAAAGTATGCATAAACCTGCTCTAAATTCACATGTTGAATTTAGGCTTGTGATTAAATTTTCAAACTTTTAAAGTGGGATAATATAATCAAGAACATGCATGACATGAATTCCCAAGGTTTTGAGCTATAAAAATTTAATGATGTGATCAGCTTATTGGGTAATAAATCTGCATGTTAGAAATTTTGATTGAATAAATTGTTAGAATTAAACTTTAGAATAATGTATGACATGAATCAATCCAACCTTGTGAGATTTGAGCCATGAGTCACTTTTACTCATTCATTTTCTTTGATTTTTGAATCATTTTGATTAAAGGAAACTAGAACTTGCGATTGGGACCGATTCAAGACCATGCCATGTTCCAAAAAATCGAGCGTAAGATCGAGGCACCTAGAAAACCAAAATTTTGGCCTTCTTTTGAAATCCAAACCCAAAAACATTTTCCCTTTAGGATTAACCAATTTGAGCCTATAAGCCCAATTTTTCTTTGAAAACCACTATATTTTTCCTAGCCTCATAAAAAGACCAAAATATTCAACCCAAGTGTGCAAGGATAAATTTTATCAAGGCATCGAATTTGTGATCATCAAAGCTGTGTAAATCGGTATCTCATAAACCGGAAAAAAAAAAAACAGTTGAACTTTATTCGACATCAATAGATTGCAAATGACAAGCAAATTAGACTAAGTCTAATGTCATGTAATAGAAAGAAAAAAGAAAAATAATGATGATCATAAATTTTAAATAAACATGCCAAGTTATGATAGAATAAATTCTTGTCACTTCTAACCCAATAATTCCTCTCCATACCGATGTTACAACCGTATGCCCCATTATAACCCTTGAATAAGACCTCGGGATCTCGATTTGAGGAAATGAGCCGGTGGCGAGTTGGTCCAATTGCAAGCATATGGGATAATTTAATCAAAAATTTGAGCGTTCATGATTAAACCCCAATTGAGAGTGAGTTAACTTTCCGATTCTCTTACATGTGAGGCTCTGTTCTATGAATTATGTTGGTGTCATACCTTAATTCTCATTTCTAATCTTTGCATCTTTCAAACATGATATTCGTGAAGGGTTGATAATAATGTTTAATTTGTAGGCCTAATGCAGTGAGCAAGTATCATTTCATTAAACACTGCAATCAAGGGAATTTAATACTTGTAGTTTTTTATTGTCTTATCCCAATCCAAAAAGATTATAATTTATGAAGCCACGAAAATGAATTGAATATGTAGAGTCCGTGTGCTTAGGAACATTGACTCTGACTGCTCGGGGACGATCAGTATTAAATGTGAGGATGTTGATAATGGCCAGAAATGACCATTATTTTCAATCCATTTCCGTGTCTGAAACGGGCATTTGATCGCATTCCGGTCTTATATTAAATAAGAAAGCAGTTGAATTGGACTGATTTATGCATAACTGTAAAAATATTGAGTTGGTATGAAAAATGCATAAATATGTAATTTTATTACATATTTATGTTAGAAAAATCCAAAAACATGAGAAAAAGAAAAGAAAAGAAAAAGGAGACAAAAAGATGGGAAAAGAAATGAAAAATCCACAAAAAGTTGATTTTACAGGATAGTACGACGCTAGACACAACTACGACGCTATGCATGGATAGCGCCGTAGCCTGGTCTAGCGCCGTAGGAGGAAACTGAAGTTGGCGTCCAAAGGAGGGTGGACGGCGCTAAGCATGAATAGCGCCGTATTCGAGCATAGCGCCGTAAGCATGGATAGCGCCGTAGGCTGTCCATTCAGAAACAAAGAAGTGTCTTCGGGATGGAAGACTACGACGCTAGACCTATAGCGCCGTAGTAGGATAGCGCCGTACCCAGCTATAGCGTCGTACTGAGCCTCAGAACTCCAATTTCAAGGCCTGGGGGCCCATGGGCCTAGGGTTTCCCACCTATATAAGGACCAGTTGACTCCAATGATCAGCATCCAGACAACATTCAAACTTGGAGACAACCTAGTGTTCTTGAGGTGTGTAGGGTAGTTAGGTAGTTAGGTCTTTATTTTCTTGTATTATTTACATTTTTGTTTTAGTTTAGATTTATATTATGTAGAATAATGATTTCAATAGAGTTTGCAACCCTAGCTAGCCTCTTTTTACATTATTTCCAGCTTTGTTAAACCTTTATTAAGGTTTGAAATACCCAAATGATGGGTATTATCAAACCATTTCTTATAAATGGGAAGTTAATCACAAAAAGAGTCCCAAAATCATGAAATGGATGTGAGTCCATGGATTTACTGCTTTATTTTAGTTTAATGACCGTTTGGTCACTTTGTTTCACTGGTTATGTGGGTTTGTGTTATTTCTACTGTTTTTCGGGATTTCATGCATGATTTGTTGGTTAAAAACCCCAACTTAGGTTTATGGTTCACTTGTGCTTTATCTTTACTTTTATCTGAGTTTTCCTTGCATTCTATTTTATTTTCATAACTGTTATTGCTTTCTCTTGTCTCCTTTCTTGCGTGAAGTGAACCATGAACTTGAAAATAGGGTTAGCAATCGCATAGATTGCATCACCTGAACAACATGTTTCTGGGCTAGCTACGACGCTAACCGCCCTACGGCGCTATCCCTGGATAGCGTCGTAGGTGAGGTTTAGCGCCGTAGTTGCCCAGAACTTGAACAAAAATTTGTCCTACGGCGCTAGATCAACGACGCTATCTTAGGATAGCGTCGTAATCTTTGTTTAGAGTCGTAGGACCCCAAAAATATTTTATCTTTCACAAAACCCACCTACGACGCTATACCTACGACGCTATCCTAGGATAGCGTCGCCATTTAGTGTATAGCGCCGTACCCTCCAATTTTATCAAATCTCCTAAAAATTCACACCTCACGACGCTATCCTTACGACGCTATCCTTGGATAGCGTCGTCAAATCTGTATAGCGTCGTAGCATTTCTGCCAAATTTTCTTTCATTTCTCCATTTTCCTCACTTAGTTAATTGGACCTTTATATTAACATTTTGATGTTGCAATCCAAAGATCTCAACCCATGATTAATTTGATATAAAGAATTTTGTTCAATTCCCAGTAAAAGATTTTTCAACAAAAATTAAACTCTAATGATCTAAGTATATAATCCGGACTTTAATTAATTAATTAATTATGGAATGAGAGATTATTTAGACCATAAAGAGTGATTATGGAATTTTCTATACCATTGCATGAGAAACCAATGTCTCTCATACAAGATGACCCAAAAATATTTTCTTTTGTTTATTTTGTCTTTATCCGTGTTGTGTGAAACAGCTAGTAAGAGATATAACAGACTAATGTTGGCGGGTATTCCCACACGGATAAACGAGCTCGTGGTCTGTATATTAATTGCTAGATGTTATTTTGCATGGTCCGGATAGTGGTCGGTGGAAGCCTTGGCGATTCGTCCATCCGGGATTATAATAGCTGCTCAGCTGACTCCTATCCGGATGCAGTTTTATTTTCTTTATTTTAATTTCAAACCTGAATCTAGAGCTGTAGTAATGTTAGATGATATATGCCAATGTTGTCTAATAATTATTGCAATGATAGAACATGTGGGTTTTTATCCAAATTCACAGATAGTGGAATCCAAGATGACGGCGGCAACTGTCATTTAATGTCTTCTGCTGTCTAAAACCGTTCCACTGGAATAGTTGGGACCTGGACGGCAGATGTTTGCAGTCCGGATAACCCCAGTTATTTCAGTCATCTTTTTAGCCAAATAAATTCTTCTCATCTCCGGCTATTTCATCTCTGTGTTTTAACATTCTGTCTAAACCCACCTTATATTTTGGGTTATTTAATTTTACACTTCTCTATAAATTTATGCATGATATTATTATGTAGATATTGTGGTCAATATTATTTTGGGATCCTTCCCTTGGACACAGGAGTCTTGATTTTAATCAGATGT
This sequence comes from Hygrophila difformis, assembly GCA_030278955.1. NCBI lineage: Eukaryota > Viridiplantae > Streptophyta > Magnoliopsida > Lamiales > Acanthaceae > Hygrophila > Hygrophila difformis. The sequence continues at coordinate 36,535,439 of JAOANR010000012.1, read as the reverse complement.
CTGATAATAAATTTCCAACAAAAATTTATTTATAAAATCCGGATCTGAGTAAGGGATAAATTCCACAGTTATGACTAATTCATATCCGACTAGGGGTTGATTTTGGGAAATTAGAAGCAGAATCAGCGATTAGGTCTCACCTAGACTGAAAGGATCTGTGTTTTAATTGAGAGTCTAGTACCTGTTTAGGGAATGGTTTTCAAACATTCATTATTTTCCAAAATTGCTCTATGTTGGAAATCTTGTATTAAATATTGCACTAACTCAGAGTCCACTTGGATTCAGATGAGGTGTAATAGATAATACTAGAAGAACAGTATGTGGGCCTTGGTTATTTTCTAAGGTAGGGTTGAGTTCCTTTCAACTGCTATCCTCTTCTGCCAAAGCCTATTTTTGAGTCCTGAGTGAGTGCATCCGGATTGAACTAATTTATTAGTTTATTTCATTAGTTTGTATCTCATAACCACCCGACGAGAAGTGAACACTGCGAGCGGTTCACTGAGAATAGGGAATTCTTGATCCACATCCGGTCATTCTGACTGGGGGCTTTCTTTTACTACCAGGGTCAGACTTTCAAAAACCTCCGAGTGATAGAATTTTAAATGCTTTCTTTACCGCTTTCTTTTAATCGCTTTCTTTTAAATGCTTTTGTTAGAGGTCACTCGGTTGTATTGAGAGTTGTGTAACTGCTACTAGGACTGAGAGTTAAGGGATAGTTCAGGGCTTGTTTAGAATCTTTGGATGTGACATGGGAGAATGATAGGAGTACTTGGCATATCAACTAATGGTTTGTCAGGTGTTGCTTGTCCACTACAGATGGCTAATATACTCTTGCAAGGAGAGTTATAAGTTTGTGGTATCTTAGATTTTGTTGTCTTAAGAGCATGTAAACTCTTACTGTAAGTACCTGTCTGTTAAAGGGAACATGGCATAGAGAGCATGAGAACTAGCTAACTGAAAGGATTATCCCAAGCTAAGATTTGTGTATTAAAATGGAAGTTTAATTGCATTTCATCTGAATCTTGCCCAATTTTTATTATTTCCTTCCTGTCCCTTCTGTCTCAATTTTTAAATCTGCTTTCCTAGAATAATCTTAACCGCTTTCTTAGAGTAATTTAATTGTTGTATTAGACTTTAGTTATTTTGCTTTCTGGCATAATTTTATTTGCTTTATTTTATTGCTTTCGTAGCTTAGAGTTAAATTATGTCAAGTAGTTGATAGTCAAAACACACACTTGAATCGAGTAACCGAGTGGAAAATCTTAGTAAATGACGTGGGCCCTGCTTCTATCGCACATCCTCCGGTGAACGATCCGGTACTTACTATAAATTACTGCAATTTTTGACTCCGTGCGCTTTCGGGGGCACAGTTTCTCACATGAGTAATAAAAAGTGAAATATATCCTTAAACCCCTTTTCCACGAATAATAACTCTTTTCTTTTAATAAACTTAACCTGGGATATTATTGAAAAATACTCGTGTGGACGAAATTTGTCAAAAGTTTCACATGCACTACCGCCGCCATCTCCAAGTCATGAGTTGGGTAGTTTTGCTCATGTGGCTTAAGCTGTCGAGATGCATAAGCAATCACATTGCCCTTTTGCATCAACACACAACCTAAACCCTTAAGTGATGCATCCGTGTAGACTTCGTACTCGCCTGAATCATCAGGTAGTACCAAAACAGGTGCCTCTGTCACTTTCTTCTTCAACAACTCGAATGCTTGCTCACAAGCATCATCCCATCTGAATCTGACATCTTTCCTCAATAATTTGGTCAGAGGTCTAGCAATACTAGAGAACCCCTCAATGAATCTGCGGTAGTAGCCCACAAGGCCCAAGAAACTCCGGATCTCTCCCACATTCTTCGTGGCTTGCCACTTAAGTACCGCATCCACCTTAGCAGGATCAACTGCAATGCCCTCCCCCGAAACAATGTGTCCCAGAAACGACACCTTCTCCAACCAGAACTCACATTTAGAGAGTTTAGCATATAGCTTATGTTCTCGCAATGTGTTCAACACAGTCCTCAAATGGTCAGCATGTGCCTCACGAGTAGGCGAATAGACCAGAATATCATCTATGAACACAACCACGCACACATCCAGCAGGGGACGGAATACCCTATGCATAAGATCCATGAAGATCGCTGGTGCGTTAGTCAAACCAAAAGGCATAACTGTGAATTCAAAGTATCCATAACGAGTTTTGAATGATGTCTTAGGCCTATCAGCCTCTGCCACCCTTATCTGATGGTAGCCCGATCTCAAATCAATCTTAGTGAAAACACTGGCCCCTCTCAAATGATCAAACAGATCCTCAATCCGAGGTAGAGGGTACTTATTCTTCATTGTGATTCGGTTCAAACCCCTGTAGTCGATGCACATCCTCATCGACCCATCCTTCTTCTTAACAAACAGTACAGGAGCTCCCCAGGGTGAGCTACTCGGTTGGATATACCCCTTATTAGTAAGCTCACTCAATTGATCCTTCAACTCCTTCAACTCAGCAGGAGCCATTCGATAAGGAGCCTTAGAAATAGGAACTGCATCAGGCATCAGCTCGATAGTAAAATCAATCTCCCGAGCAAGTGGAAGACCAGAAATTTCATCGGGAAATACATCCCCGAATTCAGAGACAACAGGGACACTCGAAGCAGCAGGAACCTCTACTCGAAGATCCCTCATGTGCCACAGGGAAAGAGAACAACCCCTGCGCATCAATCACACAACGCAGCAACAGAAACCACACTAATAGCAGGTGGAATCAAAGAAGGTCGGTAAGAAGTATACTTACCGAGAGGATCTCGGAAGGAAATACGTGGAATTCCACAATCGATAACAGCACGATGGCGAGTCAGCCAATCCATGCCCAAGATTACATCAAATTCAGCTAGACTAAATACAACCAAGTCGGCTCTGAACTCACGGCCCTCGATGATCAATACTGCATCTCGCCATATGTGATCACTTCTGATGATATCGCCCGAAGGCAAGGAAACAGGCATCTGGTAGGGCACCAACAGTCCTACTCCATGCTCCCGCACAAATCGCAAAGCCACGAACGAGCACGAGGCTCCAGAATCAAACAATACAAAGGCAGAATGATTCGCAACAGTAATAGTACCTAAACAGGGTACAAAGTTTACAAGGACAGAGCAAAACGAAAAGAAAATAGACAACTGCAGGAATTTAAAGTCACCCGCAAGAACATCATCCCGGTGATCCGCCTCTGCACGATCCAGAATGTTCAGTCTGCCACCTCGGTCAGCCCGAACCGGTCTACCCCTGCCAGCTTGCAGGCAATCCGCTCGGCGATGACCCACCTCATTGCAAGTCCAGCAACGATACACGGGTCGCCCGTCAGGTCCAACCTCACGAACAGGTAGCGGTGCACGACCACCACCCCTGCCTACCTCAGCACGACCACCATCACGACGGCCCCTAACAGCGGGTTGGCCTCTCTGATCGCCGCCTCTGTGCCCCTCACGGCCCTGCTCCCTATGCCTTTTTTTACTTTGCCACTGCTGGCGTTCTTCAGACCGACTCTCCTCCACATATAGGGCCTGATCGAACGCCTTAGACAATGTATCATAACCTCGATAGCCAAAAGAGGACTTAATTCCTGCCCGGAGACCCGAAATGAAACGACGAACCTTGTCCCTACCAGTGGGCATAACTTCCGGAGCATACCTCATAAGCTCCACAAACTTCCTGTGATAAGCGGTCACGCTCATACTTTCCGTCTGTCTCAAACCCAGAAATTCCATTTTCTTCGCCTCCAAGACATGTGGTGGATAGAAATGGGAACTAAGAGCCTCTGTAAACTGTTCCCAGTTGAACCCGAGTAGAGCGAATAGGTCGTGCTCGCGGGTCCTCCACCAATGCAGTGCTTCCCCTTCCAGGTAGTGGGAAGCTACACAGACCTTCTGGTCCTCAGGACAGTTGATACTAATAAGAATCCGACCCAACAGATACTTCCAGTTCTCCAGATCAGAAGGACTGGCACCCCCTGCAAACTTTGGTGGACGGTGCTTTGTGGACAAATCCACATAATCCACATGGACTGGAACAGGTGCAGGGGTAGGATGCACGACAGGCTGTGGTAACAACTGAAAGAACTGTGCCAGCTGCCGGGCGAACTCAATTGGATTGAAGGCAGCTGCACCACCTACTGGTGGATTTCCGAGAGGCACCTGAGCAACAAGTGGTACCTCTGGCGGGGGTGGAGGAGGAGGAGGTAGTCCGTCGTTCCCCTATTCAACTCCATCAGGTGGAACCATATTTCCCATCTCCGCAGGTGCAAAGTCCCCTACCCTATCTCCAACGGATGGACCCTGGTTCCTGCGGGGCCTTCCCCGTCGACCAGCACCTCTAGCGCGATAAGAAACCATTCTGATATGCAAAACAGACACAACACGAACAAACATGTCAGCAGAAATCACCAACATACCATATATCCCATATATCTGATGGCATAATAAAGAATAAAACAATTAAATAAATAAATAAATAACAATGAATTCGCAGTCCTCAATGACTGTGAAGTCTCAAGGATCCTGACTGGAGTACCATTGTTTTTCCACAGTTTCCCCAACTGTGTCTCACACTGGTATGCGCATATCTCAACAAGAAATAATAATAAAAATGCAAATCTACACTATATATATCCCACACACAACTCGTCGCCTATGTCTACACAAATTTTATTGCAAATAAAGAGCACACAGGCTCTCTGATACCACTCTGTAACGCCCCGAAAATTCAAACCTGATTTTCGCAAGCATTACCGCCGTACTGACTATCCTAAACTAGTGGCCAGCTAATTTAAAACAGCTAGTACAAGGCTGAGCAACCTAAAGTGATCATCTGATTAATCCATTTACATGCGGAATCTAAAATAAAATAAAACACATAGGCAAGAAGATAATCCATCATAACAACTAAATAAAACAATTCCTGTCAGAGCATCAGGCTACAAGCCTCTCAAACATAATCTGGCATCCTGCCAATATATCAGAAACAGGGCTACCAGCCCAAAACAATAAATCACACAAGGCCACAGGCCGATAGAATGTAAATCCTAGGCTCACAGGCCTCAACTAGTCAAGTATGTATCAATAATAACAATCCACGGAGTACCGCATAAATAAACATGATAAGATGAATATGTAAAATCCTATCTATGTGATCTCTCATGCCCCAAACCCAAATCATGCTCCGGCGCCTCCAGCATGATCTATAAAACAGACAAAAGCAAAGGGAGTCAGTACAACGTACTGAGCAAGGCTACGTGCCGGGGAGTAAGGGGAAAACAGAGCGACAAGGGTAATAATAATAATAATAATAATAATAATAATAATAATAATAATAATAATAATAATAATAATAATAATAATAATAATAATAATAATAATAATAATGACAGTAAGTAGCATGAATAACAAAACAGTATATAATTAAGCAATTAAATCATCACACCGTCCCATACCGGTGCTTCAACCACAAGCATACATTTTATGCACATGATGCATGACCTAGCATACACATATCTACCCTATATGCTCATGCAAATGAATATGCCTAGCCGGCACCTAAAACCCGGGCGGTATGAACCCATGGGTGAGGATATCATCAACTCCAACCCGTTACAGGGTAACATACACCATCCCCGCAGGGACCACAGGCATCACAGCCAATATCCAGGCATAACAGCCAATAACATACACCCTCCAGGGTCATCGGGACTCAACAACACCGGTAAAGGCTGCCCGATCAATCATAACCATCATATCAACCCATTGGGTTCCATATCCGTCAATTTCAATGAAGTATCATGCATATCCAACATAACTAATGATGTAACACCTAATCACTAGGTTCACATGCTCTTCGCGCATTAGATAGCCAAATACAACCACTTATACTACGGTACAACTTCACAAATCCTCAAATGCAACAAGTGACCCACATAACATATTTCAACAATCATACCAAGCTAATCAACAAGTTCCACGGTTTAAAATTTACAACCCATGACCCTCAAATAATACTAGACGGAGTTCAAACCAACATGGGAGCGAGAACGAAAACGTAGCATAAAAAACATTGCAAAGTCCAAGCAAGACAGCAGCCCTGCCCAGGCTGTCGCGCTGACCGCGCGGTCCTTCCCAGGACCGCGCCGCGACCGCGTGGGCTGTAACAGCCTGCGCGTCGAGCGCTGTCCGGCGACTCGCCGGATGAATTACCATCCCGACACCCCCCAAACACGTAAATTAAGCCAAAGACCATTGCCTGATGTCTTCTCAACGATTAAACACCTCCGAATTGCTCAATTTCGAATCCAATCGGCCAAACAACTCACAAACCTAGCATTTCGAAACATCCCCAATTCACAACCAAAACGATCGAAATAACAATCATAGCGAAGAGACGATGGGGAGAATCGTTTACCTTCAACCGCTCAATCAATCGGCCAAGAAACGTGATAGTTTGGACGAGCCGAAGATCACCCAAAAACCCCCAAAGCTGTCGGCCTCCACTCCTTCTCCCGCTCCTTTCTTTTTAATTTTTCCAATTATGCAAAACAACCCCCTTTTAACTCCCAACTTGCTGATAATTATAAAAGGCTCCCCATATCTTCTTAAGTACAATCAAACGACCTCATCCGGACTGAAATGCAAGATAATCAAATATCAGATTATTTAAAACAGTCCAAACAATTAAATCGGGTCATTACATTTTGCGTCTTCTTTTGCAGGTCGGTTGGAGAGCAAAAATCACCATTTTTTAGGTTTTACAGCTCGGTTGGAGTTACTCTTACAATATTAAAAAACTAGTATAAAAAATGGACCTAAAAGTTCCCAAAGCACCTAAGGTAGCTTATACTTATAGAGTTTCATCCCAAAGTACAACATTTAAAAACGGGGCTAAAGCAAATGGCCATTCTCGGATTGGTAATCGGTCTACTTTTCTGTAATATACATGATTGGTTCAGATGTGTAAATAAAATACGTTTTCTTTTTATTGTCAATAAAATTTTATTTTTACATTTTCAAACCACGTTGATATCAGCCAGAATATTCTGACAGGAAATATTAACACTTTAATTTTGAAGTTTCAAAATTCATCAAAATGGTCATCTTCATTTCAATTGAGAAAAATGGTCCCTAAGTTTGATATTTTATCCGATTTGGTCATTTGAGCACAATAACCTATCTAATGCTATCCAATTAAAAAGAATTAAGTCATTAATGCTGACTCCACAACCCTTAATTTAATGGATCAACCCACAACACATTTATTAAAATCTATTTTATTTTAAATATTTTATTCAAATAAAATTACCTTTTATTAAAAATTAATTTTATTCAAACAAATAATCATTTATCAAAAGTCCATTTTATTCAAACAAAATTAAGAATTATGAGTTGACCCATTTAACTAATTAAGGGTTGTGGAACTTATATTAATGGCCTAATTCTCCTTTATTATATGTTAATTAAATTTATTATGTTAAAATGACTAAATTGGAGAAAAAAATCAAACCTATAGAACTAATTTTTTTTTTCAATTGAAACGAAGATGACTATTTTGATGAATTTTAAAACTTAAATAACTAATTTGTTCATTTTTCCATATTCTAAATATACTAATTAGTGAGAAAGATTGTTACGTTCCATAATAATGTATTAATCGATAACATGTTTTTCGATTAATGGGGTAATGATTGTCTGGAGTTCGATTGAAGTGCATAATTTGAATGTATATAGAATTAAATATTGTAATATACATGCTCAACGAAACATTTCCCTTTCCCATTTCTAGTAGTGTGGAGGATTGACATATGAGAGGCGACAGGTGAGGCTGCGGGAAACTTGGACCACAACCCTGAAACCAATAATTTTCCCACCATCCATGTGTGGATCCCATAGTCACATACCACATAGTAGTATATTTTCCAGATTCTTTAAGCCATTGGGAATTAAATATACCATTTGATAATTACTCTTACGTTTTAATATTCTTTTTTTTTTAAAAAAAAAAAAAAGAAAGAATAAATTCATAGATATGAATTGATGGATTTAGAATGCTGCTTTTCAAACAAGCGTGATTTAAAAATCTGTCATTTAAGATTTAGAACAAGATCATCCATTATATATAGTGCATGTGATTATTCAATTCTTGAATCGTTTCATGTATTAAAGTGATAGAAGGATATGATGATTATTCATTTGAAATTATATTTAATGCATTTTTAATTAAAATAGTACTTATAATAATTTAACTCGTGTTCTTATAAAGTATATGGTTGTAAAGCTACCAAATCGATTGCTAGGGGAAAGGGAAGGTGATAAGGAAATACATAATACATAATTTAAGTGCAGAAAGATAAATGCAGAGAGTAAACATAATGTTTTTTTTTATACCGTTGCTTCACCATAAATATATGTACATCATGATATGTATGTGACCTACAATGTTTTATCTATTCTAAATACAACACATAAAATACCTAGCGCGCATTCTAAGGAAAAAACTCATATCGTCCCATAATTTAAAAAATTTTCAAAACAGTCCCACAAAATATCGAATTAGACGAATCCGTCCCATAACTATCATAATCTTCGCCGAACCCGTCCATGAATCCGATTTTTACATTAATCATCGCCGAACCCATCTCATAACTACCTTAATCATCGCCGAACCCATCCGTCCGTTAGGGTAGTTATGGGACGGGTTCGGCAATAATTAGGCAAAAATCGGGTTTATGGACGAGTTCGGCGATGATTAGGGTAGTTATGGGACGGATTCGTCTAATTCGATATTTATGGGATGATTTTGGAAATTGAAAAAACTTATTAGACTAAATGGATTTTTTTTTCCCGTATTCTAATGAACTCTGGCCGTAGTCACCTTAATTAGCTGAAACGGGTGATCGATGACCTATCATATTGCCCCCCGCAGTAGACGATCAATGCTTGTATGGATTAAAGCCTCTGACAAATGTATGTCATTGGTACTCTAACGGGCTAGTGCCTAGGAATTCTCATTCTAACGGGCATGGATAGGGGTGTTAACGAGCCGAACTGAGACCGAACACTGGTGAGCTCGGCTTGAGCTCGTAAGAATTCGAGCCGAGCTTTGACCGAGCCGAGCAGTGACCGAGCTATTTCGAGCCGAGCGTTGACCGAGCTTTGACGAAATCGAGCGAGCTCGAACAGTCTCATTTTTCATTTTCACATAATTTATAAAAAAATTATATTTAATATATATTGCATATAAATTATGTATATTTTATTTATATATTTAAATAATTTTAAAAATATATTTATAATTTAAAAATTATTCCATCTATCCCAATAAAATTATGTCATATTTGATCCAGACACACTTTATCTTTTAATGTTTTATATAACCTCTATATTTGCTAATAAATATATATATATGTATAAAAATAAATATATTTACTAATAAATAAATACTTCTTTCATTTCACACTCCTTTAAAAGGAGATGCATTAATTGCATAGGGTAGACATGTCGGAAAAATAGTCATAGACTCTAAATTTATTTTATTTATTTTAAAGTCTAAACAAATATAGTATTAGTACAATACATTTCAAAAGACATGTATTGTATGAGATTTGTATTATAAGTTAATAAAACACGAGCCTGTTTGCGAGCATTTCGAGCCGAACTCAAAGGTGTTCGGGTTGGTTTGTAAATTATTCGAGTCGAACTCGAACTCGAGTCGAGCCTATTCGAGTCGAATTTTGACCGAACTTTGACCGAACCGAGCTCGAACTGTTCGCGAACTACCCTGGCTCATTAACACCCCTAGGCATGGATGCACATAATATGCTCGTTAAGCATAATTATACCAAGGCATAAGTGTAGAGCAATCAAGGCAAATAGACCTACTCACTAGGAAGCATCAACCTCCAAAACATTGCACTCTAAGTTTAATTCTATGTTCGCATGCATGTGAAAATGAAATATCATAAATATCCACAAAATTAAAATCGTAGATTTTGAATGAAGGAAGATTGCGCCTCGAACAACAACACTTTTGCGGCCAGGTCATGGTAACCATGGACAGGGGCTGCAAACCTTTCCAAAGCCCATTTAAAATACGACTCCAAAGCTTTCCCAAGTGTCAAATGTCAAAATCCTAATTAATACATCAATATCCATAACCGTCTTTCACCAACCAAAACACAATCAATAACAGGTTTTGAAAAACCAAACCCCCAAAATTTCTATAAGTTCAAAAGCCTCTCCCCAGCCTCCTATTTGTTCGTCAACCCTAAACCAACAAACCATGTACTATTCATTTAAAAACTTTCTTAAAAATAAAATGGAACTCAAATTTATCAAGGCATAACAAATACTTCCTCCGTCTCATTTTTATTGTTACGTTTGACTTTTTGGCACTAGTTACTGTTTAAGTTTGATCCGAATTTTTATCATAGTTAGATAAGAAAAAATATAGTCAAGTGAGATTTTGTTAGATTCGTCTAATCCCGTAGTTTTAAAATATCAAATTTTTATAATTTTTTATTGTACACAATTTAAGTTATTAATCGTTAAAAATGTGTATTGGCATACGTGTCAGGTTGGTCCGTAACAATTATAATGAGACGGAGGTAGTATCTTATCATGCGAAATGATTGCAAGGATCCACTCTTCCTTTGAACCATGAGAATGTCTGGGAGTGATCGAATTCGCTAGCAGATAATGAATTCGGAGAGAGAACTATGAGACGATCTACTCTTTAAATATGTTATCCACTACTAGCAGATCTGCTCGCTCCCAAATATTACCATGTCAACTCTCACACTCCCAGTCCTCCAATTTCTCCCAATCTATACAAACATATTCTCACTACTCTTCTTATGTGCCCTAGGGGCAATTTGGTCATTTTACTTTTATTTCAACAAGCCTTTAACTATGCAACCACCACCCCTTTCTTGTTTAATTTGCCATGGACTTGGGCCTTGCTTCTTGTTTGCCTTTATATTGAAACACAACACACCTAATCAAAATAGAGGGTCCAAATGATTAATCATCATTAAATAAGAATAAATAATTTTTAATTAATCAGAGTTATATTCTAGATTATTTTTTTCCGGTGTTTTTGCTTCCTATAATAATTTAAATTATGTTTCCTTATATTAAAACCATCTTTGTTTGCTTATCCAAAAAAAATATAGCTTATCCAAAAAAAACAACCATCTTTGTTTCCACTTTCCAGAGAGAATAACTGAATAACTTAGTAGGAAATATAACTAATAGACTGGGGTCTGTTCTGCACGTAGCTTTTGGGAGCTTTTAGGAGCTTTTGGTAGCTTTAGCTTTTATTTCAAAACAAAAGCCCCGTTCTGCACACTAGCTTTTGGGAGCTTTTGAGAGCTTTTGGAAGCTTCTTTTTAGAAGCTACTTGTAGTAGCGTTAAAAAATAAGCTAGGAGCTTATTTTTGAGCAATCGCAATTTTAACTCAATAACCAACCCACTACCCAATACTCTACATAAATATTTGTCCTTTCATGTCATTTCATACATTTTTTCACAGCTACAGCTAGTTGTAGAAAACACTTAATAGAACTGACAACTACAGCTCCCACAGCTCCTTACAGCTCCAGCTCCCTACAGCTCCAGCTTGCAGCTACAGCTCACAGCTACAGCTCTGCGTGCAGAACATACCCTAGGTATATGGGTGATCGGAATCGATCTAATAATAAATAAAATAGGCGTGGGTTCTACTTCTATTATATATCCTTCAGAAAAACAATCCGATATTTTCTGTAAATTACTGCAAATTTAAGGCCCTCCCAATGCACAATAAAATTTAAAAATCAACTAATTAGAAAATTTAAATAATAAACATAATTTATAAAAAAATATTTTTGTAGTGCCAAAGGAATTAGGGTTTATCAAACCATTCACATCAATACACGGCCAACGAAAAACTTTCTTGTTACTCCTCTTCTTTTTTGTTGAATAAGTACTACTAATTAAGTTCTCAATTTCTTTCTTTCTTTCAGCTTTTTTTTCTTTTTAGGTTTTCTAATTATGTAGTATTTATTTTTCCATGTCTTCTTTAGTTAATCTTCTTGTTTCTTGTTTCGTTTAGTTAATCTCCTCTTTAAAACAGTCAAAGGAAAAGTTTAATTTCCTGTTTTGATGTTTTCATTGGATCCAAATGAAACCTTTGGGAAAGCAAAATGGCACCAATAAATTTCAAACAAACCTCCTCGGATGTGAACACGATCCCATGCTTTTTAATTTAGATAATGCCAATGGAAATTTTTTTCTAGATTATTGTGTATATTTTCCTGAACATCCACTCCTGCATTTGGACATGATCCCATGCTGCATCCATCTATGATCTGTATCCGTATGTATGGTCAAATTCAATTATGAAAATAGAACCACATATATATAGATTTAACACAGCCCGCTAAGAGACCGTGCAAGTCGTGCTCTTGCACATGGTTCCCAATTTTTGAGGCCCTATTTTTTAAATTTATTTTTTATTTTTTCTTTTGATATTTTTCTCTACACTACAGTGTCGGCCATTTTATGCAAAGAATTTCATTTAATTTTTTTAATATGTTTTTACTCATTTTTAAAAAACTACGTAAGTTGTTAATACCTTTTATATATATAGATAGTCTTTTTTTGTGTTTTAAATATTTTATCATAGTCTTACGTTTTATAGATATGTTGAAAGTTATCATTTATTATATAATATAAGCACGATGCTCTTTTTAATTATAGAACATGCCACAAAAATGATTCTGACTGCCCTTTCATTTTAACTGTTTAAAATAGAATATCTGAATTCATTACTACAAGAAAATTTCCTCATAGTTACACCTTAGAAAGCGTTACTAAAAGTTAAATCTAGGCTTTGTTACTTATGTATTACCATCTTGTTGGGGCCATATGAAATAATGGGCCGTGGAGAGCTACTGGGCCATAAGATATATATATGGGCCAGAAGAGAGAGAGAGTTCGAAAGGAAGATGGGCTCAAGATCAGTAAGGCCGAAAGTCCAAAGTAAACCGAAGGAAGGGAACCGAGACTGATAGAGATTTCGGCCGAAATAGGGAGGGAATAGCCGAAACCAAAACAACCGAAATGAAGAAAGAAAGAATTCGGCTCAGAAGGATTGGCCGGAGAGCGGTTACTCCAGCTCCGGCTATAAATAGGGGTCGACACACACAAAACCAGGGAGATCAATCCAACCCCCAAATTCCTTTTATCAAATTTAATTCCTTGTTATCTTTACTGCTTTCTTTACAGCTTTCCTTTACAGCTTTCCTTAGAATCTAGCCTAGTTTGTAGCGGTTACCATTTCCAAATCCACCGTTGCTCCTTAGCAGCTGGTAGTTTGGTTCCCTGTTTTTGGTGAATTCCGCCGTTGTTTCTTAACAACAGGCAGGTTCTCCGTTGTATCTTGTTATTTTTTATCAATTCAAAAGAAGATTCAGTCAATTGTGGGCGCATTATTGTTAATCCGGACCCGTAATCGGTTTGATCCTTTTCCGATAGCCTCCCTTGAGGAGAAAAAGGTCCTTGTCTACACCCAAGCCAAACAGTGGCACGCCCAGTGGGACACGAAATGACATTCGAACAAGCAACTCCAGCAGTAAACACGGCGGCGAGGACTGATTTGCCGCCGATTCAGGAAGAACGTGCACCAGAAGCCGGAGAATTCCCCCCAGGGTTCCCCGGACCATCACACTTCCACAATCAGGAGTTTTCAAACGATGATTTAACCCCGCGATTCCGAGATCAGGTTCAATTTATGGTGGAAGCGGCGGTTACTAATTCGGTTCGTCAAATCGAAGGAAATATCCTGGCAGCGATGCCAGCAATGTTCAGAGCTGAAATAGCGAGGAATATGTATCCGATAAGAACGCAGCAAGCTCCAGTGGCGCAAAATCCACCACCTGCGATGCAAAATCCTCACAATTTCCAACAGCAGGCCTTTAGGCCGCCAGGAGGGCACGGAGCTCGACCTTTTGTTCCTCCGCAACAGAGATACGATCAGAAACAGAATCAACCGCCTCAACCAGCTGTTCAACCACCTGCTCCAGTGGTTCAACAACAATACGCACCACATCAGCAGAATCCACCACAACTGGTTGACAGAGAACTTATTGCTGAGATTATTCGTACACAGTTTGGGAATATCATCGGCCAGGAGAATAGGCCGATGTATCGGAAACCTTATCCAGATTACATTGAGGAGCAGTATCCACTGCCTGGAGGGGTAAAAGTTCCTGATTTTAACACTTTTTCTGGAGAAGTCGGCCGTTCTACAATTGAGCATATTGGTCGATTTACAGCTCAATGCACCAGAATCGCGCAAAATGATTTTCACAAGCTGATATTGTTCAGTTTGTCGTTGACTGGTCCAGCATTTGAGTGGTACATTAATTTGCCAGCGGGATCGGTCAATACTTGGGCCGAAATGGAGCGGTTATTCCATGACCGATTCTATAATACTAGTCTTGAAGTTTCGGTAGTTGATCTGACGTCAACCAAGCAGAAGGCGTCCGAATCGGTTACTGAATTTATTGAAAGGTTTTATGCAGTGAAGGCTCAGATGAAAACAATGCTACCTGAGCATGAATATATTCAAATCTTGAAGCAGAATTTGAAGTTTGCTATCAAGGATAGATTGATGGTAACAAGACCAAGGACTGTGGCCGAATTAACGGCTGAAGCCATAAGGATGGAGGCTTATTTGGCAGAACAAGCGGCTTTCAAATCAAGCCGAAGTCAAAGTGGAAGGTCACAACCTATCCAGTCAGCTGCCTCATTTGCTGAATCTCTGGATAGATGTGAAATCCAGGAAGAGTACAACACGGATGACGTTCCCGCATTAGCCGAAGTTGCAAGGGCAGAGTTAATCATAAAAAAGCCTATGACTTGTCCAGCACTTCGGCCAGCCAGAGGCAAGGAGAAAGAAGGAGGAGATGAATCTCAAAGGTTTTACTCTTTCGACTTGTCACAAATGGACGAAATATTTGATTATTGCCAGAAGAACGGATTGCTAGAGTTTAAAGGAAACCATCCACAGCCTACCAAGGATCAGTTGGAAGCCGGATGGTGCAGATTCCATGGATCAGCTACTCATTCCATGGCGGTTTGTGGACATTTTAGGAAGCTGATTCAGAAGCATGTCGATGATGGGAAGCTGAAGTTCCCAGATAGGCTTATGGCGATTGATAAGAATCCGTTCCCTGTTGCCAACATGGTGATGGTGCAGCCCGACCAGAATAGATCTGTGCATGACCGATTAGGGGATCAAACATCATCTAGCAAGAGTTCTGTACACGATCGGCTTGGGGATCGGCCATCGGTTCAGAAGTCGGGAGTATGGAAAAGATTAGGATCTCCGAAGGGAAAAGAGAAAGTTACAGATGTGTTTGACCGGTTGGGGAATTATGAGGTAAAAGAGTGGATCAAACAATCGGAGAGACATCAGGAGATCGAGATCGGAGATAAGAGCGAGAGGCCAACGTTGAAAATCATAACTAACGGATGGGATTCAGAGATGAAGTTAACAGCTGACAAGCAGAATGGAAAAACTGTGATTCAGATCACAGTCCCTGAAGAAGCTGTGAGTCCCGAAGTGAAGAAGCTCAGAAGGCCACCAGCAAATACTCAGGTAGGCCGATGGGTCCAAAATTCTCCAGAAAGAAGGTATTTCGGCCAACGCCGGTCTGACCATTCAACCTGGAGGGCAGAGGAGAGAAAAGTCCCGAAAGGAAATGGATCATATCGTACGTTCAAACGAAGGATGCAACGGCTTAAAGCAGCTGCTGTTTCTGAGCAAGAGGAGTACGATATGATGCATATGGAAGAGGACTTCCCAGATGACTGTTCGTTTTCGGAAGGAAGAATACTCAATAGGGTATTTTCGGCTCGTTTGAAGTCCGAATCGAAAGAATAGAGGAAGCCGAAAGAAGGACAGGATCGGCTAAAGAACAAAACTGAATTTCGGCCGAAAGTAATACAGCCGAAAATTGAAAGTGAGCAGCCGAAATCGAAAGAAGAATGGAAGCCTAGGCCAGTCCGAACCAGGGAATGGAAACCAAAGACAACTATCATTCCGAATAGCGATTCACTCCCTATCGGGCAGTTTAAGTTCGACTTCGGATCTAGTGCGAATATGGTGACGGTAACCACCGAAGAAAAGGAGGAATACTGGTCGGATTCTGAACCAGCTGTGGTTTTCTGTCAGAAAGAAGGGGAATACTATGGTGATGAAGAACCTATAGTGGACTTTTGTTTCGATAAACTTGAGGTATTTCGGCCGGAAGCCGAAATAGAGAAATCATTTGAAGAAGGATATAAAGCATTTGTTCCAGAAGCTCAACCAGGCACGATTTTGCCTCCAACAGCGAAAATGTCTCAGCATGTGAGGCCTTTATACGTTAAAGGTTGGGTCAATGGGAGACCACTCAGAAGAATGTTTATCGACGGTGGAGCCACTGTTAATATCATGCCGTTATCCACATTGACGAAGATAGGTCGTTCGAAGGAAGATTTACTCCCTACGAGAATGAAGGTAATGAGTTTTGTGGGAGCTCAAACTGCGGCTGAAGGATGTATTTTGGTGGATGTAACGGTCGGAACAATATCAATTCCGACTATGTTCTTTGTGGTAGATGCAGAAGTCCCGTATGCGGCCCTACTAGGCCGATGCTGGATTCATACATCCCGATGTTTGCCATCAACGCTTCACCAGAAAGTATGGTTCTGGAAAAAGGATGGCACAGTGGAAGAAGTAGATGGTGACCAACCTCCGTTTCCAGTCAGCTCAGCCGGCCGAATTGATGCGGTATTATACGAGGAACCCATTCAACCATTCCTAGCGGTGGTAGGGGATCGGTACCCGCAGGTGGTCGAGTGTGATTGGACAGATTTGGGGTTTGAGATCAGATATCAGGCCGATGAACGGCCAGTCGAAAAAGAAAGTAAATGATGGATGCACAACCGAATCAAGCGATCGAGTTCGAATCGGCCGAACTCGGAGTTTCAGACGACAAAGCAGGGTGGAGTGACTTAATAGACGCAATTCCAAAGCGAACGCCGGATTTCAAAGCTCAAGACCCCTTGAAAATGGTCAATGTTGGTACAGATGAGCACCCGAGGGAGATCCCGTTAAGTGCAAATTTAGATCAGCAGATGACGAGCCGATTCAAGGAGGTCCTAGTCGAATTCAAGGATTGTTTCGCATGGGATTATACAGAGATGCCAGGATTGGAGCGATCGATTGTGGAGCACAGATTGCCTATCAAAGAAGGGTTCAGGCCGCATAAACAGCCGGCCAGGAGGGCAGCGCCTGAAATAGTCCCAAAAATAAAAGAAGAAATAGAGAAATTGTTAGCGGCCGGGTTTGTTAGGTCAGCTAAATATGTAGAATGGCTGTCAAATATTGTTCCTGTAATAAAGAAAAATGGAAAATTGAGAGTTTGTATTGATTTCAGGAATCTTAATATAGCCACTCCAAAAGATGAGTATATGATGCCTATTGTTGACTTGTTGATTGATTCGGCCGCAAAACAGGGAATGTTATCCTTCATGGATGGATATTCGGGATACAACCAGATTTTTATGGCCGAAGAAGATATTCACAAGACTGCATTTCGGTGCCCTGGTGCTATAGGGATATACGAATGGGTGGTGATGCCGTTCGGACTGAAGAATGCAGGAGCTACATACCAGAGAGCCATGAATTATGTTTTCCATGACCTTATAGGGGATTGTGTTGAAGTGTATATCGACGACGTCATGGTCAGATCCAAAGATATCGAAAGTCACTTGAACGACTTGCGAAAGGTGTTCATAAGGATGAGGCTGCACGGAGTCAAGATGAATCCAGCCAAGTGTGCTTTCGGAGTACAGGCAGGAAATTTTCTCGGGTTCCTGGTACATAACAAAGGAATAGAAGTTGATGCGAACAAGACCAGGGCTATCCAAGAAGCCAAACCTCCACATGATAAGAAGAGTCTACAGAAGTTTCTTGGAAAGATCGGTTTCCTGAGACGATTCTTAGCAAATGCGGCTGGAAAGTCGAAACCACTAACCGATTTATTGAGGTTGAAAAAGGAAGAGGAGTTCAAATGGGGAGTCGACCAACAAAAAGCCTTCGAACAGTTGAAACAGGATTTGATGAATCCACCTGTGTTGGTTCCTCCGATTTTAGGACGGCCATTGAAGTTGTATATAGCAGCGGCCGAAGAATCTATTGGAGCATTACTGGCGCAAGAAGACGATGAAGGAAGGGATCGGGCGATTTACTATCTTAGCCGAATCCTAAGGGACGCCGAAGTAAGGTACTCGCCGATTCATAAACTATGTTTAAGTCTTTATCATGCATGCCAGAAATTAGAATATTATATTCAACCGAGGCAAGTGATAGTGGTGGCTTCGGTTGACATAGTTAAGATTATGATGAATGATCCAGTCAGTAGCCGAAGAATGGCCAAATGGGCCATGAAATTAAATGCATATGATTTGAGATATCAACCTTTGAGGGCTATGAAAGGACAGATTGTAGCCGATTTTCTGGCTGATCATGTGATACATCCGATAACCGATGACATCGATCATCAAGATCGGCCGATAGAAGTTGGTGAGATAGGAATTGTATATTTGCAACCATGGGTGATGACGTTTGATGGTTCTAAAGCCGCTTCAGGAGTCGGAGCAGGGTTTACCCTACAAACACCGGAGGGCAAGGTATGCAAGTATTTCGTGCAATTGCCAGAGTCATATACGAATAACCAAGCTGAGTATAAAGCGTTGATTTCGGGATTACAACGGTTGATAGAAGAAGGAGTCAGAGCAATTATTATCAGAGGAGACTCACAAGTTGTTGTTCAGCAATTATTAGGCGATTTTTCGGTTAAGAGTTCTCAGTTGATTAGATTGTACGAAGAAGCGGTTAATTTGTTAGAAGAATTCGATGAGGTATACATTGAATACATCCCGAGAGAAAAGAACGAAGTGGCCAATGAATTGGCTCAACATGCAGCTAGATATCGGTTGATGCCGATAGCAGGAAATGTGGAAGTACATTTGGCCGAAACAGAGAAGGCCGAATGGATAAAGGAGATAGCACAGACGTTGGAAGATCCTTCGGAGGCGAATCCAGTCAAAAAACGGAAAGCGATGGATTACGTCATAATAGGAGGATTATTATTCAAGCGTGCTATTGATGGAGTATTGCTCAGATGTGTCGGAGAAGAAGACGCCAGAAGGGTAATGGGAGAGGTTCATGAAGGAATATGTGGTGCACATCGGGCAGGAAAATCGATGAAGTGGAGTATTATTCGGCTGGGATATTATTGGCCGAATATGGGTCCTGATTGTGAAAAATATGCGAGAGGATGCAGTGAATGTCAAAAACATGGGCCGATTCAGAAGTTACCGGCCGAAGAATTACACACAATGATCAAACCATGGCCATTCAGAGGATGGGCCATGGACATCATAGGAAAAGTTCATCCCTCTTCGTCGAAAAGACATGAGTTCGTGCTAGTGGCAACAGATTACTTCACGAAATGGGCCGAAGCTCAGGCGTATGTCAGTATTTCACAAGAGGAGGTGATCGAGTTTATCAAGAGACAATTGATTTATAGATTCGGGATCCCACAGACGATTCTAACAGATAGAGGAACTGTATTTGTGGGAGAAAAAGTTAAGGCCTTTGCAGATGAATACGGAATAAAAATTGTGCATTCGTCACCATATTACCCACAAGGAAATGGACAAGCAGAGGCCACAAACAAACAGCTGATAGGAATTATAAAGAAAATGATCGAAGACCAACCAAGAAAGTGGCATGAGAAGTTATCTGAAGCATTGTGGGCTTATCGAAATGCTAAAACTTCAGCTACTGGGTTTACACCATTTCGGCTGACTTATGGAATGGATGCAGTGTTACCAGCCGAAATAACAGTGCCGACTTTGAGAACAAGCCAGGCGGATTCAATGTCGGCCGAACAGTATGATTGTACAATGAAAGATGAGTTATTGGAAATTAATTCCAATCGGATGCAGCCTTTGAGAATTTACAGAAAAACAAAGATATTGTGGCCGATTGGTACAATAAGCGAATTCGTCTTAAGCGGTTTGAAGTTGGAGATTTAGTTTGGAAAGTTATATGGCCACCTAAGCAGAAGGATGGCCGATTAGGTAAGTGGAGTCCCAATTGGGAGGGACCATTTATTGTTCATAACAAATTACCGAATGGAGCATACACTTTGGTGGACGAAAATGGTGAGCAGATGTCAAATCCAGTTAATGCAAGAACATGAAAAAATATTATCCATCAGTATGGGATTAAACATTAAGTGATGCGAAAAAGTAAAGATTTTATTGCATGAACGGATAAGTACAAAAAGAGCGCTACTTCGGCCGAAGACGGCGTCGATAGCCCGAAATTACAATATACAAGGGAAACGTCCTATACTAAGCAGGCATATACAAGGGAAAGGTCCTCGAGAGACACTCAGCCTTGTAGAAATGCCGCTAAAGCTATCGGCAAGACAGAAGCAGGGCACAGTTGCTTGCCCCAGAACAGTATTGCCAATTTAGGTCCGACCACCGAACTTCTACTCTTGGATACGATAGAACGAAGAGTACAACGTCCCAGAGGTAGAAGTCAAACTCGGGTACAGCATCCGCACGACCTCAGACAGAAGAAGGAGGAGTGCAGCGAGGCAGTCACCCAAAAACGGTGGAAGGGGGAAAGGAGGGAGGAATAACTAGGGGTAGTTATTCCCCCCATTAGATAAGGTCCAACAGGATATGCAACCGCAAAGTCGAAAAGGGACACACCAGCATAGCCGTCGAGACCTTCATTTGGAATAACAGATAAAGATCCTCGCCCACACGAACATGGTGAAAAGGGCATTAGTTGAACTCGTGTTGCACAAGCAAAAAATTTTCGTACCACGTCTGGAAATCCTTGCACAAGAATACTTGTCGAAGACCATGGAGGAACTGGAGACAGGAAGTCGAGCAAGGGAAAAGGGAAATTCATATTGTTATAGGAAAAGAAAAGAAAAGGAAGTGATAGATAAGTATCAGCAATGACGGGTATTTATAGGAAGAGATAGGTGCTCGGCGAAAGAAACGGTCAATAGTAAATGTTATTTATGGGAAAACGTTACAGCTGATTCCCGGAAAAAGCTGCTAACATTCAGAAATCAGCAATAAAGGAGACCGAAAATAGTGGAATTAACGGGATACGAATCGCATTGCAGAAGATACAAAAGATACGAATCCAAGTACAATGAATCGGCCAACATAGTCCAAAAAGGGCCGATTACAGCTGTCAAGAAAAAAAAGTGACCGAAATTCACACTTGACAAAAAATAAGTCAAAACACAACAGTGATACACAAAAGCAAATTAATGGTCTTCCTGGTCATCAAAAGGAACAGCATCATCCAAGCCTCGCGAAGCAGCGATAGTAGGGTTAATCGAAGAGGTTATCGGATTCGGACTTGCTGAAGAAGAAGGGCCAGCGACGTCACCAGGTGGGAGGCGAACGGTGGATGAACCAGCACCACAGGAAGCACCAGTTTTCCCTAGGGGAGAGAAAAAAATGGGGAATAATAAGTAAAGAGAGCATAAAAGAAGAATCACAACAGGAAATGGAAGAAAACAGTGTACCTGAAGGAATAGTTGACAGAGGTAGATTATCACCCGAAGGAGAGGACTCTATCTCGGAAGGATCCAAAGGAAATAAAACATGTGGAGAAGAGACATGAACCACACTTTGCCCACCAAGGCTTTTGATGGCCGAATCCAGCTGACCGACTAGAGACTGGGTTTCGGCCCATTTTTCTTGGAAAGTACCAAGAATGAAATCGTTGAAACTGATCCGCATGGCCAGATAAGAAGCATCCTCCTGAGAATCCAAGATTTTGGCCCTGGGAGCCTCGGCCGATTGACGAAGGGCTTTGATTGACTGTTTCAGATCGGCCGATTTTCGCTTAGTCTGAGCCAAAATTAATTCCAAATCCTTCTCTTGTTGTTGGAGCTTGGCTATCTCAGACCGAATCAAAGAAAGGTCCTCGGACTGTTTGTGTTCCTGAGATTCCACTTCGGACAACTTACTCATTTGAGCCCGATACTCTGCAGAATAATTGTCGAAGATGGCTCGTGAAGAAGCCACAGCTTCACGTTCGGCGGCAAGTTTGTTCCGCATTTTCAAATGAGCCATGAGTTCCTGATCCATTGAGAGGACAGACTTCGTAATCATCTGAAGAGTGCCATTTAGATTCAGAGACACCATCTCGTCATGAAATTGTTGCTCAAGATGAGACAAGAGAATAAGGATCGGTTTAGGGTTGACGAATTCCACATCAGATTGCCGGCCGATTAGATTACACAGCTTGGCCAAACAATCGCCAAGGTGAACAGAAAGATCCGACGGACGAGAAACTAGAGAGACAGGAGAAAAGAAATCATCCAAAACATGCCGATCAGGAAATGGCGATAAAGGGACCTGATCGGCGGGGGCTTCATCAGCAATCATACCACTAGATGGGGGGCCAGTCGGTTTCGGAATGACCGAAGACGAGGGTGTGACAGAGTCCGTAATAGGTTGAGGAAGATCGACCGAAGGAGGGACGGTAGGGTCGGCCGGAGTAGAACTTTCAATCAAACCCCGAGGGTTAACAGAAGAAGAACCAGCATAAACAGCCAAATTACTGGTACTGGCCGATGTGCGAAATTCGGCTACAGGAGGGGCCGAGACCACAGTTGGAAGTGGGGGAACATCGGATAGTGGCAAAACAGGTGGGACCTGGCAAGAGTAAGAAAAAGAAATTAGTCGAAAGAAAGGAGCCTGGAAAAGAAAAAGAGTAGTGTAACAAACCGCAAAAAGAGAGGTAGGGATTCTGCCAAGCGGTGAATGAGATGAACGCCTTCTGGTCTGAGTAGGAGGGAGAAAGTCGATAAGGGAGGCCGAAGGCGAAGGAGGCCTCTTTCGACCAGGTTCCGAAGTAGAAGAGCGAGGAACATCTGAAGAAATCGAATGAGTGAGACGAAAAAAAAATAAAGGAACAAGCAATGACCAAAGGAGAAGGAGAAAGAAAAGAAACGTACCTGGGCGAGAAGCGGAAGACGAATCGAGGTTGCGCTGAGGAGTAGAGCCCGGAGATGATGAAGGGAAAGAAGAGAACGCCAGAATAGGAGAGAAACCACCCCTCCGCAGAACCGAATCAAGGTTAGCACTAAAAAAAGCTCCAGCAACACCATTCCACCAGGACTGGAAGCGTGAGGTAACACATCCCGGACGAACAGCAAACTTCCAAACCTTAAAAGATATTAAATGTTTATGGTAGAGGGAGCATTGCTGACGGCTGGCAGAAGCAGAAAGGCGTTTGCCGGCTCTGAGAGCTTCCACTAAGTCTTGACCAAAGCCGAATTGACGACTGACCAAATGGGGATTGTAGACTTCGAAAGGAATAGCAGACTTAGCAGACACAAATGTGGAACCATTGAAGATCGGACGGGGTAATATACACCTATTCCAGATTTGAGCAAGAGCTAAAGGAAGGGGAGCCCCGAAGGGGGAAGTAGCAATCTCCCTGACCCAAGCAAAGTCAGTTTTCCGGTAGTGATAATGGGAAAAGGATTGTTCGGCAGTACGACCCAAGAAATAGTTGATCCAATGAGGAATCGACAAGGGAGGAAGGGATGCTCTAAGAAGATCAGGAGCGATAAAATGATTAGGACGAATATCATGGGGAGGGAATTGAGAAATGTCGCGAAAGTGCCAAACCAACCACAAGTGAAGGAACCATAACGGACCACGGGCTTTATCAGACGAACCTTTTTCCCAACCCGACACAGTAGCCGAAATACCCGCGTATAGATGAGCAAGGAAGAAATCGGCTGAGGGCAGAGTCACATGATTGAGAAGCGCCGAAGCCAGAGAGTGTGTTTCGAGGAGAACACCCTTAGAAGGAACACACCAGAAGAATTTCGTAAGAAAGTACATCATGAAAGCAAGAGGTTCTGAAGGATGTGGAGCAGGCGAAACAGGATCACTCTGATGGGAAATGATCCAATTGGCAAAGGAATCGCCAGAGGAAAAGCCGATATTTTTCTCCTTGGGCAATGACATGATGGCAAGGTTGTCTCCACGAACAGAGAGGCCTAGGAGGAGTTTCACATCCTGAATGGTGGGAGTCATCATCCCCCAAGGGAAACAAAAACAGTTCACAGAAGGATTCCAAAAACAAAGAAGGGCTTGAATAGGACGAAGATCCGTGGGAAGTGGCAAGGTACTAAGAGAAATCATACGATGAACATATGACTTATTCCAAGAGTCGTGACAGTGGGGTTCGAGATGATGATACCACGCCACATAATCGGGAGAGGCCGAAGACCAATTAGCGAAAGATGAGGGAAAAAGCTTGGAAGAGAAACAAGGTTCATACAGAAGAACAGAACGATTATCGAAAATCCGAGCAGTACATTCATCAATATCCTCAGGAATGCCCAACGGACCTAAGGAATAGAAGCCCTCAGGCAGGAGACGAACTGCGGAGTGAGAAGCAAAAGAGTTCTCAACTCTGAGAATATCAGCAGAAAGAGCAGTAACAGGGGCAGAGGGATCCTCCATTGGAGAAGGTGGAAAGAGAGAGAGAAAGAGGAGAAGTTGGAAAGGCAGTTCACTCCAAAGACGTGGTAGGCTACGTAAATAAGGGAGTGATGGAGAGTATCCTCGAGAAGAAGAAAATAACCGCCAAAAGAAAGAAGAAAGGGAGATTACTTGGGCTCCTTCTCATATGAAAGAAATTCGCCCAAGTAAGGAGGGCATCTGTTGGGGCCATATGAAATAATGGGCCGTGGAGAGCTATTGGGCCATAAAATATGGGCCAGAAGAGAGAGAGAGTTCGAAAGGAAGATGGGCTCAAGATCAGTAAGGCCGAAAGTCCAAAGTAAACCGAAGGAAGGGAACAGAGACTGATAGAGATTCCGGCCGAAATAGGGAGGGAATAGCCGAAACCAAAACAACCGAAATGAAGAAAGAAAGAATTCGGCTCAGAAGGATTGGCCGGAGAGCGGTTACTCCAGCTCCGGCTATAAATAGGGGTCGACACACACAAAACCAGGGAGATCAATCCAACCCCCAAATTCCTTTTATCAAATTTAATTCCTTGTTATCTTTACTGCTTTCTTTACAGCTTTCCTTTACAGCTTTCCTTAGAATCTAGCCTAGTTTGTAGCGGTTACCATTTCCAAATCCACCGTTGCTCCTTAGCAGCTGGTAGTTTGGTTCCCTGTTTTTGGTGAATTCCGCCGTTGTTTCTTAACAACAGGCAGGTTCTCCGTTGTATCTTGTTATTTTTGATCAATTAAAAAGAAGATTCAGTCAATTGTGGGCGCATTATTGTTAATCCGGACCCGTAATCGGTTTGATCCTTTTCCGATAGCCTCCCTTGAGGAGAAAAAGGTCATTGGCTACACCCAAGCCAAACACATCTCAAAGATTATTAATGGCGGAGTGTTGGAAGAGCTTAGACCGAGAGTAATAGCCTGTTTGTTTTGGCTTATTTTTTGTCCTTTTGACTTTTGCTTCACCAAAAGTACTTTTGAATATTTCTAACTGTTTGTTTTGATTTTTTTAAAAGGAAAAGGAGAAACAAAAGTTAAAATCCAACTTTTTTTGAAAGTAGGTAGGGGTTTACTTTTTTCAAAAGGAGAATTCATTTTGGAATAAAAATACAAAAATATCCCCATTTAAAAAGGACAATTCATTGGGATTACGGATTGTATAGAAGCCGAGCTAACTGCGATTCAGAGGGTATGTATGGCTCTTGTTCATGACCAAGCCTACCTCCTTCCTAGATTGATTTTTGAATGTGATTTGAGTAATGTTGTGAAATGGCTTGCTGCTCCCGATAAGCTTCCGTGGCGATTTAGAAACCTGGTTGGTCCTATTTTGGAGCTGATTAGTTGTGCAGGAGAAGTTCGTGTGGAACACATCTTGAGGGAGCGTAATGACGCCGCGGATCA
Organism: Hygrophila difformis; assembly: GCA_030278955.1. Taxonomy (NCBI): domain Eukaryota; kingdom Viridiplantae; phylum Streptophyta; class Magnoliopsida; order Lamiales; family Acanthaceae; genus Hygrophila; species Hygrophila difformis. Next base: position 36,509,368 of record JAOANR010000012.1, on the reverse strand, counting down.
TTGGGCTAAGATGGGGGCTGGTCAGGCTGGCAAGATGGAAGTGTGGTTTTGAGGTATGCGTATGACGATGGGAACATTCGTCTGCTGCTGTTGTATGTAGGCTAATATGTTATATGTTATTTCTGTGATAATGCTTTGCTGGTAGGAGTAAGGCTCATTTCTCGTTTCTGCATTGCTCCTTTTTGTGTTTTGAGTTGGGGTGTCTGTGCGTTAGAGTGAACACAGTTGAGCATTATTATTTCTGTAATCGCTTTGTTGATCAGTATTTATAAACCCTTTTTTTACTCTCAAAAAAATAAGGAAATAAAATATATTGTAAATATCCTTACAATATTTATGTCCATTTTAGTAATTTTAATATATCAAAAGTTCTTCTACGTACAATTTATCCAAACATGTTTCTGTTGAAAAGCAATTTTAATAATATCAATCCAAACAATTATTTGAGCTGCTTTTGCTTTTGAATTCTCATTCTCTTTCATTCTCCTTTTACTACTGACTTTTCATTTTTTTTCAAAAGCCAAAACAAACAGGCCCTAACATAGAAAGAGGCAATTTTGATTCAGCTAAACTTGATGAATAAACCAAAATGTTTGTCTCTAAACAAACAGAAATAGCTATGTTTTTTTAGAAGTAATTAGGCTTAGCATTTAGAGTTCAAATTTTGTTTTTGAAATATTATGTATTCGTCTTCAAAAGTTAAACTAATTAACACAACAAACACTTATTTGAGATTGGATTGTTGATCATTTGAACTTATCAAAATGTAACTTCCAAACTCTAATTTCAAACCTAAAATTATTTTAAATATTTATTTAATGGGCTTCAGACTTGGTGCAAAAAGTTGGTTTCGGACTTTAGTAATCTACTTAATGGGCTTTCCTAGTTGGGCCGGCTCAATTAAAAATCCATTTCCAAAAATTCGCGTGGAGGGACCCATCCAGAGACTAAACACAACCAGGGTTTTTCCCAGGGAGGCGCCCTTTTCCCCCTCTGCTCTTTGAACTCTCTACTTCGCTACTCACCTTCGCCTACTCTCTCCGGACGCTTCTACTCACTTCCTCCGTACTATTCCAAATCCAACAGGATGCACGCTCCAGTTCTCGTCCTCAGTGAGTGCTTCCTTGCTTTTCCAGCTTCATCGTCTTAACATTGCTGATTCATTTCTCCGCGTTTCCACTCGATTTGTGTTGGTTTTGCGGTTTTTTGTAGATTTACCCTATGCATTAAATGAAACGCTTTAGTTCAGATTAGATTTATGTTTTATATTTATAAGATTGGGAATTTGCGGTTGCCTTGAAGTACATGTTTGGTAAATCTGGACGCGGGTGGTGGGGTGGGGGGTCGGTTGTTGCAGCATGTTGCTAGCATAGGGTTTAACGATGCTGGTCGGGGAAAGCTGGAATTTTTCAATGCTTTTCTGGGTGTGTTAAAGTGCACCACATGGGAGATATTTCAAGGGAAGATTCAAGGATCAATAGTGTTTTATTTGTGGTGTTATTTCCTAGGCTTTAAATCAATGTGCCAGGTCTCTTCTGGTGCATAACACTGTATATAGGTTTGAATATGTTAAAGCTATAATTACTTTTTCGTTTTCTGTTATTGAAGTGGAAGATCTTTCATGGTTTCTCTTTGGGTTATTCTGACTGTCAACAGAAACTTGCTTATAAGAAATAAGAAAATGGATTTCACAAAAAGTCTTGATGCCTATGTTGTATACTGTTCTGATGTATTTTAAGTTCTATTAAGCAGAAGATTCATTAAAGCGGGAGTCTGGAAGCAAGGTTCACCATGCTAACATCCAAGCATCTAAGGTAAAACTTCTTAAGTACCAAAGTAGCAAAAGCAAGTAACAAGATTTATGCTTCTATTGTCATCTCAACTAACTGAACCATATTGACAGGCTGTTGCCGATATTATACGTACTACCTTGGGTCCACGGTCAATGCTGAAGATGTTACTTGATGCTGCTGGAGGTAATTGTTCATCTTAACATGAGCTGTGAATACCTGTATTGTCGATGAAAAAAATTCCATTGATAACATGTCTATATCTGTCATTGTCGTCCTTTGGTTACTAAGTCATTATAAAATTGCAGAAAAGGTTTCTTCCCATGTTGGTTGCAGTAGTTGATATTAATTTCGTGGTATCAAAGCTATCACACTTTTCCATGTTAACCTTTTATCCTCTTATGAAAAATACAGGCATTGTAGTGACAAATGATGGGAATGCCATTCTACGTGAATTAGATGTTGCACACCCTGCAGCAAAGGCATAGTTTTCTTGTTCCTCTCAACTTTTAGCTTTTACATACATATATAATCAGTTTACTTACTGATCTAGGCTCAGACTAAAAATATCCAGCTTCACTTAGCTTACAGTAGCATTACAATCTGTTGGAACTTTTCTTTGTACTCTTTGGAACAATTTTTTCACCCTATTTCTCTTTGATATATGTGCAGTCCATGATTGAACTAAGTCGAACTCAGGATGAGGAGGTTGGAGATGGGACAACATCAGTGATTGTCCTTGGTATGATTTTGATGTTGCATGGTCTAATTATTTGTTTCATATACTTCCTCTGTTTTCAATAGGTTGTTATGCGCAATAACGGAAAAGTGATTTGAGGAAGAGGGATAAATGATTTAGTGTATTAGTGGGAGGATAGGAAAATGGTGTATTAAGGTATTTTATCTGTGGGTGGAGAAAAAATATGATACTATTTTATTAGTTGTTGGAAATTGAAAAGAAAAGTTAACTGAAATTATTTTATATGCTTAATATACTGCACATTGAAAATGCATATAACAAAATGCGACCGTTCATATTACATGTTTGCCATATATCACGTGCATACGGATGCAAATGTGAATTTTAGTTTGTATTATATGCACTCACAACAGTGCCCCAACAGGCCGCAGCATGCATTGACGAATTCATAAATTTTCTAATGTTTGATGTATAAATCTTAATTAATTGACTAATTCTTTATGTTTTTGAGATTTGGAGCCCTTTGACACTAAATTCTAACTGATTTACTTATATTGGAATAATCTACATACTTTAGCTGGAGAAATGCTTCATGTTGCGGAAGCCTTTATTGATAAGAACTATCATCCCACGGTTATCTGCCGAGGTAATAATGGTTTCTGGTTAGTTTTATGTTTTTGTTGTGGGGTTATCTTTATGGAAAATTTTCTCAACTTCGTTGCAGCTTATAACAAAGCTCTAGAGGATGCTATTGCTGTGCTAGACAAAATTTCAATGACTGTTGATGTTAATGATCGTAAGTTTACTAATATAATTCCTCTCTCTCTCTCTCTCTCTCTCTGTCTCACAGAATGGTTTATCTTGCAAAACTCTTATTTAGAAATATTGCACTTATTTTTATCTTAAATTCGTAATTCAACCAAATTTAATTCCTCCATGAGAACCCAAGAAACATATTCTATGCTGTTGCCTGGTTTGTTACTTGCGTTGGTGAATGATGAGCTTATCTGCAATTGGCGTAGATTGGAGTAGTTATATTACTTGTATAAGGCACTTCCTTCTACCTTAAATTTAGTTTGTTTAATCTAACTAATATCTGGCATTTTCTCTAATTACTTTGATGAAACTGCTCTTGTCCAAATCTTTTCCACTTGGGTACGTTTGGTTCGTGGGTTCATAGTGCAAAAGATAATATTAGGGGAAAATATCTAAAGATTGCATGTTTATAGTATTATATAAAACCAAATGACGACTTGTTGTGATGATGTGAATGAGTTTAGGGCTTTTAAATATATATTTTCACCTTTGAATGGTATCCCTTCATTTGCTCTATTATTCTTTCCCTTTTCCTTTCTTCTTGTTTTCCTTGTCCACCAAAGATATTGTTTTCCTTGGTCTTTTCCTTTCTTTTTTTTTTTCACTCCAAATTTATTAAATCATAACAGTCTCAGAGTCTTGTAAATGAAGTGCAACTGGAGTAAAAGCTCCATAAGCTGCTTTTTTGGCGCATATGCATAGCGTATGTCAATTTAGTGCCTATTTGATAAAACTGAATGTGAGTTTAAATCTGAAGTCTGAAGTTTGAATTATTATTGATTGAATTTGAGATATTAAGCGTTAGAATCATAGAAGGTATATTAATGATTAAAATTATTATTTAATTTTTGTAAAAATATATATGCTTATTTTGTACTCCCTCTGTCCCATTATTTATGCCTCACTTTCCTTTTCTGATTGTCCCAACATATTTGTCCTATTTCCATTTTAGGAAATTATTACATATATATAATCACCAAACCTAATACCATTATATCACATCAAGAAATAAATATATTAAAATTTTAAACTCACTAGTCACTACCATTAGTAAATTCAAACCCACAACCATCACATCACATATAAATAAATCAAAGATTCAAACTCAGCACATCACATAAATTCCTAATATCACATAAATTCCTAATTAACCCTTAGTTCAAACACTCATCTACCCTACATTAAATACTATCCCCACATAGAATACCGTGCCCAAAAGTTTTGGCCTTTGGGACAACTTTAGTGGGACGGAGGGAGTATATAGTAATAATAAGAGAATCATATCACTCACTCTGGATTCTATTGTACTGGTAATGACCCATTCAGTCAATTAAGATTGTATTTGCAGTCTTGCAGATATCAAACATTTGATGAATAGGTACTTAATTTAGTAAGATTAAGTGATATGTGGTCCTTGGTTTAAGAGCAAGTGATATGTGGTGTTAATGTGTTATCAACTATGTACTTAGCTTTTACAAGTGTTTTATTATGACATGTTTTTCACTTGGCAGGTACGGCAATGTTAGGACTTGTCAAGAGTTGCATTGGAACAAAATTTACCAGTCAATTTGGAGATCTGATTGCTGTAAGTATTTTATAAATGCTTACTTCATCTGTCTACAGAGAATTGATCCAAAAAATTGCTTGTGGATTAATCCCGAACCAGAAGTTTAGTATAGTTAAACAGTTTATATAGATGAACATATAAAAGATAAGACTCTGGATTGAAAACTAATAATTTATGGAATTATGTGTTTCATTGTACCCAGAGGCCAGAACATGAACAGCTTCTTCATGTTGCACTCTTGGTCATAAACATAATTTGCAATGTATTTTGGTTTTAATAAGTAATGGTTAACCATACATTGAATCATTGGTACATATGTTGAATATCCTTGTCCCTTGATGAATTTCCAGGATTTAGCCATAGACGCCACGGCCACAGTAGGCGTGGATATCGGACAAGGGTTGCGTGAAGTGGATATCAAGAAATACATTAAAGTGGAGAAGGTTCCTGGTGGTCAGTTGGAAGACTCCAAAGTTTTGAAAGGAGTCATGTTTAACAAGGATGTTGTAGCTCCTGGTAAAATGAAAAGGAAAATACTAAATCCAAGAATTATTCTACTTGATTGTCCTCTTGAGTACAAGAAAGGCGAGAACCAAACCAATGCTGAATTGCTGAAGGAGGAAGACTGGAGTGTCCTACTGAAAATGGAAGAGGAATACATTGAAAACATGTGCATGCAGATACTAAAGTTCAAGCCAGATCTGGTGATAACTGAAAAGGGGCTCAGTGATCTGGCTTGCCACTATTTTAGCAAGGCTGGTGTTAGTGCAATCAGAAGGCTAAGGAAAACAGACAACAACAGAATTGCGAAGGCTTGTGGAGCAGTGATTGTTAACAGACCTGATGAATTGCAGGAATCTGATGTTGGTACTGGTGCTGGATTGTTTGAGGTGCGAAAAATTGGGGAGGAGTTCTTTGCTTTCATTATCGATTGTAAAGATCCCAAAGCATGCACGGTACTCTTAAGGGGAGCTAGCAAGGACTTGCTAAATGAAGTGGAGAGAAATTTGCAGGTATATTGAGTTTTTGACACCCTAGTCATTGTCTCCTGATACACAGTAGTTCTGATCGTTGACGTGTGTTATCTTTGATGTACGTTTGGACAGGATGCAATGTCTGTTGCAAGGAACATAATAAAAAATCCTAAACTTGTACCTGGTGGTGGAGCTACAGAGCTTACTGTATCGGCTATGTTAAAGCAAAAAAGCTCATCTATTGAAGGCATAGAAAAGGCAAGACCATTACTGTATGCACCTTTTGTTGCATTATATTCACCTTTTGTTGCATTTCTTGCATTTCTATTATTTTTTTCTAGTTGGATTGATTCCCGCTAGGCCACTACAGGATATCTGCAGATTCAAAATTTGAGAACCTTGTTTGATATGTTGTTTGGGCAACAAAGACAACTTAGGGGAGCTTATATAATCAGTCTTACTCTATGCAAATAACTCTTAAACCTTTCCTCCATTGTAAAACCTGTTTAGACAGTTCTTCCATTTAATATTTGATTTTGTCTTAGAAGAGAAGTAGGATTCATTCTAATATGTTGCAACATAGCATCCAAAACCCAAGCATTACCAAAAAGAAGGAAAACTGAGGCTGCAAATGTATTTCAAGTATATATCCATATATATATGTATGTATTCAAAAGGTGGAGTAGATAGATTATAAAGGCCCTGTTTGGATCTAAGCAGATAGCATATACTACCTCCGTCTCAGTATATTTGTTACGGATGGCTTTTTGACACTATTCACTGTTTAACTTTGATTCGAATTTTTATCATAGCTATGTAAGAAAAAACATAGTCAAGTGAGATCTTGTTAGATTCGTCTAATCGTATAGTTTTAGACAATTAACTTTTTATAACTTTTCATTGTACACAATTTAAGTTATTAACCGTTAAAAATGTGTATCGGCATACGTGCTGGGTGGCAGTGGGTCCATAACAAAAATAATGAGACGGAGGAAGTAGCAGATTTGAGTAGCAGATATTAATAGTAGATTTGACTATTACATATTAATTGCAGATTTAATAAAAGATATTTGGTATAACACTTAGCATATTGATCCAAATCTGCTCCCCAATATGCTTCAAAATCTAGCATATTGATCCAAATCTGCTCCCCGATATGTTACTTACCAATCAAGCATATAGGCCAGTCAAACATGTTAAAGTAAACAATATGCTATATGCTCCCCAATATGTTTGCATCCCAACAACCTCAAAGTTTGACAGACCATGCATCCTGCTCCTATACAAATATCAATCCTAGAATCAAGGATGAGTGGGCACTTCTTGATTAGGCAGCCGACAGATAAAGGATGAATAATTGAGCACACTGTTTCTTTTTTATTTATCTTGACTGCTATGCTGGAAGGTTGAAAATCACATATCATAAGCTAAACCAACCAAGAAAAGATAAATTTGCAAATGAATATATACCAAAAATGGCATGATATGTTGCCTTCTAGGGTTTTATTTTGTTTAGAGAGCTTATTTTTTCTTGTTTTGGAAGGGAGAAAATTGATTCTAACGGTAGCACCAAACCTAGAGACACATTACTCTCATCCAAAATGCTAAAATATGTGGTAAATCCTCTTCAAGTTCACTGTGTTGTGGCTTGGTCCATGCGATGCTGTAACAGTAGTGATTGCCAACTATGATTTTCCTCTGGATTTGCTCAGAAATGATGCAGATCAAGAGCTCCTTCTGAGTCAATTTCTCCTACTTCACATGACCTCCCAATCTCCTAATCAGCTTTAACTGGATTAGGAGGATTACATTTTTTTTAGTGTGTGTGTGATTGCCTGAGAATGAATCAGGCAATCACAATAAGCTTTATTTATGGATGTTATACGGTTAACTCTTGCTTTCTTGTGGGTTACTTGTAAACTTTTCCTCCATTGTAAAACTTCTTGTGCAACTAGAAATTAGTTCATACGTTTAAAATTTGAAGTTCTGTGATTATTCTGCCTTGAAAATGGTTTAAAAAGCTCTTTTTATGCATTATGTTTTTTCAGTGGCCTTATGAAGCTGCTGCAATTGCATTTGAGGCCATCCCTAGGACATTGGCCCAGAACTGTGGAGTAAATGTGATTCGTATTATGACTGCTTTACAGGGAAAGGTAAGGATATCCTTAATTTGTCTGCATGGATTTTCATACCAACTAAAGACCATACTCGTTTTCTATGATATGCTTTCCTTCTTTTTAGCATGCAAATGGTGAGAATGCATGGATTGGCATAGATGGGAATACCGGTGAAATTACCGACATGAAAGAGCGCAAGGTACACCTTTCTGGCTTTACCTTCCCTTTTTGCTTCCTTCGTTATGTGTCCTCTAGATCATTGATTGAAGTCATTCAATGGTATTATGGTTTCGCTTGCTCATTGGGAAGTGAATTTCATATTTTAACTAAGTTTTGAATGATCTCTGTTTCCACTTTCCTTCATGTGCATTTGCTTCTTTCTCAGTGCTCAATGCTCACGTGTTGACAATATGAATTTTCTAGCTGACTGGCTATCCCTAAATGCTTTTGTAGATATGGGATTCGTATTCTGTGAAGGCGCAGGCATTCAAGACAGCAATTGAAGCTGCTTGTATGCTTCTGAGAATTGATGATATAGTGAGTGGTATCAAGAAGAAGCAACCCCCAGGTGCAGGCCCGTCCAAGCCCACAATCGAGCAAGAAGGTGATGCCGACAACGAGAATATGATTCCTGAATGAGCACGTAGTTTAAATCTCACTGAATCTGACATGTAAATTGTATTATGTTGCTATCGATTGTAGCAAAATTTTTGGCATTGCCACCTTGCCATTTTGTGTTGCCGGTTGAGATCAGTAGCTTTTGGTTTTCATTTAACTCTTATCGCAGTGAATGTTGTCTTTAGGCTTCCTGACAGCTTTGATTTTTGGGTTATTTTTTCATATTTTATATGTAGTGCTACTATTGTTTTGAATGCTTTTTCTTTGGGTTCCGATTGGCTGGAGAAATCTTACGTTACCAATGGGAATGTGAGGTTGTTGAGAATGTAAGATTGTTGTGAATCTTATTTTTTTTTGGTGTTTAAAGATTATTTCGTTTGGTTAGATTAAAAATATTAGATTTCCACCTCACATAAATTGACAATAGTGTCCTCACTTTAAAATTGGAAAAAAGGATAAATAGGTCCTTTTTCTTTTCAAAAAATTCAAATCAGTCCTTTTTCTATTTTATTACCAAAACAGTCCTCTACAAATGCTAATTATGTTCAAATCAGTCCTTTTTTCACTTATTATATTCTAATTGCTGACGTGGCAAGGGTTTTAATTTAAACCTGACACGTGTGCATAATATTAGTCCTTTTTCTTTTATCTTTTGCCAATTCAGTCCTAAACTTTTGTTTTGTTCTATTTAGTCCTCTACCCCAATCACTCATTTTTATATTAATTGGCCTCAAACCGTTCAAATTATTTCATTTTAGGCCCAGAACCTTAAATTTTTTATTATTACTAATCCATTTATCAAATAAATGCACAACATACTTCCATAAATAAAATTAAACACCAAACCTCATATATTGGGTTCGACTGCTTTGTTATCGGGTCTTTCAAGTACCGGAATTTTACGGACTCTCTCTAATAACCACTCGACCGCAACCGATTGTTCATTGGTTTTGGTTTCCTTCAGTAACAATCAACAGAATCTTACTTTGCGTCCTACCTTAGGATGTAGCAATATTTGAGTAAATGATTTAACTTGAATTTTTGGAAGGTTATGGATACAGGAAGCCTTGGTTTTATTGAAAAATATTAATATTATTAAAAATATTAAATAATAGCCTGAATTTTATTGTCCACAAAGTATGATTGTGCTGATTGTTGCTGAAGGAAACCAGAACCAATGAACCATCGTTACGGTCGGGTGGTTAGAGAGAGTCCGTAAAATTCGGAACTTCGAAGACCCGGTAACAAGGCGGTCAAACCCAATGTATGAGGTTTGGTATTTAATTTTATTTACGGAAGTATGTTGGGCATTTATTTGATAAATGTATTAGTAATAATAAAAAATTTAAGATTCTGAGCCTAAAATGAAATAATTTGAAAGGTTTGAGGCCAATTAATATAAAAATGAGTGATTGGGGTAGAGGACTAAATAGAACAAAAGAAAAGTTTAGGACTGAATTGGCAAAAGATAAAAGAAAAAGGACTAATATTATGCACACGTGTCAGGTTTAAATTAAAACCCTTGCCACGTCAGCAATTAGAATATAATTAGTGAAAAAAGGACTGATTTGAACATAATTAGCATTTGTAGATGACTGTTTTGGTAATAAAATAGAAAAAGGACTGATTTGAATTTTTTGAAAAGAAAAAGGACCTATTTATCCTTTTTTCCCTTTAAAATTATTCTTTGGTAATTTTTATGAAGTTTCTTTGTGGTTCAATTCAATCTTTCGTTATCTACGATAAAATTACTTCTCCAGTCATGCCATTATTGTACCGCGAGTGGGAATTTTGAAGCAACAATTGCGTGATTCTAAAACATTAACAATGATAGGAAAAGGAATATTTTAACAAACTTGATTTTTGAAAAAAAGATATTAGACGGTGGATTTTTGGCAGATTTCTATCTTTTCGCTTGAAATAAGGTGTTCTGATCTGAATTTATAAGGTCTGGTCGGTCTGGTATGATCTGATTAGATCTAATTTGATCTGATCTGATTACAATTTTATATATAGTGTGATCTTGTCTAATTTTAATAAGAATAAGTAATAAGTCCGAGGTGCTTCTGCTTTTTTAAAAAAGCCAAACCAAACGTTTCTTTTTTTCCCAAAAGTGCTTTTGGCAGAAGCAAAAGCCAAAAGCACCTTGGTAAAAGCCAATCCAAACACCCTCTTAATATTTTATGTAGTAATACTATCTTACAAGATTTCTTTCTTTCTTTCTTTTTTTTTTTTTTTTTCCTGAACAATCTATACAGCGAGAAAAGAGTGATGTAAGCCCTGCCACATTCAAATAAGTATAAATACAAGTATTCGATTTCGTGTAGAGAAAATTGCCAATATTAGTGAGACGTTAAGTATTTTTTTTTGGGTATAGTGTTTATGTATTTTTTTGGCGAACCCATTGGCTAGAGAAATAGATAATGGGTACACATACTATATTGTTAGAAAGAAGATGGACCTAAGGCTTAAATCTAAAACCAATTGATGATAGATAGAGTGACACATGTCCATATAAACAGGGGAATATAACCCAACATATAATCGATGTGGAACTTTAACATCTCTCCTCGAGATGATATTCACCTCGGAAACAACGAGATACCCAAATCAGTACCCATGGCTCTGATACCATGTTAAAAATAAGATGGACCTAGGCTTCAACTTAAAACCAATTGATGATAGGTAGAGTGACTCATGTCCATATAAACAGGGGGATATAACCCAACATATAATCGATGTGGAACTTTAACACATACAAATTACAAAGGGATAATAGGAGGGATAGGGCGGCGAATGTGGAATCAAACTCTAACCATAAAATTAGAATGTTAGGTATTTGATCACTTGATAAATTCATCATCCCCTAGTGTTTATATATCTGATATGAGTATACACTGCAAGAAATCCGGCTTTTAGCGACTGGAATTGGCGACCGTACGTTTGCGGGGCAAATTGCTACCGTCTAGGCGACAGGAAACTTCTTATCGTAGAACCCCGACCGAACCTTTCAACCGTTTGTGCTAGTCGCATATTTACAATCGCATTTACGACCGGTTTTTTTTTTACAGTCAGTGTTTGCGACTGTCCTAGCGACTGCATTGACGCTCGCAAGCTAAGAGTTATATTTTTTTCTCCCCCAAGTAGCTGATTTTTCCCCAAAATACGCCATTTTAATTAAATTTACATGGTGTGTGTATTAATTTACTAGATAATAAAAATTAAGATTCCTTTGGACTTATTATTTTTTATCCTGGGTAGATGTCAAGTCCCCTAACTTCCAACTTGAAGGTTGGAGGTTCGATTGCTTACCGGGCTTCCTATCCCTCTCTTTATTGCCATTTGAGATTTCTGTGGCATGGGCTCCCGCCACCATTTTCCTAGCATGTATAGGTTGTCTAATAAAAAAAATAAAATCCTAAAGCTAAATTAAGGGTTGGGAATGGGGACTTGGCCTAGTGGTTTTGTCCCCTGACTTCTAATCTTATGGTTGGAGGTTCGATTCCCACCCACCCCTTTCCCTCCATTTTATCCCCCTTTAATAATATTCGTATTGCTGATTTGGACATAATTAAATGTTGGAAAGACATTTCATGGGCCGATGAGCACATTCCAATAACTCGTTGTTTCCTTGGCCGCACAAAAATAATATACTTAATTCATTGTTTGAAAATAGATGAACTTCCCTACAAATTATATTGAAAAAATAATTAAGCAAAGAAGAAAAAACAGGAGTAAAATACAAGTACATGAAAATATGAAATTTTTTAAACCTTAATTTTTTTTTGGTAAACATTGACATGTGTGTGGGCAAAAGTATTTGGGAGTCCAAGGGAAGGTCTTACTTGCACTACAATTGATGATGTAGAGTTTATTAAACAATGTTGCTTTAAGTAAACATCTCGGCTGCAGTATATATGCAGGAAAATAGGTCAAATATAGCTATGCAATGCAAGTCCTATGTCAACTGTCTTATGGAAAGCAAATTTAGGATAACACTAAGAACATAGTAAACATTAGGGATTGTAAGATTATTGTCGAGCTTCACAAAGCCAACATGTGAAGGAGATTTAGTAGTACTATCTGGCAGGATGATGATAGGGCGAATAAGGGAAAACGGATGAGGGTCAATAAGCGATGAGAGATTGGTGTTAGGTCCACGGGTTAAGCAAGTGAGAAACTTTGTGCAGCGGTTCACTGAGAGTGTTTGAACACAACCAATGAACAAACAGATTCCAGTATCAATGTAACAAAATGCACATCGGAATAAAATGAAGCACAAAGTAAATAAACAGCACAAAGAGTTGTTGACCCAGTTCGGCCTTCGGCATACGTCTGGGGGATACCAATCCAGGAGATTATTTCACTATGTGTAATCAACAAAGGTTTACAACCACACATAATAGATGAAATAACTTGAATGCCTTCACTCCAAACTTCAGGCAGATAGTTGTAATGACCAGGTGCTTTCTCCAGCTCTGGTATAGGCTTCCCACCTATTTCAACTCCTCAAAGCAACCCACTCTGAGTTTCCCCTGAAGTAGCCTGTGAATCACTCCTCGTTTTTCGTGTAGATAAAAGTGATGTAGTGACTCTCCTGTTTCGCCTTAAGCACTCTTCTTCAATGTATCTCAGATTCAATAAATGAACAGAGAACAATTGGTAAGCAACAGAAGTGCTCAAGGCTTGCTCGATCTTCCAGCTACAGATTCCTTCTGTGCACTCAAGGCTGGAGATTGAAGTATCTTCTCAAAGAATGGTTCCGAAAGCTTTTTAGTGTTTCAGAGTAATTTCAGAATGAAAAACGTTAGAAGTGTTTGAACTAATCCTCCAAAAACTCTCTTTATCCAAGACCCCTGCAGGTTCAAACGGTCTTGTTGCTAATTGGGGAACGAGCCGTTGTGGTTAGGGCAAAACTCATTCAAATGATCTTTCCTTAATTCAGGAAGGGTTCCTGCAAGTAAATATTAGTATTCCCCTCATTGATTAGGAAAGATCCGTTGGGGTTAGGCTCAGTCTTCAAGGAAGTTCTTCAATATGCACAGGTAGACTGGTGCTGTGGATGTTCATCTAACGTGTTCAATCATCGGCCGTGAACTTCCATCAAAACCTTGACTCAACAATCTCCCCCTTTTGACAGGAAGTGAGCCAGTACATCAAATCCAACCGATGATGAACTATTATAAATGCTAACTAAGAACATACAGCAATCCCAACAGCCCAACCACCAATTACAACCCAATAAACTAACCAACACAAGATTACAAAAAGGAGAACATAGCTAAACAAATGAACACAGGTAAGAGGCAGTAATAAGAACCATCAAAAACCAGATAAAAACCATTAACATGTCCATCCATCATAACATCACCATAAACAGTAGCAGTCAAACAACACAGCCATAGAAAAATAACATCAGACAAACCAGAGTTTCTTAAAAAACCAAAGAACTCAATAAGGAAAGAGTTTAAAAGTTAGAAGGATGTTACCCAATCAGCAGCAGCAGGGGAGAGTTCATCAGCAGCAAAAAGTTTTGGATTTTCTACTCCCCCTCTGGATCAATTTCTGGCAAAGACTACTCAGACTTCTCTTCTGAATCCTTTTCAGACCCCTCCTCTTCAGCATGAGACCGAGAAATAGCATTGGGTTCATCAGACCAATAATTTGGAAGAAGAGCAAGACCTTGTTCCAGCTTCCTTTCTAGAGCCTCATGGGCTTCTCTCATCATCCGGATCTCATCAATGGCATTGGAAAAGATGTCATTCACTCGATGAATGGCACTTTGCCAGCTCAAGGATCCATCTATGCAAGGGAGGTCAGGAGTTTTCTTCTGGAGGGCTTGAGAAATTGCAAACTCATTCACTGGTCAGTAGCCTCCTTCTTCTCACCAAAGATGTTTTCTAATTCTAGAAAGGCAGTGATCAATGCAGGGTATGGAAGAAGAGTCTTTGCATCATTCTTGATTGATTGAGCCAACTTGCCCAACTGAGTGAGAACTAGGTATCCATAATTGATCTTCTCCATTTCATCTATAACATAAATGAGATGGCACATCTCTTTGGTAACCAGGGAATGGTTAGATGTTGGCAGAACATTTGAAGAGCAGAACTTGTACAACAAGTGGAACTTCTGAGTCAGATATCTTGGGGTGATCCCTTTTCCTGGCATCTTCAATATTTCACCCTTGGTCAGAGCTTGAGCCACTTTATCACTGTCAAAGGTTGTGCCTGGAGCATAGATGCTTTCAAAAAAGACTTCAGGAACACGAAGGAGGTTGTTGATTTTCTCAGAAGTGACTTCATAAATGATTCATCTTGTATAGTTCTTGCAGAATGAAACTTTTGACAATTTCGTCACACGAGTATTTCTAAAAAACAATAAATCCGGTTTTCAATTTTATTTAATGAAACCAATTTATGAGGATGGAGTTGGGATTAGGGATATATTTATAGGTTCTCACGTTTTTATTACTCGTGTTAAGAAACTGTGCCCCCGAAAGCGCACGGTGTCAAAAATTGCAGTAATTTATTGTAAGACCGGATCGTTCACTGGAGGATGTGCGATAGAAGCAGGGCCCACGCTGTTTTATAAGATTTTCCACTCGGTTACTCGATTCAAGTTTGTGTTTTGACTATCAACTACTTGACATAATTTAAACTAAGCTATGGAAGCAATTAAAATAAAGCAGATAAATTTATTCTAAAAAGCGAATTAAATTTAATCTAAGAAAGCAATAAAATTTATTCTAAGGAAGCGATAAAATTTATTCTAAGAAAGCGGTTAAAATTATTCTAAGAAAACAGATTTAAAGTGGGACAGAAGGGACAGGAAGAAAATAATAAAAATTGGACAAGATTCAGGTGAAACACAATTAAACTTCCATTTTGTTATACAGATCTAGCTTGGGATAATCCTTTCAGTTAGCTAACTCTCATGCTTTCTGTACTTTGTTCCCTTTAACAGACAGGTACTTACAGTAAGAATTTACATGCTCTTAATAACAAAATCTAAGATACCACAAACTTATAACTCCCCTTGCAATGCCTTGCAAGAGTATGTTAGCCATCGGTGGTGGACAAGCAACACCTGACAAATCATTAGTTGAAGTGTCAAGTACTGTTATCATTCTCCCATGTCATACCCAAAGATTCTAATCAAGCCTGAACTATCCCTTAACTATCAGTCCTAGTAGCAGTTACACAACTCTCAATACAACCGAGTGACCTCTAACGAGAGCACTTAAAAGAAAGCGATAAAGAAAGCATTTAAAATCCTATCACTCGGAAGTTTTTGAAAGTTTGACCCTGGTAGTAAAAGGAAGCCCCAGTCAGAATGACCGGGTGTGGATCAAGAATTCCCGGCTCTCGGTGAACCGCTCGCAGTGTTCACTTCCTTCCGAGTGGTTATGAGATACAAACTAATGAAACGAACTAATGAATTAGTTCGTTCCGGATGCACTCACTCAGGACTCAAAAATGGGCTTTGGCAGAAGAAGATAGCAGTTGAAAGGAACTCAACCCTACCTTAGAAAATAACCAAGGCCCACATGTTGTTCTTCTAGCATTATCTATTACACCTCATCTGAATCCAAGTGGACTCTGAGTCAGTGCAATATTTAATATAAGATTTCCAACATACAGCAATTCTGGAAAATAATAAATCTTTGAAAATCATTCCTTAAACAGGTACTAAAATCTCAATTAAAACACAGATCCTTTCAGTCTAGATGAGACCTAATCGCTGACTCTGCTTCTAATTTCCCAAAATCAACCCCCAGTAGAATATGAACTAGTCATAACTGAGGAATTTATCCCTTACTCGGATCCGGATTTTATAAATGAATTTTTGTTGGAAATTTAATATGCAATATCTGTTTGAATCTAGACTTCTAATGTCCAAGGGAAGGATACTAGAATAATATTGACCACAATATCTACATAGTAATATCATGCATAAATTTATAAAGAAGTGTAAAATTAAATTAACCCAAAATATAAAGTGAGTTTAGACAGAATGTGAAACACAGGCATGAAATAGCCGGAGATAAGAAGGATTTATGGCTAAAGAGATGACAAAATAATTAGAGTTAATTGGATTGCAGTTATTTGTGGTCCAATTCCCTAATCATTAAGGTGAGATGATTTTAGACAGCAGAAGACCTTAAACGACAGTGATCGCTATCGTCAAGACTTCTACTATCTGTGAAATGAGAGAAAAACCTACATGTTTTCTTACTGTAGTATTATTCAAACAGTGTTGATCGACACAATTTGAAAGTATTACAGCTCAAAATTTGGGTTTGAAATTAAGATAAAGAAAGAGAAACTGTATCCAGATAGGAGTCAGCTGAGCAGCTATTATAATCCCGGATGGACGAACCGCCAAGGCTTCCACCGACCACTATCCGGATCATGCAAAATAACAATTAGTAATTAATATTCAGACTACGAGCTAGTTTATCCGTGTGGGAATACCTGCCAACATTAGTCTGTCATATCTCTTACTAGCTGTTTCACACGACACGGGTAAAGACAAAAATAAATGAATAACACATTCTTGCATGAGAGACATTGGTTTCTCATGCAAGGATATGGAAATAAATCCGTAATCACTCTTTATGATCTAAATAATCTCTCATTCGATAATTAATTACAGTCCAGATTATATGCTTAGATCATTAGAGTTTAATTTTGTGCAGAATAATCTTTTAGTGAGGAATTGAACAAAGTTCTTTATATCAAATTAGTCATCGGTTGAGATCATTGGATTTCAACATCAAAATATTAATATAAAGGTTCAATTAATTAATGTGGAGAGATGGAGAATGAAAATTTGGCGAGAGGGTGCCATGCATGTCATGAAACAGAGTTTGTGTCGTGAACCGTGGGTCCACGACAGGGTGATCATGACAGAGAGGTGGGAAATATGAGAGATTAGAATGCTTGAAAATTAGGGTTTTCCTGTCGCTAGATGTAATTCCTGTCGCGAGGCATGGCCTAGCGACTGGAAGCTAGCGCCAGGAGGTTTAGAAGTTAAAATTTGAGGCCAGTCGCTAGCCATAAATTGTGGCGCGAAACGTGGTTCCGCAACAGGAGGTTAGCGACTGGGGTTATCCAGATTTTAACCAAGGCATAATTTTCCAGTCATGAAATTGAAATTGTGTCCTGAACCGTGGGTTCAGGACAGGAGTTACATGACTGGAGCTCTTGGAAAAGAAATTTGCAAAAAAAAATTTGATCCCAGTCCCTAGGCTAAAAATGTGTCGAGGACCATGGGTTCTCGACAGGACTGCCTATCGACCAAGTTTTAGATAAAGGGACAGGGGTCCTTAATCACTCATGTCGCTAGACTGCCTTTCTGTCGCTAGACGTGGTCTCGCGACAGGAAGAGGCTAGCGACATGGGTATGATCCAGGACACAAGTCAGAAAAGAGAACAGTAGCATGCATAGTACGTGACCTCACCCTGTTTCAGATCAAAAAGTAACTCTACCCCAGAAATAACCAAACAGAAATTGAAATAACAAGAACATGCTTGAACATAATTAAACTAAACTGGAACAATATTTAAAATAAAGCAAAATCCTAATCTAGGGTTTGATCACATACAAACATGCACCATTACTAAAAAATAAGAACAAATTACAAGCTAAAAAGAGATGAGGGTCAAATAACCCAAGAGAAAAGGAAAACAGTAAATCCATGGGTTGTGAGACCCATTTCATGTTTTTGGACACAAGAATGTCGAATGTTTTCCCATTTTATTAAGAAGGTTGCTAATACCCATTATTTAGGCATTAAAAACCCTAAAACAAGGATTTTGAAAATGAAAACAAGGTAGAAGCTGGCTACCTAAACTGCTAAAATGGAGAACAACATTAAAATAAACTAGATTAAACTAAACTAGTGCATAAATTAAATAATACAAAAAAAATTAAACTAAACTAAAGAGAAACTACCTAAAAACTGATCTCCTCTAGAGTGTCTTCAAGAACTATTTTTCTAACTCTCTCCCGAGCACATATGGATCACCACATATTTATAGAAGTGAAACCCTAGGCCCATGGGCCTTGATCTGAGGCCCGTGTCGCAAGTCATCACACACATCTCAGCCATGTCGCGGATCACGCGATGTGGCGCGAACTGAGGCCTTATGCTGCAAAGCTTCACGACTGGGTCTGGTCCTCAATTTGTGTCGCTAGCCACACTCCTGTCGCGAGCCCATGGATCGCGCCACGGGGCTAGCGACAGGGGTCTAGGGACAGTTTCTTCTTCAGCTTCGATGCTGGTGGCGCGGGACTCCTCCTGTGTCGCTAGGCCATGGCTCGCGCCACGGGGCTAGCGACAGGATGTTCCAGGAATGGTCTTTTCTTCAGTTGGGTTGTGGTGTTGCTAGCCTGCCCCTAGTCGCGGGGCCATGCTTAGCGCCAGGATGCCAGTCTCGCGACTGGTTCGCCTTATTGGGCCTGATGGGCTGGAACATGTATTTTTGTGGGTATTTCTATCTTTTCCCATCTTTTTCATTCCTTTTTCTTTTCTGTTCTTTTTCTCATGTTTTTGGATTTTTCTAACATAAATGTGTAATAAAATTATATATTTATGCATTTTTCACACCAGCTCAATATTTTTACAATTATGCATAAATCGGTCCAATTCAAATGCTTTCTTATTTAATATAAGACCGGAATGCGATCAAATGCCCGTTTTAGACACGGAAATGGATTGAAAATAATGGTCATTTCTGGCCATTATCAACATCCTCACATTTAATACTGATCGTCCCCGAGCAGTCAGAGTCAATGTTCTAGAGAACACGGACTCTGCATATTCAATTCATTTTCGTGGCTTCATAAATCACATTCTTTTTAGATTGGGATAAGACAATCAAAAACTACAAGTGTTGAATTCCCTTGATTGCAGTGTTTAATAAAATGATACTTGCTCACTACATCGGGCCTACAAATCAAACATTATCATCGACCCTTCATGAATATCATGTTTGAAAAATGCAAGGGTTAAGAATCAGAATTTAGGTATGACACAAACATAATTCATAAAACAGAGCCTCACAAATAAGATAATCGGAAAATTCACTCACTCTCAAATGGGGTTAAATCATGAACGCTCAAAATCAAATTTTAATTAAATTATCCCATAAGCTTGCAATCAGACCAACTCGCCACCGGCTCGCTTCCTCAAATCGAGATCATGAGGTCTTATTCAAGGGTTATAACGGGGCATACGGTTGTAGCATTTGGTAGGAAAGGGAAATAATTGGACTAGGAAGTGGCAAGAATTAATTCTATCATAATATGGCATATTTTTATTTAAAATTTATGACCATCATTATTTCTCTTTCTTTCTTTTGCTTTTCTCTTTTATTGCATGACATTAGACTAAGTCTAATTTGCTTTGTCATTTGCAATTTATTTTTGTGTTGAGTTGGATTCAACATCTTCTTCTTCTTCTTCTCTCTTTTTTTTTTGAATCGGTTTATAGCTTACCGATTAATACATTTTTGATGATCATAAGTTTTAATGCCTTGATAGAATTTATACTTGCGCACTTGGGTTTGAATATTTAGTCTTTTTGTAAGCTAGGAAAAATATAGTGGGTTTCAAAGAAAAATTAGGCTTATAGGCTCAAATTGGTTATTCCTAAGGGGAAAATATTTTTTGGGTTTGGATTTCAAAAGAAGGCCAAAAATTTGGGTTTTTCCTAGGAGCCTCGATCATGTGCTCGATTTCGAGAATACGACATGGTCTTGAATCGGTCCCAATTGCTAGTTCTGGTTTTCTTTAATCAAAATGATTCACACATCAAAGAAAATGAATGAGTAAAAGTGACTCATGGCTCAAATCTCACAAGGTTGGGTTGATTCATGTCATACAGTATTCTGAATTTTAATCAAAGCTTAATTCTAACAATTTGTTCAATCAAAATTTCTAACATGCAGATTTATTACCCAATAAGCTGATCGCATCATTAAATTTTTATAGCTCAAAACCTTAGGAATTCATGTCATGCATGTCTTCAATTATATTATCCCAATTTTAAAAGTTTGAAAATTTAATCACAAGCCTAAATTCAACACGTGAATTTAGAGCAGGTTTATGCACATTTTGCTGGTTATTTAATTTAAAGCAGTAAAGAGGCACTGCTGACATGCGGAGCATGTCAACAACATATTTTTGGCCTGACAGTCACTTATTCATTTTGGACTGTACAGACATCTTTTCAGAAATATAAGAACCAATAAAAACAAATATTGTTGTTTGGACTGCAAAATCCCAAATTGAAAGCAATAATTATATTAATTACAAGAGATTTCATTTGCAATCAAATTGAACTTGCACGAATGAATTGAAATTCTCTTATATGATATTTACAATTAAGCTCGCAATGATAAGATCGAGACACACTCATTCAGTTGGATCCTAGGGTTGATTGGAAGGACTCGTCTTTCGGTGGAGCTGGTGGCTGCGGGAGTTGTTTAACAAGTGCAGACAGTACAAACTCCATCATCTTCTGTTGCCTCTCTTCACTTTCCAGTCTCTCTCTATTGCATGCGCTCTACTCTGTCCACTAGCAGCTTTCTGAACTCATCATCTCGCCTCCTCTGCTCGGCTCTCTCTTCGGACCTTTCATTTCTTTCATCCTCCTTTCCCATAATCATTGTGTCTGCCAGCGTCCTTATGCTGTCTGTGACTGTCTTGCTCATGCTGCTCATAAGTTCCACCACAAGGGAGTCAGCCGGATGCTGTGAGACATTTTGACTTGCAGGTGGGACTTGGACTGGATGAGGTGGAGGTTGAGCTGGGGGTGGAGGTGAAATTTCCATATGCTCCTGCTGGTGCTCTCCTTGTACTGCGGTTGAAGGTCCCGCATCAGTACGGGCTTTCTTTGTTCACTTCTTGGCCCTAGATGGCCTGATTCTCTTGCTTGTGGAAGGTGCTTGACCACCGGATATGAATGAAGATTGGGCTTCAGAGTCGCCAGGCAGCTGAGGCAATGAGTATGTGATTCTTTCACGTAGAGGGAGTTTCGGCACGCTGATGGGAGGGTTTATCTTCACTAGCTCATCGGTTGCAAACGCACTTAAATCGACGCCCTGGCTTATGCAGATTCTTCGGATCAAATTTGGATAGCACAAGACCTGCTTGTCTTCTATCCGGGTCGTCAGAACTTCAAAGACATGCCTTCCTACGTTTAGCTTCACTCCATGCCACAACTTTGCGAGTCCTATAAGAACGCTTCCAGATGTTGTGTGTGGGTGCGAGTTGGGCCGGATTTTCGACATGTAGAACTCATAGGTTGGCATGAAGTGTAGTTTCAACCAGTTTGTATCGAAAGTATGGTCCAAAGCGGGTACCCTCGTCATACTGTTTGCTATAGCTGCATATGCAGCTTTCTTGGTCTTCCCTCTCTTCATCAGAATTTCTCCTTCGGGGAATTCATCTCGGATATCCGGGGTCTCGAAGAATGCATTCAACCATTCGGGTGAGATGTTGATAACATGACCCCGGATCCAAGTCCTTTTGTGATTTGCTTCAATGTTGCAGAAGAATTCGCGCGTTAGCTCAACAAATCCATCTTCCTCATGGTGCAACATGAAGTTCCCCCATTCTTGGTTTCTGTAGAATGTTTCAACTGTGGGGTAGAGCAAGACCTCTGGGCTGAATCCCTTATCTGGCACAATCGTCTTTAATAATTTTGCGTATCGTTCAGCCCCTTCCATGCGCCCATTGAATTTAACCTCCAATTCTGCTTTGTCCAGTTTCTTCTTTTCATATTGCTTTGTCACTCCCATCCGGTGCCTTATAGTATTTTCAGACCAAAATTCAATTGGTCTAACAGACCCAATTGACTCCAAGTCTTCACTCGTGTGCCAATCTGTTGACCCACTTGGGTTTCTTTGGACCGGCTCATTGCTGGATCCTGCCTCATGCTCCCCATGAATTTGTTCTCCTCTTTCCTCAGCTGCTTCATTTTTAGACCCCTCCTCAACCTGTTTAATTACATTATTCATTTTGTTGTACTCAGTCATTACAGGCTTTGGAAAATTAAAAACAGGAAAATAAGGATCAACACTAGTTGATATCTCCTCCTCCTCCCTTAAAACGTTTTCAGCTGCAGCTTCTACCACAATATTTCGGACACTTTCCTTGAGTGCAGAGGCCATAGGGTGTTCACTTGGTTGCTCTTCTAGAGTTTTGGCCACTGCTGCTGGATCAATGGACTCATGCGAGCCTTGTGGCTGTTCAGCTTGATGCGACGAGCCTTCTGCTTCTGCCTGCTGAGCCATCTTCTCTGCTATCCTTCTTCTTTGCTCTGCTTTTTCAGCCAGGTAGTCCAGGTAGAGAGGGTCGTCCTTCTTAAATCCAAAGAATGTTCTGAAACTTTCAATTCTTTCTTCGGGAGTCAAGTGTTTATTTGGATTAGATTCGTCCTCTCTGACGGATGGTCTGACTTCAGGCATTGAATCCAGCACCATCAACTCGTCATCATTGATGTCTCCAATCGTTTTAGGCTTGGCAGATTTCCTAGCCCTTTTTCTCTTTTCTTCTTCTTCTCTTTCAAGTTTTACTTTCTTGAATTTTTCCTGAGTTGGCTCCCCCACTGTTGCTTCAGTTTCAACTCCCTTTTTGGATTCGAGCTCAGCCGCAAGCTTTCTAGCAGCTTCCTCATCTTTTTTCTGTGGTTCATCAGCCTTGCCTTTCAGCAGCTCTGACAGCGTAATTGGATTTGCAGAGGTTTCAACAGTTCCAATTGCAGCTTCAATTCTGGCAGTGCCTATGAGCGGATCAATGAGCTGAGACACTTCCGTCTGATATCTGATCTGATCCTGCCCCTCTCCCGCATCGATCCTTGCTTCAATTTGATCATTCAGCCTTTCTCAAATATGTTTCCGGATGGTTTGAGCATCATGTGCAGTGGGGCCAGTCCAACCAGGTGGTTGTTCTTCTTTAATTTTCAGCCCGGTTCTCTCTACTCCACCTGTGATCATCAACTCTTTGTCATTCCCCTTTTCTTTCTCCACCTCTGTCGATTTCCTCATTTCCAATTCTGCTTGGAGCTTTTCAGCAATTTCTCTGTCGTGCAATTCTTTCTTTCTCCTTTCCTCCTCAGTTTCCTTTTCTTTTTCTGCTCGTTTTCCCTCAAGCATCTTGTCCACCCCTGAACCTCCAGTTTCGTTTCCTTGTCCACCCAGACCGGCTAATGCATTCTCTTCTTCTTGCAATTTTCTAGCCAGGGCAGCATCTTGAGCAATCAGTTCCTTCTGTTTAGGAGGTGGTGGTGGCATCTTTTCTTTGCCTCTATCTTTTGGGTCTGCAGGTGCTGCCGGCTTTTTGGCAGTTGGCTCAGGCTCTTGGATTTTGACTTTCGGCTCGGGAGCCTTTGCTATCTTTTCTTTCTCAGCCAATTTAACTAGCCTTCGTCTGGACTGTACAGGCTGTTCAGGTTGTGCTGCAGGTTTGTCCACTGCAGGTGTTGGCATTTCAGATTGAGTCGGCTGTATTGGAGTCCGAACTGTTTCTTGCTGCACTACAAGCTCGGGGTTAGCAGCTTTTTGAGCTTCAGCCTGCTCCCTTGGTGGCAAGGCAGATGCTTGCACTGCTGGTTGGGTAGACTGCGGGTTGGCGTCAGGAGGAGGTGTCGAGATGTAGGCATTGATGAAAGCGTCTGGGTCCTCTTCGGCATCTCCTTCAGTGCCTGGCTTATCATCATAGCCCAACAGCTTCTCAGCGTATTTCAAATAGTCTTCCACGAAGCTCCGTTGAGTGATGTGTTCTAGCTGCACTTCCCAATCATCCTTGATCCTTTTGCAGAACTTGCTGCGGACATTGTGGTTGTAATGCAAAATCTTCTTCTTCTTTTCTGACTTCTCGTTACAGTATCGGAGTCCCTCTTTATCCATTTCCATAATCAGTTCCAGGTAAGCCTCCCGATACTTGTCTATCATAGCCCCCACTAGGTCTTTTCGGATCCCTTCAAGATAAGTCATGTCCTGTGCCTGGTTGTAGTTGAGGTAGGTCCCTGCCTCAGCTTTAGACATTAGATTGAACTGTCTGTCCCCCTTCTTTATAGCTTCCAGCTACCCTTGTGTATATCCACCAGCAGCTGTTCTCTCAGTATAGCGATGTGGCGAGGAAGCTCATCTTCCCTAGTTGTTTTAAATTGCCCATATTTTCTGTGCGTGAAAACAGACTCAAATACCTCTTCAGCAGGCAGCTCCACCCCCGGATCCAGAAAAGACTTAGTGATGCTCGGATTTCCTTTTCCCCATGAAAAGGTCAGATCTTCCCATTCTTGACGTGCATCCTTTATCATCTTTCTCATGGTTTCCAGCAATGAAGTGTTGCGGCCTTGCTCAAACTTTTCAGCACTTTAGAGGTGTTTGTACAGGTTCAAACTCAATTCTCTGTGCCTGATGCGGGCTTGATCTGTGATCCATCTTTGTTCCACCGGTCCCCTTCTTTCAAAAAGATATGGGTTCCACTTGAATGGGAATGCCTCGTGCATCATGATGTTTCCGCTCTTGAGGATTCTACTGAGATCGATCTGCTTGTCTGCGAATGCCATTCTGACTTGGGGATCTATGATCTGAACTGGGATGATGATGTCGAAGTCAGCTAGATGTGGCTCTTTCGTCCCTTTTTCCACATGCATGTTCCAAATTGCTCTGTGTTCTCCGAACTTTAGCTGGATGCGTTCATGATGGACTTCTAGAGTTGTGAGTGCGTCCTGTGGGGGGGCATGGTCTATCATCAATCCCCAAAATTTCTTTAGGAAGTGATAATAGTCTCTTTCTATGGATGCTGCTACAATGGTTCTCTCCTCCGGAGGTATGTTCACATTCGACCCTGGTGCAAGCTCAAGTTTATCCTCTGTGGTATGATCGAGCGGTACTTTGTACTCTGAAACAATGGCCGCTCTCATGTCCTTAATTTCAGTCCGGGCAGCTGATGCTTGAATAGCTGCATCTCTATATGTGCAGTCAGGCAATCCGATGCCTGACTTTACCACCAATTCACTCCTGAGAAGGATAAGAAAGATCAGGGATATTCAAGTTTTTATAATTTTCAAAAATTTGTTCAAGTTGAAAGTCAACATCCTCACATTTTGAGCTTTGCTCGAAATGTGATTCAATTGATTTAACTTGAATTTTATTACAAAGCATACATAATACTATTTGTAGCTGCAATATTAAAATTGAGGTCGTTGGACCTAAAGATGTTTTTGATTTGGACTCTTGAGTACAAAAAGAGAAAATAAAATGGTCATTGGACCAAAAATCTCTTAATGGGCCATTGGGCCCAAAAAAAACTTGATTTTTCTCAAATTTATTAAACAAGTTCGAGGTACTTGTTGAAAATGGGATGAGATGAGACGAATGGGATGGGTGCTCGAAATTGGAATGTGCAGTGGAGACGTGGCGGAGTGGATTTGTCAATCCCGGATTGCTTGGGCTGTCTTTGGACAGTGAAACACTCTCAAGAATTTGGCAAACACTATTTTTAATTTCAAATGTTGACTTGATTTTATTAAATAAAAGTGTGGTGTGTGTGGCCCCATTTTTGGATTTTAAAAAGGGATAGGAGTTTATGTGACAAAAATACTGCTACTTTAACTCACACTAGTAGTTCCATTGGGAACAAAAACACAAGTCAATTTTGATTCCACCAACATATTTTGTCTTTTTGTGAAAAAGTGATTTTGCTGAAAAGTGGATGGTGTGCACTGGGATTGCCATAAAAAGGCCATACACCCACTTTTATGCAGATTGTTGTACCCACACACACAGTTTGCCAAAATCAGGGGAGGGGCATTAAGTGACCATCTTGGCATGCAGGTAACAAGAACACCAAAACAGATTCAAAATCCTGCTATCACCCAGTCATGCTCTTCTCTCTGCCAAAACTAAGAGTATAAATAGATTGGCATGCTGCCTATCTATCAAAACATTCATGCTTCTCAAGCCAAAGTTCAGACTAACAAGAGCATATTGCTAAACTGCTACTCATTACCACAGAAATAGAATAACAGGCACACATTCATGCTTCGTGAGTAAGAAATCCAAAGACAAGAGTACTAATAACACATTGACACCCATGTAGTATCCCTGTGTTCATCAGTTTCTCATACTTTCAGAATTCAGAATTTTCTCAGATTGGGATTACCACAAAATCATGAGAGACTCTTAACAAGGGCAGGTGCACTAACACTTATATTGGAATAAGAACCTTAACGCATAACAATGGTGAAATATCAAACCTAGCTGCCTATGTCCTCTACCCTAACCTTGAACATCAGGAATCGAAACAGAAAACACAATACCCAGCAGAATCGATCCTCCATACCCCTCCAGAACAGCAAAAACATTAGCTCATCGCATTCCCCCTTCTACAAATCAAACCCAGCCAACAACCAAATCATAGTAAATGCGAAAGAAAATATTGCCCACGATAAGATACGCCCAAAATCGAACTCAAAACGGAGATAATGAACACAATGCAGCCCTATTTACACAAGTAGAAATGAAAAGCACAAAAAAATCGCGAAACAGGGGCCTGTGCGAGTTCGCGAATCAGTGGGGTGGAGGCCTTACCAGGGCTCGGGCTTCTTTGGAGATGATGATGAAGACGCCATTGTGATTTTTCGCAAGAAGTGGACGGAGTTTCGCCTGAGATGGTGATCGGAGAGTGCGAGGAACACGTGGTGTTCGTCGGGAATAAGAGGTTTTCAAATGTGCGAGAGAATTGAAAAACTGGCTAAGTGTTGGAGAAGTGAGGAAGAAGACGAAGAGAGGGGGTTAAATATACTGATGGGCCTGGTCGCGGAACCCTAGCCCATGTCGCGGAACCGGGTTCCACGACTGGGGTCTAGCGCCATTAGAGGGGGCGCTAAGCTGGGAGCCAGTCGCGAGGCGTGGCCTAGCGACTGGGGTATTACTCGACAGGATTAAAAGAAGGGAAGTGGGGCCAAGAGAAAATGTGTCGCGGAACTGCCCCCTGGCGCTAGACGTGGTCTCGCGACACTGGGTTGTTCCGCGACAGGATGTGGTTATGAGGGTTTGGAGACCCTGTCGCTAGGCTTGGCCTGTGTCGCGGGGCAAGGGTCCGCGACACGGGTTGAGTTTAGCGACAGGAGTCCTTAGCTGAGTCTAAAAGGTTCGTGTCGCTATCCTCCTGGCGCGGGACTGGGTTCCGCGACAGGGAAGAGGTTTCGCGACACGGATTTTGAATTTTTAAATTTTTAACAGACTGGGCCCGAGGGTGGCATTGGGCCTGAGTCCATTTTATTTGATTTGGACCCGAATAACTTAAGTCCAAATAAATTCAAAACTTTGGGCTGGAATTTAAAATAATCTACTTGCATAAAATTAGGTCGGATCAGTTCCATTTATCTGTTGAACTTATTCCGAATTTTAAATTGCTTTAAATTTCGAGAATATTTTCTTAGATTCGTGGAATTTATCCAACCAAGAACCTGGTTTTCCATGCTATTTTTCTGCTCCTTCTTTTTCGCGGTTCCGAATTTCCTGCAAGACAAATAAATACCCAAATGGTCAGGTTTTCTCCTCAAATCAACATCCTCACATTTAGAGTCTTAGTACTCTAAATGTTTAATTGATTTGAGGGTACTTCTCTGTTCTGAAATAAATAAATAAATAAACTACACTAACTAGCTATGAGTACTCAGGAGTGTAATTCTCTTAATAAACGACGCTGCATCCTCCCCGGCAACGGCGCCATGAAACTTTTGACAATTTCGTCACACGAGTATTTCTAAAAAACAATAATTCCGGTTTTCAATTTTATTTAATGAAACCAATTTATGAGGATGGAGTTGGGATTAGGGATATATTTATAGGTTGTCACGTTTTTATTACTCGTGTTAAGAAACTGTGCCCCCGAAAGCGCACGGTGTCAAAAATTGCAATAATTTATAGTAAGACCGGATCGTTCACTGAAAGATGTGCGATAGAAGCATGGCCCACGTCGTTTTATAAGATTTTCCACTCGGTTAATCGATTCAAGTTTGTGTTTTGACTATCAACTACTTGACATAATTTAAACTAAGCTATGGAAGCAATTAAAATAAAGCAGATAAATTTATTCTAGAAAGCGAATTAAATTTAATTTAAGAAAGCAATAAAATTTATTCTAAGGAAGCGATAAAATTTATTCTAAGAAAGCGGTTAAAATTATTCTAAGAAAACAGATTTAAAGTGGGACAGAAGGGACATGAAGAAAATAATAAAAATTGGACAAGATTCAGATGAAACACAATTGGCACCGCCACGCACAACCGCCAGGCCAAACTCCGATGGTCCCAATCCCACAGCCCCCAAATCCAATTCCACGATCTTCATACTTTTCCAATCGCCTCCCCTGAACCGGACCCTTACGCCTCAGACGAAACGCCGGTTCACCTTTACCCAGCCACAAATGCCTACATGAGCTTAGCCAAAGCGATCGCCTCCTACATCCATGAAATATCCTCTGGGTCGACAATTGCCAGCAGAATTGTCCTAATATACGACAGGATGTTGGCGGAGACGGCTAGGGACACCGTGGCCCTCCCGAACGTGGAGGGCTATGCGTTCAACTACCTGTCCGTATTCGATCTCCTTCATATCCAAGAACTTGTAACAATTTTACCTCCGATGAAGGAACTGATTCCGACAGGGCCAACCCTGGAATTCATAGCTTCTAGAAACCTCCAAGACAGAACTGGGGATATCCACAACACCATCAGGCTGATGGAAAGGGATTACATTGATACATTCTCTAGGAAGGAAAATAAGCAGCAATGGGCACTCAGGCCAATCCTCACTGCAAACAATTCCAATTCCAATTCCAATTCCAGGTGCCTGGAATGGCTCGACAGGCAGGATCCAGGATCAGTTATTTATATCTCTTTCGGAACGACGACTTCCCTGACGGATGAACAAGTGAAGGAGATCGCCGTGGGGCTGGAGGAGAGTAAACAGAAGTTCTTATGGGTTCTAAGGGACGCCGACAGGGCCGACATATTTGTCGAAGGGATCAGAAGAATTGAACTGCCGGAAGGATTCGAGGATTCGAGGAGAGGGTGGGAGAAGGCCAGGGAATTGTGATCAGAGAGTGGGTGCCGCAGATGGAGATCCTGGGGCATAAATCGACGGGCGGATTCATGAGTCACTGCGGGTGGAATTCGTGCC
Organism: Hygrophila difformis; assembly: GCA_030278955.1. Lineage (NCBI taxonomy): Eukaryota > Viridiplantae > Streptophyta > Magnoliopsida > Lamiales > Acanthaceae > Hygrophila > Hygrophila difformis. The sequence continues at coordinate 36,479,580 of JAOANR010000012.1, read as the reverse complement.
TGGAGAGCGTGGCGGCGGGTGTGGCGGTGGCGACGTGGCCGATGCATTCGGATCAGGCGTTGAATGCGGTGTTTTTGAGGGAGGTTCTGAAGGTGGGGATTGATGTGAGGGATTGGGGGAAGAAGAAGGAGGAAGTGGTGGTTAAGGCGGGGGCGGTGAAGAAGGCGGTGGTGGGATTGATGGCATCGGAAGAGGGGGAGGAGCTGAGGAGACGGGCGGCGGAGCTTCGGAAAGAGATAAGGATGGCGGCGGAGGAAGGCGGGGAGCATTATGAGGAAATGAATAAGTTTATAGCTCATATTACAAGACGATAATTGATAGATTTAAGCCCGTTTGATAGGTATTATGAGAGGGGTTTGGATAGGGTGCCGAATGGGTTATATTCAGTGGATGCGAGTGTGTTGATTCCATAAGATATGTGTGGTTTTAGGTGTTAATGAGATATATGCTGGGTATTTAATAATGTTTGGACGATATAAAACCACTCAGTATATATAAACTACTCTTTCAACGAATACAAAGTACTCTTTTAATACTTCAACATGACTGATTCATCACCCAAATGAAATTTATTATGAGAGGGTTTGTTATTTCTTGTTTTTGCAATAAAATTATTTGTTTGTTTTAAATAAGTAATAAAAACCTTTTTTCTCTATTTATTTTCCTTTTATATATTATGCTATGCTTTTATAAGGCCGGTCACTTTTTATTAAATAAATAAATAAGATAGCAATTATTGAAGAGTAAGTATGAATGTTATGCATGTAATGTGGAGTCTGTGGAATGGGACAAGTGGCATCAAGTACTATATGTGTTAGTTTTAATAAAGTGAAATGATAAAGGCAAAATTGGAGAGGTGGGGTTGTATATATCTCTTGGTCTTGGACTCCAAGGATGAACATCTAGATTCCAATTCTTGTCCAGTCCAAAATCACCGAGCCATTATGATAGGAAATGAGTTTCAAGGTAAAAATAGTAGTAATCACTTTAATTTATTCCCAAAAATTTGAGATCCTCGTTTTAAAAGTTGTCTTGTTGAATGTCTTATCTTGAAAAAGAACCTATGATTTAGATAATATGGTATAGAAGACACATGAACAAACTAAGTTACCTCAAGAACCGGTTACACAACCACGGTTATATAATGGCACTGGTTCTTGAGGTCACAAAGCACAGATGAACAAATGATTTCATGCTCAGTTATAGAGAATCAGATAATCTTGAGATCACTATGTCTATTGATTCAGATTTGGTTGGGTACCAAGATTCATTTTTAAGGTCAAAACTCGTGCAGGTTGAGATTTGCTAGAAGCAAAATGTAATCTGTGAATTATTGAAGTGTAACAAGTATCACATGGTATTTCATAATCTGTATCAGACAACAAACCTAAATGAGCCATTACATTTGCAGAAGGATGACCTAATTTATTATGCCAAGTAAGAATAGAATAAAAAAAATTATGCTGAGTAGCAAACATAATTTAAAGGGAAGGTCTTACTTGCACTACAATTGATGATGTAGAGTTTATTAAACAATGTTGCTTTAAGTAAACATCTCGGCTGCAGTATATATGCAGGAAAATAGGTCAAATATAGCTATGCAATGCAAGTCCTATGTCAACTGTCTTATGGAAAGCAAATTTAGGATAACACTAAGAACATAGTAAACATTAGGGATTGTAAGATTATTGTCGAGCTTCACAAAGCCAACATGTGAAGGAGATTTAGTAGTACTATCTGGCAGGATGATGATAGGGCGAATAAGGGAAAACGGATGAGGGTTAATAAGCGACGAGAGATTGGTGTTAGGTCCACGGGTTAAGCAAGTGAGAAACTTTGTGCAGCGGTTCACTGAGAGTGTCTGAACACAACCAATGAACAAACAGATTCCAGTATCAATGTAACAAAATGCACATCGGAATAAAATGAAGCACAAAGTAAATAAACAACACAAAGAGTTGTTGACCCAGTTCGGCCTTCGGCCTACGTCTGGGGGATACCAATCCAGGAGATTATTTCACTATGTGTAATCAATAATGGTTTACAACCACACACAATAGATGAAATAACTTGAATGCCTTCACTCCAAACTTCAGGCAGATAGTTGTAATGACCAGGTGCTTTCTCCAGCTCTGGTATAGGCTTCCCACCTATTTCAACTCCTCAAAGCAACCCACTCTGAGTTTCCCCTGAAGTAGCCTGTGAATCAGTCCTCGTTTTTCGTGTAGATAAAAGTGATGTAGTGACTCTCCTGTTTCGCCTTAAGCACTCTTCTTCAATGTATCTCAGATTCAATAAATGAACAGAGAACAATTGGTAAGCAACAGAAGTGCTCAAGGCTTGCTCGATCTTCCAGCTACAGATTCCTTCTGTGCACTCAAGGCTGGAGATCGAAGTATCTTCTCAAAGAATGGTTCCGAAAGCTTTTTAGTGTTTCAGAGTAATTTCAGAATGAAAAACGTTAGAAGTGTTTGAACCAATCCTCCAAAAACTCTCTTTATCCAAGACCCCTGCAGGTTCAAACGGTCTTGTTGCTAATTGGGGAAAGAGCCGTTGTGGTTAGGGCAAAACTCATTCAAATGATCTTTCCTTAATTCAGGAAGGGTTCCTGCAAGTAAATATTAGTATTCCCCTCCTTGATTAGGAAAGATCCGTTGGGGTTAGGCTCAGTCTTCAAGGAAGTTCTTCAATATGCACAGGTAGACTGGTGCTGTGGATGTTCATCTAACGTGTTCAATCATCGGCTGTGAACTTCCATCAAAACCTTGACTCAACAATCTCCCCCTTTTTGACAGGAAGTGAGCCAGTACATCAAATCCAACCGATGATGAACTATTATAAATGCTAACTAAGAACATACAGCAATCCCAACAGCCCAACCACCAATTACAACCCAATAAACTAACCAACACAAGATTTCAAAAAGGAGAACAGAGCTAAACAAATGAACACAGGTAAGAGGCAGTAATAAGAACCATAAAAAACCAGATAAAAACCATTAACATGTCTATCCATCATAACATCACCATAAACAGTAGCAGTCAAACAACACAGCCATAGAAAAATAACATCAGACAAACCAGAGTTTCTTAAAAAACCAAAGAACTCAATAAGGAAAGAGTTTAAAAGTTAGAAGGATGTTACCCAATCAGCAGCAGCAGGGGAGAGTTCATCAGCAGCAAAAAGTTTTGGATTTTCTACTCCCCCTCTGGATCAATTTCTGGCAAAGACTACTCAGACTTCTCTTCTGAATCCTTTTCAGACCCCTCCTCTTTAGCATGAGACCGAGAAATAGCATTGGGTTCATTAGACCAATAATTTGGAAGAAGAGCAAGACCTTGTTCCAGCTTCCTTTCTAGAGCCTCATGGGCTTCTCTCATCACCCGGATCTCATCAATGGCATTGGAAAAGATGTCATTCACTCGATGAATGGCACTTTGCCAGCTCAAGGATCCATCTATGCAAGGGAGGTCAGGAGTTTTCTTCTGGAGGGCTTAAGAAATTGCAAACTCATTCACTGGTCAGTAGCCTCCTTCTTCTCACCAAAGATGTTTTCTGATTCTAGAAAGGCAGTGATCAATGCAGGGTATGGAAAAAGAGTCTTCGCATCATTCTTGATTGATTGAGCCAACTTGCCCAACTGAGTGAGAACTAGGTATCCATAATTGATCTTCTTCATTTCATCTATAACATAAATGAGATGGCACATCTCTTTGGTAACCAGGGAATGGTTAGATGTTGGCAGAACATTTGAAGAGCAGAACTTGTACAACAAGTGGAACTTCTGAGTCAGATATCTTGGGGTGATCCCTTTTCCTGGCATCTTCAATATTTCACCCTTGGTCAGAGCTTGAGCCACTTTATCACTGTCAAAGGTTGTGCCTGGAGCATAGATGCTTTCAAAAAAGACTTCAGGAACACCAAGGAGGTTGTTGATTTTCTCAGAAGTGACTTCATAAATGATTCATCTTGTATAGTTCTTGCAGAACGAAGGTTTGCCTTCCTTGAGGAAATCCTTTTGCAGATTTGCAAAGAACTCCCTGACCAGATCAGGTCTTAATTTATTCCACTTAGAGGCCCATTCAGATAATGACCCTTCTTCAAGATAGATCGTCCAGCCTAACTCCTGGAATTTCCTACCACAGAAAGTGTTCTCAATCCTCAGCTTGTTGATCTTTAAGACTGAATCATAGTAGGTTCGACTGGCAGGATAGTAGAATTTGAAACCAGAAGCCTTTCCGGGATAGAGTGGAAGATGCTTATCTGGCAAAGCAGATTTTCCCTTAGGGTCAGCCTTGGCCTTCTTCCTTCCCTCATGTTCATCATCATCATCACGGACACGTTTAGAGGACCTGGCAGATTTGGGGACTGAAGCTTGAACCTTTTCTGCTTTCTTTTGAACCGGTTGGACATCATCATTGTCAGAGTTCTCCTCCTCAGTATGTGGTTCATCAGAAGCCTCATACTCGCTTTCAGATATCTCTACCCTAGAAGTTTTCTCGATAGGAACCCTGGCCACTTTGGAACCTGTACCAGTCTCAAATTGTGTCACAACCTCAGCAAGATTAGATTCTGATCCTTCTTCACCAGAGGAGTCCACTTCTTCAGACCCAGCAGCCTCCTCATTACCTAAGTTCTCCCCCTCAACAACATCACCTGTGATCTCCTCATGAGTTGACTGATCATCCCTACTCTCTTCTTCAGAAGCATCTTCAGAGGATACTTCAACATTGTCAACCGCAGCTTGAGATTCATCAACTTGTCCTTCAGACACTGGCTTCTCAACAACATTAGAATCCTTTGAAGGGATTTCAGATGAGGGTTTAGGATCAACACCAGAAATAGGTGGGGGAATAAGATCCACCACTTTCTTTGGGCGAGGGACTCCCTTCCTGGGTGTCTTAACCTGACTGACTTGCTCAACACTTAAAGAATCAGAGGCATCTTTTTCCTTGGATCGTTGGGTGACATTCCCTGAAGGTGTCACGGTAGCCAAGGGAGCAGCAGCAATGGCTTCCTTGGTGCTGGGAGTAGAGGGCACAGAAGGAGCCTCTGGTGCAGCAGCTTTTCTAGCCTTTCCTGTTGACGAGCTAGTAGCAACATTAGAAGGAATCGAACTAGATTTACTACCTTTCTTGGCGCTCTTAGGTTTTGAAGAACCAGATACAGCTTTGGCCAATGTACGCAGGTTCTTTGGGGAATCCATAGTTGCTGCTTCATCGGACGGAGGAATGGTAGTAGAAATAGGTTCCTGATCCTCAGTAACCGCTTGATCCTCAACTGCCGGAGTAGAGGAGGGTTCCTTCGTGATCGTGGGTTCAACCACCGAGGTGGTTTCTGTAACTCCAGTAACCGCTACCCCTACTTCATTGAGTTCATTCCTAATGTCCAGAGGATCATTGGGAACAGTCGATTGACCCTCCACAGACTGATTCTCCTTCTCCCTTTGAACATCCTGCAAGGATTTTCCAAAATCGACTTGAGGCCTAGGGTGCTTCTTCGGTATGGAAGCCCCATCCTTTGCTAGAAGTGCTTTCTTCAATCCTCTTGTTTTCACCATGATTCACTGCAAGAAGAAACTTAGGGCCAAGAGACAAGTGAAGAATGGAGGTGAACAAGAGAATGGATGAATGAAGAAAATGAATCGAACGATTGCAGAAAGTAAATGATGTGATAAAAGAATATCTGCTCAATATTCATAGGGAAACAAAAAACCCTTCCCGCCAGGGATTAGACTTAATAATGAGCATCCTGCAGCAGCTCCCGGACCAGCTCATCAGAGAAATCCTTTGATTTGACATGAATGGGCCACTCTGTTGGGCTGTTAATCTCTCCCCCTTAAGAAAATAAATTCTGCAGCCCAATTGTTAGAAAAATAAATTAAACGAGTTTGGGCCAAGGAATTACACAGTTTACACCATGGGGGAGAGTCTGGTCCATATCTCAATTGAGACAGAAAGCCCAAGCTCACGTCTAAGGGCTTTAAATCTCTCACCATTCAGTGCCTTTGTGAATATGTCTGCATGTTGTTGTTCAGTCCCAACATGTGAAATGGACACGATGCCATCCTCTACCAATTCTCGAATGAAATGATATCTGATTTCAATGTGCTTTGTTCGATTATGCTGAACTGGATTCTTGGCTATGTTGATAGCACTCATGTTGTCACACAATAAGAACAACTCTTTGTGATCAATACCATAGTCTTTGAGCATCTAATTCATCCATAGGAGTTGTGCACAGCAGCTACCCGCGGCAAGATACTCAGCTTCAGCTGTGGAGAGGGAAATTGAGCTTTGCTTCTTGCTGTACCAACTCACCAGGTTTGTGCCAACATAAAAGCATCCTCCAGTGGTGCTCTTTCGGTCATCCGCACAACCAGCCCAATTTGCATCACTATATCCAATGAGTTGTACGCTGGAGTCCTTAGAGTACCGTATTCCGAGATCAGCAGTACCAGCCACATAATGAATGAATCTTTTGGCAGCATGGAGATGTGATTCTTTAGGATCTGCTTGATATCTAGCACAAACTCCTACAGCAAAGCTAATATCGGGCCTACTAGCTGCAAGATATAACAAGCTACCAATAATACTTCGATATAATTTACAATCAACAGATTTACCAGAAGTATCTTTGCTCAGCTTGTCACTAGTTCCAATAGGTGTTCGAACAGCCTTGCTGGACTCCATTCCGAACTTTTTGACAGGATTCTTGGCATATTTGTATTGATTTAGAAAAATTATTTCCTTTCTTTGAGTAACCTGCAGACCTAAGAAATAAGTTAGTTCCCCAACTAGACTCATTTCAAACTCCTTACTCATGATGTTGATGAATTCATCCTTTAGAGATTGAGAGGTTGACCCAAATACTATGTCATCAACATATATTTGAGCAATCAGGAACTTTTTTCCTTCTCCCTTGATGAAGAGTCTTATCAGCATTCCCTCGCACATAACCCTTTTCAAGCAGGTAGGATGACAGACGATCATACCAAGCTCTAGGAGCTTGCTTTAGCCCATAGAGAGCCTTGTTTAGTTTATAGACATGGTCTGGATAGTGAGGATCTTCAAACCCCTTAGGTTGCTTGACATAGGCATCTTCCTTCAGCCACCCATTGAGAAAAGCACTCTTGACATCCATCTGAAAAAGCTCGAATTCGAAGGTGCAAGTAATGGTAATTAGTAACCTCACAGCTTCAAGTCTTGCAACAGGAGCAAAAGTTTCACTAAAGTCCACTCCTTCAAATTGAGTGTACCCTTGTGCAACAAGTCTAGCCTTGTTCCTGGTGATGTTACCATTTTCATCGGACTTGTTTTTGAAGATGCACTTGGTTCCAATCACATTCACACCTTCTGGTCTCTTCACCAAAGACCACACCTCATTCATAGCAAATTGCTCCAGTTCTTCTTGCATGGCTAAAATCCAGTGCTCATCTCCTAGAGCTTCTTCAACCCTGCTTGGCTCTATTCTGGAAGTGAAACAATGTAGCCCTGCTAACTCCTTATAGTCAATCTTCTTCTTGATCAGAGTTCTTCTTCCCTCATTCAGATCACCTATCAAATCCTCTTCATCATGGTTTCTGTGGACTCTTCTTGAGGGAGTTAGAGGGACTGAGCTAGCCTCTGCATCTGTTGCTTGAATAGGTGACTTCTCCTTGTTGACAGTAGGAATCTTCTCTAAATTGATCACACCATCATCTCCAAGAACTTCAACACCAGTGGGACCATCATCTCTGCACGGCTTGTCATCAATGGTGACATTGGCAGATTCAATCACCTTTCTTGATTTAGGAAGGTAAATCCTGTATGCTTTGCTTGTGGAAGAATATCCAACAAAGATTCCTTCTTCACTCTTCTCTTGAAACTTTCCAAGGTGTTCCCTGTCATTTAAAACAAAGCAGGTGCTACCAAAAATATGGAAGTAAGAGATAGTGGTTCTTTTACCTTTCCACAATTCATAGGGAGTTTTTAGTGAGTTGGATCTCATGTGAACACGATTTGAGACATAGCATGCAGTGTGAACTGCCTCTGCCCACAAACATGGAGGAACACCCTTAGAGTTGAGCATTACCCTTGCCATCTTCTGGATGGTTCGATTCTTTCTCTCCACCGCTCCATTTTGTTGAGGTGTTCTAGGAGCTGAGAACTCATGTTTGATTCTAAGTTCACTGCAGAATTCTTCAAACGCATAACTCTCGAACTCCCCTCCATGATCACTCCTTATCCTCTTGATTTTGCATTCCTTTTCAGTGATCAACTGCTTGCTCAATTTAATGAAGGCCTTTAGTGCCTCACTCTTTTCCCTGAGAAATGACACCCAAGTATATCAAGAATAATCATCAACACATACCAAAACATATTGCTTACCATCAAGACTTTTGACCTCAGTAGGACCAAAAAGATCCATGTGAATGAGTTAAAGACATCGGACTGAACCGGATTTCTCAATGGATTGGTGAGATGTCTTGTGTTGCTTGTTCTTTATGCAATCACTGCATGTCTCAACATCATCCCTTCTTAAGGTTGGCAGACCTTTGACACTTCCTGTCCTGCTTAGCTTGATCAGATCCTTGAAGTTCAAGTGTCCCAACCTTTCATGCCACATGTGGGTTTGAGATGTACCTGCACCTTCAACAATCAAGCAAGACTGTGAAAGCATATAACAATCATTTTTGGATCTGTAACCTTTGAAGATGCATTCGCGTTTGGAGTTGAGCACTTCACAGCATTCATCATCAAAGAGCACTTTGAGCTTGTTGTCACAGAGGTGACTGATGCTGATCAGATTTGCACAGAGACCATCAATATGATATACAGTTTTGAGAGCAGGAAGACCTTCCTCAGCAATAGAGCCTAGGCCAATGATCGTTCCTCTCTTCCCATCACCAAAAACAACTTGACCTCCATCGATCTCTTGGTAGTTGTATAGGAGTTCTTTCATCCCTGTCATGTGTCTTGAGCATCCACTGTCAAAGTACCAACAAGACTTCTTTCCTGACTTTGAGGTGGTGTGAAAGGCCACGTTGCAAATCAAACTCAATTTGGCTCTCCACTCTCTTCTGGAAATAGACCTCTTCAAATCTTCATTTGGCCAGATCATCGGTCTTCCAGAAATAGCATCTCGAGCAAGTAGGCAGCAAGACTTGGTCTTATGACCATAGGTCCTGCAGTAGGCACATTCCAGGGGTTCAGCTGTAGAGACTTGCTTCTTGTTCTTCTTTCTTTTAGGGACCTTGCTTGAGCTGGCTTCTTCCCCAGAGTTCTCAGAAGCACTACAACCTTCTTTGACAAAGACTCTCTGTGAAGCTGAAGTACACCCCTTTACATACCCAATTCCTCTCCTGTCTCCATGAGCTTTGGATGAGGCAAGGATTTCTTCAAGGACATCCTTTCCTTTGTTTAATCTGCTAGTCAGCTCCTCTGATTTAGAGACTTTGGCAGAGAGTTCTTGGACCTGATTGGTCAACTCAGTCACTTGTTGTTGGAGATCATCCTTCTGACTAGTAAGATCTGTGACTTGATCAACAAGAGCTCCATTGAATGTGGTGAGGTTGTGGACTTTCTCAGACAACCCAATCACTTCTTGTTGAAAGTTGTCCCTCTCAGTACTGAGTTGCTCCACTTGTTCAGCGAGCTCCCTTTTGGCAGTCATGAGTTCACCAGCTTGAACCGAGAGTTCATCAACAGACTGAGATAGCTCGTGGTTCTAGGGTTGAATTAGAGCATTCGTGTACTCCAGTTCATCACGCCTTACTTCAACTTCATGAAGTTTCTCTCTTAGAGAGTAGTACTCACATCTGAACTGCTCATGTTTATCACATAGATCCTTGTGTTCCTTGCTCAGCTCCGCAAGATCAACACTCACAGCCAACAAGTCTGATTCAGCAAGGTCCAGCTTCTGATAAGTTTCATCATAAAGTCTGCTAAGCGCCTCAACACTTTGACTTACATCCCTGTTAGAAGAAGTAGAAGCCTCATTAGTAATAAGAGTATTGACTTGAGCAGGAGTTTTACCTTCATCCTGTTCAGTCTCAAAGTCTGAATCCCATAATCCAACAAAGGCAAATCCATCTTCTTCTTCTCCATCACTGGATTCAGGGCTATCATCCTCACTAAAGGTGGCACAGTAGGTCTTCTTGACATCAGAGCCCTTGTTTTTTAGATTAGCACATTCAGCACGAACACGGCCAAACCCCTTACATTCAAAACATTGAGGGCCTCTAGAATCAGAGGTTTCCTTGGACAACCTTTTGACAGGTTTCTCAGACCTCCTCTTGTCTGGCCTCCTGCTAGACGAACTTTCTCCCTTCCTATTTTCAAATTGTTTGGACTTCTTGTCTCTGAGAAATCGAGCTAGTTTCTTAGAAAGTAAGGCCAGATCCTCCTTATCTAGATCATCATCTTCATCATCATGAACTGAACTGGATACTTTGGGGGGTACAGACTGAGACTTGGTCACCACCTTGAAGGCAGTAGATTTCCCTTTAAAGCTCTTGCAGTGAGTCATTTCCCATGATTGTAGGATCCCCATAAGTTCATCAACACTCATGGTAGCATAGTTCGCTTGAAGTTCTAGAGCAGCAATCTTGGGATAGAACCTTTCAGGAAGGGTACCTACAATCTTAGTAACTATCTCCTCATTGGAGTAGGTTTTTCCAAGTTGTTGAGCTTGGTTGGTTAAAGTACGAATCCTACCAAAAAAGTTATTAACAGACTCATGCTCATCCATATACATTTTATGAAATTCAGCATCAAGATAAATGAGTTTAGACCTTCTTACAGAGGTGGTTCCTTTATAAAAGTTTACCAAAATCTCCCAAGCTTCAAATGCTGTGGTGCAGTTGGAGATCTGGAAGTATTGATCATCTGACAAAGCACTGAAAAGAGCATGAAAGGCTTTGGAGTTCATGTTGGACATACCCTTTTCTTCTTTGCTCCAGTCATTCATGTCTTTGGGAGTGGTCACACCATCCTTGGTGACACTGGGGGCAACATATTTGACAAGAACAACATTGCATGCCAAGTCATCAATGGACATCAGAAATGACCGCATCTTGTTTTTCCAGAAGGTAAAGTTAGTCCAATTCAGAAGAGGAGGCTGAGTATAGTTCCACCTTTGACTCATCCTGCTTCAGAAAGATCTCTCTCGCAAGAGTGTGGCTCTGATACCACTTGTTAGGTCCACGGGTTAAGCAAGTGAGAAACTTTGTGCAGTGGTTCACTGGGAGTGTCTGAACACAACCAATGAACAAACAGATTACGGTATCGATGTAACAAAATGCACAAAAGAATAAAATGAAGCACAAAGTAAATAAACAACACAAAGAGTTGTTGACCCAGTTCGGCCTTCGGTCTACGTCTGGGGGATACCAATCCAGGAGATTATTTCACTATGTGTAATCAATAATGGTTTACAACCACACACAATAGATGAAATAACTTGAATGCCTTCACTCCAAACTTCAGGCAGATAGTTGTAATGACCAGGTGCTTTCTCCAGCTCTGGTATAGGCTTCCCACCTATTTCAACTCCTCAAAGCAACCCACTCTGAGTTTCCCCTGAAGTAGCCTGTGAATCAGTCCTCGTTTTTCATGTAGATAAAAGTGATGTAGTGACTCTCCTGTTTCGCCTTAAGCACTCTTCTTCAATGTATCTCAGCTTCAATAAATGAACAGAGAACAATTGGTAAGCAACAGAAGTGCTCAAGGCTTGCTCGATCTTCCAGCTACAGATTCCTTCTGTGCACTCAAGGCTGGAGATCGAAGTATCTTCTCAAAGAATGGTTCCGAAAGCTTTTTAGTTTTTCAGAGTAATTTCAGAATGAAAAATGTGAGAAGTGTTTGAACCAATCCTCCAAAAACTCTCTTTATCTAAGACCCCTGCAGGTTCAAAAGGTCTTGTTGCTAATTGGGGAAAGAGCCGTTGTGGTTAGGGCAAAACTCGTTCAAATGATCTTTCCTTAATTCAGGAAGGGTTCCTGTAAGTAAATATTAGTACTCCCCTCCCTGATTAGGAAAGATCCGTTGGGGTTAGGCTCAGTCTTTAAGGAAGTTCTTCAATATGCACAGGTAGACTGGTGCTGTGGATGTTCATCTAACGTGTTCAATCATCGGCTGTGAACTTCCATCAAAACATTGACTCAACAATTGGCACATAAGTAACAACTTGCTCCAGAGTCGAGCAAACTAGCAACAATCCAGTCGAATACCCCTCCAACATAGTCAACAACAATACCATATTCTATAACACTTTTCTGAACTTCTGCACTACAAATCAGGAGCAGCAGTGGTATCCACAAATTGTCTAGAAATTTCAGGTACAATCAAGTTTCTCAACAAGGTAAGATGGAAACTATCCAGACGTAACCACAATTTAGTTTGAGGATTAAGAGTAGAAGCAGATGGAAAAGTAACGTCAACAAACCTCTCATTCGCCTTGATACACAGGGTTGTTTGCATAGCAAGCGCCATGAGGTCAAATTCGAGCCATCTAGATGAATTGAAGTAAGCTCGAGGTGCAGTTGGTCAGCTGGAGTAAGAACCAGCTCATCGCACAAACGAGCAACAATAGAAACTCTTGCATTCAGATCGACAATCATCAGAGACGCCATCAGCGACTCGAACTCAAAATTGAAAACAGAGTTGAAGAATCACACCGTCTCAGGAGCGAGAGGCTCTGATACCATGTTAAATATTGTTGGTGAATGCAAAGACCTAAATAACTATAATTGTATTGAACAAGATAAAAATATGATTGTCGAAGAACATTTACAGAATACTGGGTAATACAATTCAATAAGTCTACTTACTAGCAACTCTAATGTAAAATGACTAATGACAACAACATTTCAGCTTATACCACTTTAGTGCTTCTATATGCAATCTTCTTCTCCATCAACCTTATCATACCTCAGTAATCATTTTCTCCATTATTACAAATCCATCATTCATTCATTCAAAATTAAATTTATGTATAATAATTGCAAACTAGTACAATTACTGTTACTCTTTACTAGTATTACTTCTATATGAAATTCTAAAATGGATATTCTTTTGGGGGCCGGGTTGCCCTTTTACAGCCAATCCCCTCCATCGCCGTGATTGTAGCCTTTATCAGCCTGTCTGCCATGCCCATTTCCCAAGGGTGACAATGTTTTCTTGGGAAAAAAATAGACATTCCTTTTCATGGAAATAACCCACTTGCAAAGTAACTACCGTGACCTTTCTTTTCATGGAAATAAAACTCATTCAGTCCTTTATCTTTTTCTTTTGTTTTGTTTTGTTTTTTTTTTTTTTTTGGTTTTTCCTTCTGATTATGTTCTAAACTTTTGTTTTGTCCATTCGTTCATCTTAATTTTACTAATTTTCCCAATTCACCATAATGTTATAATTAGCACAGTTAACAAAATTGTGGGATCAATCCGACCTGTATCATACTCAAATCTGATCCATCAAAAACCCCATCCCCCACCTCTGTATTAACTCTTCCACGACATTTTAATATCCAAACTGTATTATATTAGAATCCGAAATTTACTCCAGGCGGATTTCAATATCCGTATCCAAACCTTAGTTTTAGTATCCGCATTTGTATTCGTATCCGAAAATATCGGACCATATCCAGATTTGGAGGAATATTGCTAGGATATTATCTGAATTTTAGATGCGGATATCGGATATATTAACGTATTAATAATTATTAGTTGAAAATGATCAATAATTATAAAAGTTATCAAATTATCAAAATTTATTTATAAAAAATTAAAATATTAACGGATAATTTTTATCCGATTAAATACGTATCTGTCATATATCCGTCCTTTATCCGGCTTGTATTCGTATCCTGAAAGTATTCGAATTCGTATCATTATCTGCATATCCGTATTCAATTCGAATCTGACGAGAAAAAATATGGAATAATATCCGTATTCGATACTATCGGACCGTATCCAGCAGCGATTACAGCCGGATACAGGGGCGTCAACTCTCCTGGATTTTTTTAAAAAAACAATTTTTTATATATATTATATAAATTTATTTTTTTATTTATATATTTTATTCTTCCCTTCTCCCTCTCAATGCCCCCTTTTCAGATTCTATTTCCCCGTTCCCTCCCAGTCTCACGCCCACTTCTTCTCTGCTCGCTCTCATGTCCCACTTCCTTCTCACTGCCCACTTTTACTTTCTGTTTGGTCCCGTTGCCATCCACCGGCGTCATCGTGTCGCCGCCTCTTCGCCCTCACATCGTTTCAAGCCCTTGTGAATTAGATATAGATTTTGTTAGTCTGCTTAGTGCGTTAAAAATTTTGATTGCTTAGGGTTAGGGTAGGGGTTGTAATTTGTGTGTTCTTCTTCTTTTCTCCCAATTCTACACATACTGTTGCTTTTTCTAAGAAGACCCAAATTGTACCGAGACATTATTCTGCGAAGAAAACAAAAGAGGAAGAAGAAATTTTGGTAAAATTAATGTAAAGTGCATAGTGCAGAAGTGGTATTGTCTTTTTGTGCTTTTTGAGGGGTAGTGTTGGAATCCTAGATTGGGATATAGTATACAGTTATATATGTGAAGAATGATGAAGACTTGAGTGGAAATTTGACCATTGCTAATGGTAGTGTTTTGCCTAATATTTATCACGTATTGTCTGCAAAGTACGGGGAAGGGACATGAGATTTGATAATGGCCAAAATTGACTATTGTTTTCAATCTATTTCCGTGCCTAAACATGGGCATTTGATCGCATTCCGGTCTTATTTAAATAAGAAAACAGTTGAATTTGACAGATATATGCAAGTTTATATAAATAATAAACTGGTATTGAAAAATACAAAAATATTATTATTTTTATTAAATTTGTGTTAAAAAATCCAAAAGCATGACAAAATATTAAAAATCTCACACTTGATTAATTATAGTTCGGTGGTATCTATTCGGTGGAACACGGGTCCATTAAATGGAACAAAGCCAAATAATCAATTGGAAAAAATATCTATATTTATTTTTACATTTATTTATTTATATACTAGTATTTATTTTATTTATCTATCTATTTAATACTATATAAAAGGGAGAGCTGAATCTGGCCAAATCCTCCAATTGAATTTTCAACCATTGGATCATAAATTCAATTTTGTATCCTAGCCGTTGATTTCTTAATGGATTTTATATTTCTTTCTCTCGTTCTTTTCCTCGTTCTCTCTTCTCGTCTCTTTTCGTATTTCCTCAGCCCTAATTCATCTCCCTGCGCACTTCCCGCTCGCTGTTCGTTGCGCTGTGACCCAACGCCGCTCCTCCCCTTGTGCCGCCGACCTCGGATATGGTTTCGGAGCCCCATTACAGATCTTGCCTGGAAAGAACCCACCTTCACTGCCGCCTTCAGAAATCGGGCAGGCCCCTCGCTTCTCCACTCTCGCGCTTTACGATATCGCCGGAACTCCCGGACTGCCCGCCGATGTTAGCCATATCAATACTAGATCTGAGGTATAGGGTTACTTTTAGATTTTGGGTTGTGCGCATTCGTCTCTGCCCGAGCCCATCGCCGTCTGCCTCAGTCTTCCTCCTCCGTTCCTGCCGTCTGCCTTCTTTAGTGCGTGGGTTTAGGGTTCCGAATTAGGTATCTATTCTTGCTATTTAATTTGTGCCCTAAGAGTTAATTTGTTGAAGTTCCTCAATGTTCCTTTGTCTTTCATTTCCATATTCCTCTATTCCCCTGCATCTTTCCGAGGGTTTATCTAGGGTTTTAATGATTCTATACTCCGCAGTTTCGTCCGGCTTTGAGGGATGGGAGCAGATAAAGGGAAGAAGCAGAAGGTTGGAGATGTGGAGGAAGAGAAAAACGGGACCGGCCGCATTGACTGAGAGCTTCTTGTCTCGATTGAAAAGCTTCAGGAAATTCAGGACGAGCTTGAAAAGGTAGATGCTTCGAATTGGGGATAAATTTATGCTCATTTCTGTTGGACAATTGATTTTGCTGTATTTTCTTGATGCCTTCAGCTTTATCACACGGAAGTCTTGTGAAGTTTTGAGCATTCATTTTGTTTTCTCAGCTGTTTTTGTGCTGATTGCGAAGACGGGATGGAAATCCTTTTCGAGGTTCTTGAAGGTTAGCTTTTAATTAATATTTTGGTGACTTAGTAATTACATTTTTTGTGGTAGTAAGTTTCTCAATTGCCCCTATCTGCGTTTTTCTTACTCTTATCTGCTTTTAAAATTTGTTAACCGAACGCATAGAAACATCTTGTTATTTTATTCCGTTGACTGTACAAATGTTTGATACAATTAGTTTTCTTGTTAATTGTGGTGAGAACATTAGGATATAATAGTAGTTATTTGATTTTCATTCCTTATCTGTCAAAAGGGATGTCCGTTTCATGTGCTTGTTCCGATTCAAGCTATGGTGGATGACTCAAAGAGTGGGAACCTGTGGGAAGGACATTCCATTGGAATCTCAATTCATGCTTGTGGAGAATAAAGGCACAAGTGAAGGCCAGCATGAAGATACTCCATCTATTTACACAGTTTTCTTGCCCTTCCTTGAGGGGCCATTCCGAGCTGTTCTTCAGGGCAATGAGAAAAATGAACTTGAGATTTGTCTCGAGAGCGGTAAGTGCTTACTGTACTAGAAATTCATTGAAGCGTGTGTGTGTGAGAGAGATAGAGAGAGCACAGGAACAGGATGAATGTTTGTATGAAGTCACTTTCTCTCTAATCTGTATATTTCAATATACAGAAGGAAGTTATTGGTCTTGATTGTTGTGGACTTCTTACCTGGGGCCTTACATGCTGAGATGATGAATACCAGTCTCCCGAGTCAACAACATTATAAAGATCATTGAGTTACAGAATAAAAATTCTTGGACGAAATTTTACCTTTATTTATTTGTTGTAATTTTGGGGTTTTTTGGTTGCAGGAGATAATTCTGTTGAAACCAACCAGGGGCATTGCCTTGTTTACATGCATTCTGGAACCAATCCTTTCGAAGTTATCAGCCAGGCAGTGAAGTGAGTAATTGTTCTGTTTATAACCACAAACTCTTGGAACCTTGCAGTAATAGTTGTTGCTAGGATTAATACCCTTTTGATTCTTACACTGACATAAAAAATACATGTATCCGTGTTAAACAGAGCTGTTGAAAAACACTTGCAAACATTTCAACACAGAGAGAAAAAGAAGGTAACAACTGAACATGTGTCTGTTACATTTGCAATGTTCTAAGTTGAATGGATGCAAACAATGTTCCCGCAAAAGCTGATATACGAACATCTTGGACTGTGCAGTTGCCCTCATTTTTGGACTGGTTTGGTTGGTGCACATGGGATGCTTTCTACACAGATGTCACAGCCGAGGGTGTAGAAGAACGAATCAGAAGGTGAAGTTCGTGACCTAAAAATCATTTGGCCTTAGAACGTGTAAACAATGCAATTAATGTGCTTAATCAAATCTTCACGCCTTCATGCAGCTTGTCGGAGGGAGGCACACCTCCACGTTTTCTAATCATAGATGATGGCTGGCAACAAATTGGAAATGAGGTGAAGGAAAGCTCAAATTGTATTGTACAGGATGGAGCCCAGTAAGTCTATTGAAAGAATATAATTTCTTATCAGATAAGTAGTATCTCATAACATAATTCAATCGTTGATTCGGTGGAATCACATACATGGCTATTTGGTTGGCTTAATTTCGTATCTACAAATTGTAGCCACTAAATGTCCAATAGTTTTCATCTTCTAGGTAGGTGCACTTGAAATTGGGTGCTTCACTTCCCTGTTTAGATTTTAGATTCCATATAATTTTTTTAGTTGCATGATTTATTTATACAGTGGATCTGCTAAGAATGGTAATTTATTGATCATTTCTCTTATTACTCAGAGCTTCTCGTGTCTTCCATTAAGTTCAATTCGCTTTTGTATGCATACTATTGTTGATGTTGGTTATTCTGCATTCAAATGCTTCTATGTTTCCCATTAATGTTGGGCTGCTATGTTGCATATAAAATATGAATTATTGTTGACAAGTCAATATTTTCATAGATAGATCATAGATGTAGAGTTTGGTAATTGGAAAGTTTTGTGAATCCATTAACTCTTTTTTACTGTCATGTTTGTGTTATTAGAGTAATTGCTGATTGATGCCATATTCCTCTTCATGAGCTATAGTCTGAAGTTTCTTAACAGGAACTGAGGCTTCCTCTATATAGAGGTGCCCTGGATTATATGATCTTTTCCATATGTGTAATGTCAGTTTTATTTTCAAGTGCCTGTGTGATTGTGTTACAGTTACGATCTTCTTTCATAGTTTAATCATGTTGATTGTTAAATTCTTGAGCCTAGACCTTGGTTTGTGAGTTTATGTCTTCATCCGGACATGTTAATCGAGCCCCCATTGTTGCTGCAATTATTTTTGTATTACTGTATCCAGTAGCTTCTTGGTGGTTTTTGCAGATGGGATACATGGGTAGGCCTGTCAGATCCTTTGAAGTAGTCACATTTGTGACGGGATATGTTTTAGGATCATCTAAGACCATTTTACTAATTTACACAGGAAATGGTGGCTAGGAATCAGGCATAAGGCTACTCCAGATATCACTTGATAAACATGGTTCAAGGTTAGTTTTATTTTGGCCTGCTATAGAGCTGAAGCAGACATATTTACACTGTTGGGACTGTCACTGTGTTTCAGCATGGATCTATAATCATGTGGTGCAGTGGCCACATTCTTTTTGCAGGCTTCACTGCTGGCATGGATGGTATCCACTTCAGTCTCAAAATTCGTCTAATAATATAATACCAATCCTCTTCCCCCACAAAATTATAAACCCTCAATATTCACCTCATATATGCCAATATGAATGCATAAAGCATATGGCGGTGTCTCCTCCTCCCTCATCTGCTGGTGATGCACAACGCCTATAAGAAATCCGAGAGCGCAACCACTATAGCGTGAACTCCCTTTTGCAGACAAAAAAAAACCTCTTAAGGAGTGCTTTGGTTTTAGTACATTTTCTTTTAGTACATTTTATTTTATTTTATTTTGTTTAATTATGCAGTTTTGCTACTGGGAATTTGAGAATTTTTTTTTTTTTTTTTTTTTTTTTTTCGCGCTACTGATTCCTGAAATTTTGTGGCGTTGTCTTTTTTTTTTTTCGCGCTACTGTTGGGAATTTTATTTTATTTTATCTTTTTTCAGGGCTTCACAAGGAATTGACTGCGGCGGCTGTCAATTCAGCCTGCGAAGATCCGATTAGGGTTAGAAGGGAGAGAGCAGCGATGAGGGCATACGATTGAGAGGATTCGAAAACGGAGCAAGAATGGATGAAACGGACCCCGACAGAATTTTGATCGGATGGGCAGCAATCAATTCCAGCTGCAATGTCCAATCCAAGGGCCAAGAATGAATTAAGCTCTCAAGGGCCAAGATTCAAATTGAATTTGGATCAACGGTGGAGAGTTGAATAGAAGTTTTGGACCTCACCCTCGTCCGCCAACACCTCTCCCAAAAAACGGTAAGGCGTCGTCCACCAGCAACTCTCCACCGTCCATACCCACCGTTCAAATAGTTGCTTCCATTTTCATTTATAAAATAAAATTGCTTATTGTGCACCTGCTAGGATTAATACCCTTTTGGTTCTAGCATGGAGCACTTGACGAAAACCTCAGACACTGTTCATTGATTTCTTGATAATCTATTGGAAGAATCAAAAAGCCTTGGAAGTCATGCAACTCAAATTGATGAAGTTCAGACAAAATGCATCTCTGAATTGCAAAAAGCCTATGAGGTTTACCAGATTTTGGAGTATTTTCAAGTTCAAGCATTTGGTCCTGTTCAATTTTGCTTATTTGTATCTGATTGATTGTGTAGGAGCAATCCAGGTCAGATGTAGAGAAGCTTATTGCGGATACGTCCGCTCTTGTCACTGATTGCATGCGTCGTCATAAAGAGATGGTTTGCTTTGATTCTTTACTTCATTGTCCACAATTTTCCTCATATGCATTTTCAAATATTTGCTGGGATAATGAAGGTTTGTGCTAAAATATAGTTTTGTGAGTTGAATTTTGCTTCCTGCTTTCTGATGTTCCAGGTGATACGGATCATAACATGAATGTTGTTGATGCACCTTAAAAATATTCCATATTCCAATTCCAGGGCAGGTATTGCACGCTCAATATCTTTTTATCCCAGAACCTTGACTCGGATTCTTCAAAATTTTAGTATACTCTGTCCGAATATGCAATTTTATTTTTATTTTTTCGGTAAGATTGAGCAGCAAGCTATCGTCCATATGCTGTTTTTCGGTTAGGCCCTAAAAATGGGAAACCAAGTCTCCATTCCCATTCCAAACGGTAAATTCATTCCTATATATATAGCTTCCTGACTTTAATAATTTTATGATAAAAAAGAACATAATTTTTTAGAACTTGTGTCTTCATCTCTATATACACATGTTTCAATGCTGATCCTATATACAACCCCTTGTTAAGCATGATATCACATGTTGCTTCTTTTTTATTCCTGTGGGGTCATTGCATAATCGGTCCGAGGGAAAGACTAAATAAAGTATCAGGGCAATTTTGGAGTTGTCAGTGAAAATTTTGGAGTCTATAGTGTATAGACTGCTATTTATTTTATTCATTGACTACTCTTTTTTTTCTTTTTTTTTTTCCTTTTTTCTTTTGCAGTCTGGAACCCTATATTATATTTGTATCCTCCCTGCTCTTCAAACGACGTTGCTCCGAGTTAGGTAATTCAAAATTTTATAGTTTATGCATTTTGAGACTTGTGTATGTGCTTTTGATTCTAAATTATAGCTTTATTTGTGCTGGGCTATGAAAGTCGAAGGTTGTTTAAGTTGATTGTTTATTAGGCAGCGGTTCAATTCATTACACGACCTTACTACAGCTGTGATATTTCAATGTTGGATCCTACTTCTATTTTTATGTTTGTTGTCAACAACTATTTTTACAGATATAATTGCTTTTATTTTAGTCAAATTAATGTCATTTTAGATAATTTATTTTGAAGTGATTATGAGTCGAGTCTATGGTTTGGAAGGGGTGATATTTGTATTTTTTTTACATTTTGAGTTTATTATGAGTAAAAATAAGGTACAGTACACCTATTTTTTTAAAAATCTGATATTCATATTGCCCCACACTTTTGAGTATTTTACACAGGAAGGTGCAAATTGTTGCTTCACTTGGCTGCACTTAGTTTGTATGTATCCCTTATTTTCTTATTAAGAGTACATGATTTTAATGAGCTGTAGTCTGTATTGTTCATTTGTTAGCATTCTGATAAATTTCAGGTGTGTGGATGCATGTTTAGGGTCTAGAAGGGATTGTTCAGGTTGGTTATCCATGAGTTGCTATTGAAAACCTGCTTTGAGGTCCAACAATGCCAACTGAATGGCCTTGTTAAGACTAAAGACCAAAATGGTTGATAGCCAAAGAATGGAATCCTGCCTACTCACAGAAAAGAAGTGGTTTGTTTTTCAATTTTTTGTTCTGTAAGTATTTTATAATGTGATAAATGTGCCTTTACTTTCTTCCGTCTTCAAATTAAAAAACACTAGGTTATGTCTCTCATATGTGTGGGTTAGAATTTCTGCTTGTGTATTTGTTTCTGTTCAACCCAGGAATATGGGGAAAAGGTTTTTACAGATATCTGTTTGATTTTTCCAGGCATTGATGGAGGTTGTTATACTGATTGGAGTGATGACCTACTTATATCAAGAAAGGTATCAAAGATTGGATAATCAAGTCGTCAAGTTTTATTTTCTTGTGAACATACTGATTGGCATTATTAAATTTTAGTGTTCGGTTCAAGTGACAAAGCATGCTGTTTTATATCCATTTATATGCTTGTTTTTGGTTTATTCTCCAGGTCAAAAGTTCGAACCACAACCAGTTCAATTACTTCATTTCCAAAGCCATTGAAATTCTTATGTCCTCATTATGTTCAATGCCTCTTTGTTTAGTACCTGTATGTATTTCTATTTCCCTCTTTTATAGTAAAAGTTATTTATTTACTAATGTATCTGACCTCTCAGAAACTGTACGTACATGCTTTATGTCCTAGCCACTATGTCTGATATTTCTCACTTTTCTGTATATTCACATGGATTTCCTCAGGATTCAATTGCCTTGTTTGTTTGAGATTGACTTTTTGCCTGGAATTTTGGAAGGGGGGTGGGGACATTGGATTCCAGTGGATTCGATTGATTTATGCTTCATTATGTAGCTGGGTTGCGGAGCAGTGTCGGTGCTTCTTCCCGCTTGTGGCGTCTTGTCTGATCCTGCCGATAAAATTGTGGGCTCTTTCCTTTTCCCATTCAACTTTAACATTCATTTTCGTCATTTCCACTTCCATTACTTGTTTTCCCCTTGGGTCATTCACTTTTCCCTTTGTAATTCTTCTTCCCATGATCTCAGTTTTGTTGTTGGATCCAGGTAAGGTAAATGGGGCTTCATTTGGAAATTGTTCTTTACCTCATTAGTGCAATCTGGATTCGGCACAGTCTTAGTGGCAACCTCTTGTATTAAATCCTGTATTATTAAATTTCTTTTTTTGTGAACGATTTGTGCCCCGGAACTATATTCTTGGAATGTTACATTGGGCATATTAATTCTTGCAGCATTCTATGAAACCGATAATAGATAATCTACTTTCTCCCTTGCTGTTGTAAC
This sequence comes from Hygrophila difformis, assembly GCA_030278955.1. Classification (NCBI taxonomy): domain Eukaryota; kingdom Viridiplantae; phylum Streptophyta; class Magnoliopsida; order Lamiales; family Acanthaceae; genus Hygrophila; species Hygrophila difformis. The sequence continues at coordinate 36,456,897 of JAOANR010000012.1, read as the reverse complement.
TGTGGGAATAACATATATTTAAAACAAAAGTGATTGTTCATACCATATTCCAGATGGGCTTTCAACAAATCCTGAGGCAAACAAGTGGATGTGCACCTGTTCCATAGTGCATCAGGAGAACTTGAGCTTTGTACCAGCAAACTGCTCTTCATCCTGTAATTGCAACCTTGGTACACTGATAGTTTCTTGTACTTGCTTCTGGTCTGCGTCATCTGATTGTTTTGGTTATGTTGATTCTTTCCATTTATTGTAAAATGAAATGATAGCCTGTATTGAATGTCATTTAATTATTTTGACAGTATTCTTTCAATTTTAATGGCCAGGAGACAAGTATTTTAGTAAAATTTGTATAACTTGCTTTCTGGATCAGTTTTGCTTCTATATTTACTACATTCCAAAAGGATAACAGGCATACAGAAACTAGGCCAAATGATGTCTCTCCATTTACATGAGGTTCAGGGGTTTTTATTTTACGTATCAACATTGAAATTACAGATATCACTTCCGAATAATAGGATTGAAACCACCATTCACAGTAGAATAAGAGTTACAATATGGGAAGAAGAATAGAACCCTGGGGTTGAGGAGTTTAACCCCCTCCCCTATTGGGCTTGCTACATTTGTAATTCTTTTTTGTATGCTGTTTAATGAGCATAACTTTATTTCCTTAAAAAATGCAGTTGCAGGAGGATCAAAAGAGGACAAGTGGACATGCAATTGCGCTACTGGTGGATTGCCCAGATTAGTAGGTCAAAACAATGGCAGTAGTTGTTTTTCAGCATGCAATTGCGATGCTGGTATTTTGCTTTCCTGTGATGTTATGCAAAACACTTCCTTTGTGGCATCTGGCGTGTATGAAGATCCAGTTTTGGCAATGTATCTTTTATTATGCTCCAAACAACCAAAAAACACCTCTTTGCTGTTTCTCTAATTTCCATGAAGTAGTATCTTTTAGCCACACTTATGATTCTTGTGATATTTCTTTACAGGGACTTTAACTGCGTTGGAACCTACAAAGAAGCAGAAGCATCTTTCCAGCAAATTAGTCATGATAATTCTCTTACTATGTGTATTCCTCACAGTACTTGCAATTATTGGTTCTGTACTATGGCATGTTTACCCAAAGGATAAAAGAGGTTCTGTGCAATGGGCTTTATCATCCCCTTCGGATAGCTTTCGAGTTGTAGCAGTGCTGCGAACTTGATGAGCCGAGCAGGTTCTTCGGTGTCAACATACAAAAGATACGTGGATCACTCGTACAAACCCTTTTTAGGTAAATATTCCTGTTTAAAGAACACTAATTATTTTGTTTGGTGTTTGATGCTCAAAATTAAGAGTCGTCAGAAGCAAGACCTACAACATTCAGGGGACTTACTTCAAAAACATTTTCAAAGCCAGCACCTTTAGAGCTGATATAGGCAGATGCCATCTCACATCTAATTCCTCCAGTGCAATACCTTTATATGCAAGAAACATAGCAAATATAAGTAAATAAGTAAATTAATGATTATTCAATACAAAAATTTGAAATAGTACTACCTTAACAAGACTAAAAAACAGAATAACATCAACAAAGTAGGGCGCAAGACATAAATTCATCTTTTCATTGTAGATAGCCACATATTACAGGTAAACAAACCCCAAAAAAAAGTCACATAACTAAAGAAATATTTATTATCCAATCAAAATAAAACAATAAGTGACACAAAGATTTACCAAGGATGTAAGTGAAAGGTTATATAGTTACAGTATTAAATAGGCAAAGAATTCTGATTTCAAGAAAAAGTAGCATCAAAAGATAAACATTCCACTTAATACGAACATCAAATAGTTTTTGACAATTCAATAGCACTAAAACCACCTGTGTAGGCATATTAAGAATGCAAAAGACTACTTAGCATTAAGTAATGTAGATAAGATAATAAACTATAAAGACTTGAGAAGTGTAAATCCAGTGCAACTTAAAAGCTCACATAAGGATATTATTCCCTTGCAATTGCTGAGCATTGTTATCTATCCAGGAAAGCAGATTAATGTACTGTCTAATCTCAGGATCTAGGGTTTGGACATCTGGACTATCAAATTTCCCTACTCTTGTCTCGTACAAATTCCGTACATCTAGGAGTACAAGTTTGGAGACAACCATCTTTGCTCTACACTTCCGTGGCAGAACCAAACAGATCCAGGCGAAAAATCAAGATTTCAAAATTACCATAGCTTACCATATATTAACGCTCGGACTGACAACGCCTTAAATAATCTGGAACATCCACCTCGCCCGTTAATGACCTTAGTGCCATCATCTCAGGCACCACTTGCAAATCCATAAAATCAACTGCACTGTGCGAGAAACCCTAAACACACAATTAAACAAAAATATTATTAAAATAAACCTTAACACACAATTAAACAAAAATATTGTTAAAAAAAGCTACCATAGATTACCATATACCACAAATCGCTTTAACTCACTTTTATTCAAGTATATAATTGCAAAAAAATAAACAAAACACATTAAATGCGACGGAATCAATATTAAAGAGAACAACATTTTTTTAAACATAATAAACATCATATAATCTGATTCCGTGAGCAATTGTTCACGTCAACACATAGTTGCCTTATAAACTAAATATAACTAAATTTCTTTGAACATAATAAGTATCATATAAAAAATTCATATACACTTATTTTTTCCTCCAGGGACAGTTGTACAACCTCAGTACGCTGTGCATCGCACAGCTACGCTTACTAGTATCTTTATATATTATAAGAGGAGTTCCCTAGGTTTCCGTGCCATGTCCAATTACAAATTCAACCGTTGGATGCTATTCTAATTTTGTCTGTGGCCGTCGGATCACGATGTTGTTTTATGTCCGTGCTATCTTCTTTTCTTTTCTTTTCTTATCGATTACGCATTTGCCGTTCTCCAATCGCTTCGGAACAGCTTCGCTACCTTCATCGATCTCTCTATCTCGCCTCCCACACACCATCGCCATTCGCGCCGCCGCCGACGTCGTCCTCTCTTCCGCCCCGTCGCGCCGCCGGCCTCGTCATCTTTTCTCGAATCGCTTCTTGGTTATGCTCTAATCCGTCTCACGCTGCCTCCGTTCCTCCTCAACCCTAATTCCCACGCCGCTGGCCCTGTACCAACGCGGCGGCGTCCGAAGTGCATCATATTCAAACCCTTGCTTCTGTTCCCGGCAGGTCTCTATTCTCCTCCTCTGCTTTTCCTTTCTTCCTTCCTTCTCTTCATTTCGGGCCTGTATTTTCTTTGATTTACGTTTACGTTAATTTCTACTTTGAAAAATAAAATCCCTGTCTTGGTTCATGAATTTCGTGAAACCAAGTTATGGGTTTTTATAATTGTGAGAACTTTGGCAAGGAGATTATGGGTTTTAATTTTCTGTGGCTTGAGATTTTTCCTTTCCTTTTTCTTTTTCTTTGTCGTTGAGAAGTGAGGAAGCTGCAAAGGGCGCTCTGATCTACAGCTACAAGCACGCTGCAAATGGGTTTTCTGCCAAACTGACGCCTGAGCAGGTCTCTAACCTGTCAAGTAAGTTTTGATACTAGCGTACCATATTTCTTTGCATCTGGGCTTTTCTGGTTTTGATTACAAGTAGTACCATTTTGATCGCCGTAAAGGAATCTGGAATCCTGTATTCGTGTCATGTCCTTCGGAGTTCATATTGTGTGATGTGAAAACTCGCATATGAATACTATGTGATTGTGTACTGCGTGATTATATGTGTCTGTTTTTGCCATCTCTATTCTGACCCGGTTGTCGAGAATGTTGTGATTATCATTGATCAAGGTTCAATAGCATCGGCCTCTCTCTGTGTTTCCAAAAGCTTGCAAATCAAATTGGGATGGGTTTATCTTGATTTACGTCGTAACATGGATATAAGATTTTAAAGGGCCGTTCTTGTGATTGTGTCTATAAAATGTGTATCCAGGTCACATCATATCTTAACCGGTAATCTTCGTTTTTCTTTTTGTTGGTGATGGCGGGTTTTGTTAGAAATGACTTTAGGCGTTCATGCTGAGAATAGGGAATTCTGATATCATTGATGATTTGTGATTCCTTATGGGATCTTATAAGAAACTCCTTGTTTGTCATTTATTGAAGATTGTGTTGTTCGGTTGTTCCTCATCTACCTCTAATCCTCTATGTATTGTGCGCAGTTTTTCATTTTAAGGAGCTAATAATGCAAATATCATAACTGGGAGGGAGATGCTAGATGCCATCCCTATTAATCTCTTGCACATTCGTTAAGTTTCATCAATAGAGTTTAAAATTTTATTTGCTCTACAATTTGGCAGAACAACCTGGTGTTCTTCAGGTTGTTGCTGATAAGACACTCCAGCTACATTCTGGACCTGGGACGATGCAAGTCTGAAGTACTAATGCAATTACCTACTATCAATATCAATCCAACCTCATGAGATGATGCCGTTCTATGTGGAGACCTTGTGTGTATGCTGTTGAATCCTGTCTCGTCTAAATAATAAATAACATGATATGGGACATGTGCTTTTCAATATTTGAATCAAGATTGTGAAACATTTGTAATTTTCGATATGTTAACGGAGTTCACTGCTTTGTGAGATATATGTGTTACTCATATGGTCATCATTTTCTATATACTCAATGAAATTTGAAGATCTTTATAGTATTTGAATGCAACCGATATCTCAATGAACCCATACTTATTATAGTAGTAGTAGTTTAGTAGTACAAGGCTGAAGGCTGGGGGGCTGGTGGCCTGTGCCTGTGACTTGTGAAGTGAGATGAGATGAGGCTGCCTCAAGTGCGTCATGTCATCATGTCCTTGTCCTGTACAAATTACTACACAATCCAGGGAGTCTCTCTCTGGGGGAGCTACGATGTAGTAGGATGAATGAATATGCATTTCAATAGTACTTTTGATGGTTGCAGAGAGTTTGGATTCTGGTAGATCAACTACAACGGGCGTTACTTCAAAAAGCAGCACTTCGAAAGTTAGATGACCAACTGGATCTGGAATACAAACGCTTGGAAATAGGGCTGCTGCTTCGGTAATGTGTTTTTGAGGTTAATAGTTAAGACTATCAACGTTTGGTTCATTTATGTGTTACTAAAATATTTGCCCCCCTCCCTAGAGAGCTGTCCTGCCAGGGTTCCAGGCAAGAGGTTTTCCTTATGTTTTTGAGGACTTGATGGGTTCTTACATCAAGCCCTCAAAAGGTTGATGGCTTTATTTGTTTAGGTCTAATGATGGTTGTTGGTATAACTATCAGTCCATTTATCTAATATTTCAATGGTTTGTTCAGTGCCTCAATGATCGGATCGATGCCTGAAGTGAGGGATGCAGCTTTCTCAGCTTTGGCAGCTATTGTGAAGGTATTGTTTTCATCTTCTTGAAGTTTCTAATAGTGCATGTACTTGTCTTTATTATTGTTTTTTAAAGAAAGGCTTTTGCTAACTTTAAACCACTCTTTCAAAATATTTTAAGTATAGTATTTTAAATATATTTTTAAAGCAATTAAACTGGGATAACTTTAAAACTATATCTATCTTTTAACGGGCTTTTTGCATAATAAATACTTGTGATTTATTTTTTTCAGAAAAAAGTATTGTACCCTGAAAATTATTTTCAAATTAGGTTATGATATTTGTTTCTCAAAGTTTGTTAATTTAATTTAAATACCCAATTTTCTAATTTATTCCATATTTGTTGGTGCCTGCACTAATAGTAATTTATAATTGGGTTTGGATCTCATACCTTTTGGTTTACAGTTTAGGTAAGTGCTTTGGCTTCATCTTAGTTACTTTCTCTCTGGTTTATCAGGTTGTGTTCTTTTTCTGAATTTTTCTTAATTGCGTTTATGTTTTTATGAAGACCCTGCACGTCCATGATGGGACGGAGTGGATGCTGGTGGTGGGGGCAAGCTTGCCCCATCTTTTTGCCTTCCTTTTGTGATTCCTACGTATCCTTAAAACACCCTATGTTACTTTATATTGGTGGAGAATTGTTTTCATAGCCAATCCTTACCGTTCTGTGGAGCCTATTGGTATGTGTAGAAAGTCCTGTTTGCTTAGTCAAGCTTTGAGTTTATTTGTTTTTTGCAAACGTTAAAATCTTTGGCATGTTTTATTTGGAGAACATTAGCCATGCAGTTTTCTTTGACTGGTGTATGTCTTGTGTGTGCTAGAAAGTGTAACAGAATTGGTGTGAACTTTGTTCATGGGTAGAAAATGGATACGAATAAAATTAAATGAAATGAAGAAAGAAAACTAGAGTATTTAATGGTAGATATTGTGAGACTTTAATGAAGTTTCCTACTCTGATGGAGTGAGGATCAGAGGATAAATTGTCTTTCAAGAAGATACTTCTGTGTATCCCACAGTTCTAAATTTGTCAATTCTTCTATGTATCATTGTTCTTTTGGTGGAGTTTTCTGCTATATATCTCATAATTTGGATTTTCGCCCAAGTTATTTTTCTTTTCTTATTTTGAATGTTATATTCAGCTCTCAATCCTCCTGGAGGATTTCTGGCTGAATGGTGGGCTATTTTCCTAAAGCATCTATTGTCTGATGCATGATTGAAAGCTCTAATATTTATTAAATATTTCGGTATGCAGAATGCAGACATGAATGTGGGGAATAAGGGTTTCATTTAGCTTCAGGTTGGGATTACTATATAATGATTTCAAAGGGGTATATGCTTGGAATTTGAAAATTAGATGCATCAAATTTAGACCTCATCTGTCCTGCCTATATCATTTGCTTATGATGCAAACTCTAAATTGTTGATGGATCTTTTGTTGATTCAAAGAAACCTTATTTCCCAAAATATGTTGCAGGTCTTACACACTGTTTCATTCGTTTCGGAAAGCATTTTATTTCAAGAGAATTTACCTATTTTTAAACTCTTAATATTCCAATTTTAGTACAAGTGGTAAAGCGCATGATGGAGTGTTTAAATTTTTTGCGAGAGTTTCTTGAACTTGTTCTTCAATATGTGAGTTGTGCGTGCTTATGATAGCGACAATGAGAAGGCTGGATTTCTTTAGCACAAGCCCAAATGCATGGTTTCATATGCCTCTTCATTGAGATCAAATTGAAATCATTATTCAGTCTCTGCCGATAAGGACAAATTTTAAAGTGCATTGGCCTTCCCCTGGAACTGCTTTTACCATGTTAAGGCTTTTTAGTGCATGCACTCTGGTTTATTTGCAACACATCCACATTTGGGAGAGGGAGGGATAGTGCATATAAAATTGATTATCGAAATCAGCTGTAAATGTAGCTAATGCCTGTTCATTTTTTTATGAAGAGTGCTGAGTAACGAATGTGCAAAGGCTGCCATTTTGCCCTAACCCACCTCATCTGCTTCCGACTCCCATAGATGGAATCGATCTCTCCCTGCTCACCCAAAGAGTTGACAAGGAATCCAACCAGGAATCCCCCAAAATTTCATACATGTTGGTTAAGTAATTCCAATTGCCAATGCTGATGTGGGATTTAACTAGCCACTTCGGGGAAGACGTGTGTAGCGGTTTTGGGTTGCCCGGTGTTGTGCGCCTTCGTGTGCAGTTGTTCCGCTCATTGCACCCCTCTACCAGTGTCTACCAAGCTAGAACCCGATTCTCATTCACTTTGGTTTTTCACTTATGGAGCAGACTCCAGGAGTCAAAATGATGGTCCCCAAGTCCAAATTCAGAGTTTCTTTATCTTTTCCCTTTTCTATTGTTGCTTGTTATTCTTTCGATTTCTTTTTTCCCTTGTAAGTTGTTTGGTTCAATTTGCGCCAATACTTTGATGCCTGCACCAAGATTTTGATGATGATCATGTAGGGATTAGATTTCTTAATTAGGTTGCTTAATAGGTTGTATTTGATTGCTAATTAACTTCGTCTGTTCATGATTTCTAATCATCCCGAAGTTAGTTGATTACTATAAAAGTTTTATCTTGCAAAAGCTCGCCTGGAGGTTTACATGGTACTGTCTTAGCTATATCCATCTCGCTTGTGTTATGTGAGCATTTCGATGATCTGGCTCTGTATTGTGCAACTTCAAATTTCTTAGCAAAATATGGATAAAAATTGAGTCTCATAACATGATTTGATACTTTATTTTACTATTACACATAGCTTTTCTCAAACACATCCATTTATAATAGTAGGGGTGAACTGTGGAGATAATTTTACTTCTTTGCTTATAAGAATATGGTTTGAGTCTTTCGATGGCAGTATGTGCTCATTTTTTATTGAATAGCCCTGCATTGTGTAAGGATTCATGAAATCTAATGTTGCTGGTTAATCATGGTGGTTTTTTTGTTTTTATTTTTTTTTTTGTTATTATATCACAATATATATGAATATGCTACCATGGGAAAGTGGTTAGCTTTCTCTTCTCTATCTAGCATTTTGCTTTATCTCTGTTTGGGCTGTTTGGCTAAGCATTTCTATTATCCTTCAGAAATTCAAATTTTTGAAAGCTGATTAGTTTGATCTGCCCGTCACTGCGGCCCCTCCTACTATAGGCTTCAATTCCCTCCGTTTCTGGAGTGTTTGTATTTGCTTGCAGAATATGCTCCAGTTACTTTTTGTTTTTCGGTTGATTTGATTTTTGCTTCACAAGTTTGTTGGCTTTGCGCTGAATGAAAGATTAATCTTTTTCTTACCTTTTGACATGTTCCTCTGTTTTTTTTTTTTTTTTTTGTGTCTATGAACTGTATGATTGCCTCATGCCCAGTTCAATTGCATATTTAAGAGTTAGAATTCCATTGAAATAGTGTATGCAATCATTATAGCTTTGTAACTTGCTACCTGCCTGGCTGCTTCCCATATGCACTGATTGAAGTGTCATATGTGGCTGGATGGGATTTGGAGTTGTGTAATTTGTTGCTATAGGGTCTTCGCGTCAGCTAATAACTGTGTGTTTTTCTTCTCTTCCAATGAGTAACAATATTTTTATGCTTTCTTTGCATTTTCTTTCCTGTGTCTAGAGCAAACTTTATTGGTTCTTTCTTGTTTTTGTGAGGATATCTTACCTCTCCATCAGTGGTAACTGGTATAGTTTGGGATTGCTGCTATATATACATATACATAAATATATAATCTTATTTTCGCCTTCATTTGGGTTCTTATGGATTTCTTTGTGATAGTTATTTTGGCTGTGCTGGTGACTTCTCTGTATGTATTTATTATTTATGATATGATTGTGTTTTTTGTAATATAATAATAATATTTTTATTGTAAGTTGTTGGAGAGTCTTCCTTTTATGAGTAACCCACATATTTCCCTGGAGTTCCTTTCTTTGTGCAGTTTAAGGATGGCGGATCTGCCTGGTCATATGAGAGCTTTTTTGCATTCTGGGAAACTTGCGATGTTATCCATTCTTGTGTCAGGGGGAATAGTATTACAAATTCTGGTCCTCTTCGATACTGTAATTTTCTTTGGTTGTTATTTGTTTGTGTTCTCACCATGTTCTCATTTTCTGTTCATTTTGATGTTGTTTCAGGCTTGCGCTCTATACAATAATTGGTGGCCAACGTTAACAGGTAGCTACAAACCCTTTTTCAGCTTAAATGTGTTGCTTTCAAGTATTGCCGAGAAATTTAATTTGATCAAGATTAAAGGGGTTTTGCAACAAATAAAACTGAAGTTGTATCCAATAAATCATCGCTGATTTATCTTTTAAATCTCTTAAGTTGTGAATACTCCGCCATTATTTGTGTACTGCTTAGCAAATCCAGGTCACTAATTTGTCCTTTCAGTGAGGAAGTGAAGTGTAGACTGATAATTAATACTCTAAAATACGTCTATGGCAATGTGTATTGTTCTGCAAGTCTGGAAATGCCTCGAAAGATTTTGTTTTTTGAGTTGTGATCATTCACTAATGTGCCATGCCTTGCTTGTTTGGTTTTCTGGTTTCTTGGTTCTGAATCTGATTTTGATTTATAATCTTTTTTGGTGTTGCAAGATAATGATCATTGATTACAAACTATCTTATCCAAGTGGAACTGGAACTGCTGTTCTCATCAATGGATTTCACACAAGTACACCTGACACAATGGCAGAGTAGGCATTTTTTTCCCTGCCCTTTTGAGCTGTCAATTCATCAAATTTCTATATATGAATGAGAATTTCTCTTTGATTGTCATGTTACAGGAAGCAGGTCAAAGGGTTCATGAAGTTCTTCTCCCTTTGTTTCTTATGGAGTGTCTTCCAATGGTTTTCCTCCGGATGAGAGCAATGTGGATTCATTAATTTCCCAACATTTGGGCTCAGAGCATGGCGGCAAACATTTTTCCAACTCTCACTTTTGATCTCAACTCAATTAATTTTCGATTAATCACAACTCATGCTGAAACATTGATCAATTCTGCACATTTTACTTCGATTTTAGCATGACATATGTTGGAGCAGGAATGATCTGCTCCCATCTGGTGAACCTGGCTTTGGAAATTGTATTGGCACTGACAAAGGCTTACTGCTATGTGTGGGCACATATGGTAAATTCAATCAATGTCTTATGCAACGCTAGCTGGGCTTCATCCAATCTATGGGCTCTGTAAGTTTCTGTTTTGATTTCCTATTTGAATCTTAAATTCAGTCGAGGCTATAGGTTATATTCAAGATTATGATATAATCAGAAGTAATTGAGTTAAATTGGAATGACTTATCATTGTTGCTAATTCGTGTTCACTTAGTTGTAATTCAGACTCGGGTTTTGTACCTATTTTTGTCTACACCATTTTCGGATCGTCTTGCCAGCTTGCCATTGGGCCAGTTGCATTGACATCCCTGTTGGTGTCAAATGTATTGGGCAAAATAGTTGACTCTTCTGAAGAAGTGTACACCGAGCTTGCAATTTTACTAGCGTTGATGGTTGGTGTTTTTGAATGCATAATGGGAATTTTGAGGTGCTTACAACTTCCTTCTGCACTTGTATTTTCAATGTAATTAATTGCATTTGCTTATTGCTTTCCAAATATATAAAAATTCAATTGCTAAGTTTTACAATCGTATTTTACTTGCTTATTAAATACTTAGATTCTCATTAATAATTTAATGATGAGGCCTAAATTGCATATAGTTGACCACACAACATAGTTGATATTAGTGTCTCATTGTCTGTAAATTATTGGATTCTATAGCTAATTGTTGTAGCAATCTAGCCTTTCAAATGATTTGCCAATGTGCCAATAATAGAATATAGATAATGGCAAAGTGAGGTGAAATTTAATTTTCATGAGCATAAGGGCTTCATTTATTTCTTTCTCCCCCAATTTTTTTACTAAGTTGAAACAAACTAAGGAACTGCAAAACTGATGCTACATTGGAATCCCATTCAAAATTCATTGCAAACTGTCTAATCCCCCCTAATAGCTTATATATACTTATATATATATATATATATATTACTTTTTGGAGTATATACTAAAAAAATTCATTTTTATAAATTATCTTACATCAATTTATTTTGCATCCAGGCTTGGATGGCTTCTCAAATTCATCCGCCACTCTGTCATTTATGGTTTTACAATAGCTTCGGCCATCGTTATTGCATTGTCCCAGGCAAAATACTTTTTGGGGTATGATATAGAACGCAACAGCAAAATCATTCCACTGGTAGAGAGCATTATTCGAGGAATAGATAAGGCAAGTTGCTGCTCAAGTTTTACAAGCACTATCAAGTTTCCTATGTTCATGTTTGTAAAAATGCAATGGTCATACGATGCTTTAATGAATTGCCAACATTATTTAGATACAGGCTCTCTAAGTCTCTGGTATATCTCCGTGAACAAATTAATTCCCTCATATTTTTCCAATTTAACTAGAACCTAAAGTATTAAACTTAATAGCGTGATCTCAAATTTTGACCGCAGTTCCTTTCTTACGTGACCCAATTTGTCCATATATTTAACTTAAAATTGAATAGGGATATAATTATTTTTTTTAAAAAATTCAATCATAAAAATTTATATTTTGCAGAAGAGAACCAACTTTATACAAAACGCCAATTCATTTATTTTGTCTTATCATGTTTTTTTCTTATTAAAGAAACAAACAGTCCTATGTCAATGAAAATAATATCCATCCCCATAATGTAAACTGTAACAGTCCTACTCTTATAACATTAGCTAACAACTAAACATCTTTCAAAGGATGTTATAATATTTATAGGACATTGTAACGACAATGTAAGGAATATTTTTTTTCTTTTTCCACGGGCAGTTGTATATCCAAAATATGTTGTGCATCGCACAACGAAATTTACTAGTATATATATAAAAGAAAACCAAGTAATCAAAATTTGGAATTAAATACAGGTGGGGCCCACATGAGTTCTTCCCCAATTCTACAATTGCAATACACGAACAGCAACAGTAGCAGCCTTTCTTCGCTGCTTCGAGCGAACTCTGGCGAGTTCCTTCCGGCGACTCCGTCCTCACCACCGCTTCTCTTCTCTGATCAAATCCTTCAACTTCCGGCCATCTTCTTCAACTCACAATCGAACAGCGGCAGCCGACCATCACCATCTTCAAGCTCCCTCCGACGAGATCCCCAATTGATTCCGGCAGCCCCCTCCGGCGTCCTCATCTTCTCCGGCACGTCGTTGAGCTCCGTCAGCAACTCCGCCACCATCCACCATCTCCGGCGAAGCTTCAAGCGACATCGCAGCAACCTCCATCGTCACTCTTGAAGCTCCGGCAGACCTCCATCGTCCTTCTCAACCCATTCCGGCGAGCCCCGAAAATCGTAACTACGACAAAGAAGAAAACCCCGATTCGCCGCAAACTCTACCATCTCCGGCCAGTACCTGTTCCATCGTATTTCCGGCAGCAAGCAGATCCACGACGCCAATCTCCACAAAGCTCCGCGTCATTCCTCAAATTCCTTGGCGTCAAGCCCTCACTAATGACGCCAAAGAAGCTCGGTTCCGCGTCGTCGTCATTGTTCCGCGTCATCTCTTCCATGCTTGACGCCAAGCTCCGCGTCACCAGCTTCACGTCAACCTCCTCCTGCTTCGCGTCAAGCAGCAGTGCTCCGGGTCATCCAAAGTTGCTTGGCGTCATCCCATTTCTTCCGCGTGATGTACCATTTGGCGTCAAGATTTCAAATTGGCAAATTTTTCCATGTGCTAATTCAATTGGGAGACCAGGGACTTGAGGTCCCGAAGTATAAGAATATTTGTCTATAATATTTGTCTTTTTCCTCTGGGACTCAAGCTCCCGTGCCCTCCCACACAGTTAACAGGCCCATTGGGCCCTAGGTTATCTCTTACCCACCTATAAATAGATGTTTCCTTTCATTGAACAGTAACCTATCTACACTTTAGTTTTTTTTCTTGTTCTTGGAGGCACCACTGTGCTCTCCAAAATAGTTAGAATAGATAGTTTAATTTATTTTTTTTATATGCAATGTAGAAGTAGATTTTAGCTTAGTTTTGATTATGCTTTGTAATAAATTAGTGTAGCTAGTGTTCATATTTTTTTTCAGTTTATAATTTTTATATTTTGGGTTGAAAACACTTAATCAATGGGTGTAATTAAACCATGTTTTGGACTTTGTTATTAATAGAAGAAAATGTTCCACAATTTTATTATGGATCACTTCCATAATATTACTTGCTTTATTTTTGCATTTTGGTCACTTGACCATTTTTATTATTTTTAGTTAGGTTTAATACTTTCTTAGTTTTAATAAATGTATAAACACTTTGTATTTATCCCTTGATAGATTTAGTGTAGGTTTTATTTTTAGTTTTAGTTTGTTAGCATAGTTGTTTTAGGATTAGTCTGTATTTTCCTTTTTATATTCTGTTCTTTTGTTCTGTTTAGTTCTAGGTAGTTTACTTTTTGTATTTTATTTTATTTTATTTTTATTTTATCACATTTGATCTAAAAGGGATGATATTTGGGTGTTTGTGCATATTAAAATCAAAAAATCTCATTTTCTACATTGTATTGCATCACGTTGTAACCCCACGGGTTACAACATAATACTCCCGTTGTGATCCCACGGATCATAACGCAATTTTATGCAATGCAATGTAAGACTCAAATTTCCTTATGATTGCATTCTGGGGATATTATGACGCCAACCACGTTGGGGTCACAGGCAAGTTTGGCGTCATACATATTTCTAGCCATAAACTTTGCATGCTGGAAGTGCTATGACGCCAACCACCCTTGACGCCAACCACGTTGGGTCATAGGGCAGGTTTGGCATCATAAGTGCTTTTCGGCTAAAAATTGTTCCACGCTGTGGATGTTTTCCGTCATGACCCCAAGGGTCATTGGGGTCACGACGCAATTCCCATGATCTATGACGTGGAACCCCAAATTTTTGCGTGTTATTTTTTTGTTCTCTATGACGCGGAACTCATGACGTGATCCTAGGATCACGTCATACTTTAATGTTCCACGTCATAGCCTCCCCATTTCAAAGAAGAATTTCTAAGTCATGCAGTGACGCCAAAACCCCTGCAATGACGCCAAAACCCCTGCTATGACGCCAACCTTTGGCGTCATAGCACAAGGTTCCGCGTCATTAGTGACTCTCACCTCATTTCTAAACCTGTATGACGCCAAACCTATGACGCAATCCTAGGATCACGTCATAATTCTGGTTGGCGTCATACTACACCAATTTTTCTTCCAAAATATTATTATTATTATTATCTCTAACCCACCATTATATTGCATCATTCTCGTCCTAATCCCACGGATTAAGACGCAATATTCCAGATTGCAACATAAGGCGTTATTTTGCCAAATTTTTATTCTCCATCTCTTCACCATTAATTAATTGAACCTTTATATTAATATTTTGAGGTTGAAATCCAATGATTTAATCCAATGATTTCAACCCATGATTAATTTGATATAAAGAACTTTGTTCAATTTCCAGTAAAAGACTTCTCTACAAAATTAATCTCTTATGTTTTAAGTATATAATCCGGACTGTAATTAATTAATTATGGAATGAAAGATTGTTTACGACATAAAGAGTAATTATGGATTTAATTCCATAACCTTGGATGAGAAACCAATGTCTCTCATACAAGATTATTTTTCTTTTAATCCCAAAAATATTTTCTTACTTTATTTTGGTCTTTATCTATGTTGTATGAAACGAATAGTGAAAAATATCATAGAATAATGTTGGCGAACGGTCCCTTTACCGGGAAATGAAGTAGCCCGTAGTCTGTGTATTAATCACTATTTTTTTATTTTGCATGGTTTGGATAGTGACTGACGAGGTCAGGCGAACGGTCCTCTTACCGGGAAATGAAATAGCCACTCAGTCAGTCCCTGTCTGAATATAGCTTTATTTTCTTATTTTATTTCAAACCCGAATTTCAAACTGTAATATTATCAGATGGTGTCGATCAACACTGTTTGACTGGTATTATAGTGAGAAAATATGTAGGTTTTTCTCTCACTTCACAGATAGTAGGAGTCTTGATGATAGCGATCACTGTCATTTAAGGTTTTCTGCTGTCTAAAATTATTCCACCCAAATGAGAGGGAAATTGGACAGCAGATGTTTGCAGTCCACCCAATCGTTTTGCCATCTCTTTAGCCAAAAATAAATTCTTCTCATCTTGGCTATTTCATCTATGTGTATCACATTCTGTCTAAACCCACCTTATATTTTGGGTTAATTTAATTTTACACTTCTTTATAAATTTATGCATGATAATATTATGTAAATATTGTGATCTAATTATTTTGGGATCCTTCCCTTGGACATAGGAGTCTTGATTTAAATCAGATGTCTCACAATAAATTTCCAACGAAAATTCATTTATAAAATCCGGATCTAAGTAAGGGATAAATTCCACAGTTATGACTAATTCACATTCGACTGGGGGGTTGATTTTGGGAAATTAGAAGGAGAGTCAGCGATTAGGTCTCACCTAGACTGAAAGGATCTGTGTTTTAATTGAGAGTTTAGTACCTGTTTAGGGATTGATTTTCAAACATCAATTATTTTCCAAAATTGCTGTATGTTGGAAATCTTGTATTAAATATTGCATTGAATCAGAGTCCACTTGGATTCAGATAAGGTGTAATAGATAATACTAGAAGAACAACATGTGGGCCTTGGTTATTTTCTAAGGTAGGGTTGAGTATTCTTTCAACTACTATCCTCTTCTGCCAAAGCGTATTTTTGAGTCTTGAGTGAGTGCATTCGGAACAAACTAATTTATTAGTTTGTCTCATTAGTTTGTATCTCATAACCACCCGGGAGTAGGTAAACACTGCGAGCGGTTTACTGATGTCCGGGAATTCTTGATCTGCGTCCGGTCATTAAGACTGGGGGCTCTCATTTACTACCAGTATGATGCTTTTAAAACCTCCAAGTGATAGGATTTTAAATGCTTTCTTTACCACTTTCTTTTAAATGCTTTTATAGAGGTCACTCGGATGTATTGAGAGAACTTCTAACTGTTACTAGGAATGGGAGTTATGGAATAGTTCAGGGCTTAATTAGAAACTTTGGGTGTGACATGGGGGAATGATAGCAGTACTTGGCATCTCAATAAATGATTTGTCGGGTGTTGCTTGTCCACCACAGATAAATGACATACCTCTGCGTGGGGGCAGTTGTATATCTGTGATATCTTGGATTTTGTTGTCTTAAGGCATGCAAATCCTTACTGTAAGTACCTTTCTGTTAAAGGGAACATGGTATAGGAAACATGAGAGTTAGCTAACTGAAAGGATTATCCCAAACAAAGATCTGTGTAATTAAAATGAAAGTTTAATTGTGTTTCATCTGAATCTTGTCCAATCTTTATTCTTTTCTTCATGTCCCTTCTGTCTCATTTTAAATTTGTTTTCTTAGAATAATTTTAACCGCTCTCTTAGAATAATTTTATTGCTTTCTTAAATTAAATTTAATTCGCTTTCTAGAAAAAAAATTCTGCTTTATTTTATTGCTTTCATAGCTTAGAATTAAATTATGTCAAATAGTTGATAATTAAAACACAACTTAAATCGAGTAACCGAGTGGAAAATCTTATAAAACGACGTGGGCCCTGCTTCTATTGCACATCCTCCAGTGAACGTTCCGGTACTCACTATAAATACTGCAATTTTTGACTCCGTGCGCTTTCGGGGGCACAATTTTTTAACACGAGTAAATAAAAACGTGACAACCTATAAATATATCCCTAATCCCAACTCCATCTTCATAAATTGGTTTCATTAAATAAAATCAAAACCGGGATTAATTTCTCATTTATCAATTTTTAGAAAATACTCGTGTGGGAAATTTGTCAAAAGTTTCATGGCGCCGTTGCCGGGGAGGATGCAACATCGTTTTATTAAGAGAATTACACTCCTGATTACTCATAATCAGTTTAGTGTATTTATTTCAGAACAGAGAAGTACCATCAAATCAATTAAACATTTAGAGTACTAAGACTCTGAATGTGGGGATGTTGAGTTGAGGGGAAAACCTAATAATTTGAGTATTTTTTCTTGCAGGAATCATGGAGCCACCAAAATTGGTATAAGGAGTTAAATGTGGAAGTGTAGCATTGGGGCTACACTAATTTGATTTTTCGTTTAATTACACTTCTCCAATTGCAAAATCTAGGTTAATTAAACGAAAAATCAAAGAAAATTGGAGAAGTGTAGCATTGGGGCTACACTAATTTGCAATTATAAATTGCAAAACACGTGACACTCACGTGTTTGTCATCTCCACCACCTCCAGACTACCATTTGCTCACCACCATCGGACAAGCCACGGCCACCATCTCACTTGCCGTCGCCCCTGTTCCGACTGAGCATCTAAACAGGTTCTCGGTTGGATTAGTTCTGTAATTGACCGAAGATTATATCCGGAATTTAAAAAAATTTAAAATCCGGAATAATTTTCACAAGCACAGAATTAATCCAACCTAAATTTCTGCAAGTCAAAATCATATATATATATATATATCTTGTGCATATTATATTAAATAATTTGGGTGTTAGTCAATTGAATCACATTTAGAGTACTAAAATCTAAATGCGAGGATGTTGATATCTTTTGAGAAAACCCGATAACTTCTTTTGTGTTTGCTTTGCAGGAATTCGTGGGACCGACAAAAAAGAAAATTAAAGTGTCGAAAAAGGTTCCCGGTTGGATAAGTTCTGTAATTAATTGAAAGTATTCTTGGAATTTAAAGCAATTTAAAATCCGGAATAACTTTTATAAGAACAGAATTAATCCAACCTAATTTATGCAAGTAGATTAAATTTTATATGTGTTTAGAAAATCCAAAAATGTGATTGAGCTTTTGATGAAAATCAGAATTTTTCTAAGTATTGGGCATCGAACAATCACCTTGTTCGATGAACCAAACGATCACACATAGCCAAAATCGTTGAACACTTAATGGTTTGACGAAAAAGGCTATAGGAATTGTTTTTCTATCTCTTATGTAAATATTTTTCCCCTCCCTCCCTCCTCTTTCATTTTGTTTTGATTTCAATAATTTATTTAAGTAGGAATTGATTTACTCACATTTCGAGCAAGGCTCAAAATGTGAGGATGTTGATTCTTCACTTAAATATTTCAAAAAAAAAGTGTGTTATTTTTATTTTTATTTTGTTTATTTTTACTATTATTGTATATATTTAAACCCAGCATAAAGCATGCATAAATCTTCAGTTTAAATTTACATATTTGATTTTGGTTTATGATTAAATTTTCAAAATTTTAAATTGGGATAATATAATTGAAGACATGCATGATATGAATTTTTGAGGTTTTGAGCTATAAAAATTTAATGATATAATCATCTTGTTGGGTAATGAGTCCTCATGTTGAGAATTCAATTGAATAAATTGCAAGAATTTTTCAAAGATTAAATTTAAGAATATTGTATGACATGAATGAACCATTCCATGTGAGATTTGAGCCATGAGTCATTTTTACTCATTCTTTTCTTTGATTGTGTGAAAATTATTTTGATTAAAGGAAATTAGAACTTGCGATTGAGACCGATTCAAGACCATGCCATATTCCAAAAATCGAGCATATGATCGAGGCACTTAGAAAACCAAAATTTTGGCCTTCTTTTGAATTCCAAACCCAAAAATATTTTCCCTTTAGGATTAACCAAGTTGAGCCTTTAAGCCTAATTTTTTTTAAGCCCTCTATATTATTCTCATCCTTATAAAAAGACCAAGAAAATCAAACCCAAGTGTGCAAGAATAAATTTTATCAAGGCATTCCAATTTATGATCATCAATTCATCAAAGCGGTATGCAAAAATCCGATAAAAAAAGAAGAAGAAAAATGTTGAGTTTCATTCAAAAAAAAAGAAAAAAAAAAGAGATTGCAAATGACAAAACAAATTAGACATAGTCTAATGTCATGCAATAGAAAAACAAAAGAAAAAAAAAAGAGACAAATATATTGATGATCATAAATTTTAAATAAAAATATGCCATGTTATGATAAATAAAATTCTTGCCACTATTAGCCCAATAATTCCCTTCCATACCAAATGTTACAACCGTATGCCCCGTTACAACCGTTAAATAAGACCTCGGGATCTCGGTTTGAAGAAATGAGCCGGTGGCGAGTTGGTCCAATTGCAAGCATATGAGATAATTTAATTAAATTTGATTATGAGTATTCAATGACAAAACCCAAATTTTGAGAGTGAGTGAAATTTCCGCTTATACTATATGTGAGACCTCATCTCTAATTTATATTCATGTCATGCTTTAATTCTAGAATTAAATCAATGATTATTTTCTAAACATGATATTCATGGAGAATTATCAATAATGACTGATTTGTAGGCCTGATTAAGTGAAAAATATCATTTCATTAAACACTGCAATCAAGAGAGTTTAATATTTGTAGTTTTTGATTGTCTTATCCCAATATAAAAAGAATGAAATTTATGAATCCACGAAAATAGATTGAATATGCAGAGTCTATGTTCTTAGGAACACTGACTCTGACTGCTCGGGGACGATCAGTATTAAATGTAAGGATGTTGATAATAGCCAAAATTGACCATTATTTTTAATCTATTTCCGTGTCTAAACATGGGCATTTGATCGCATTCCGGTCTTATTTAAATAAGAAAGCAGCTGAATTTGACAGATATATGCAAGTTTGTATAAATAATAAACTGGTATTGAAAATACAAAAATATTATTATTTTATTAAATTTGTGTTAAAAAATCCAAAAACATGATAAAATATTAAAAATCCCACACTTGATTAATTATGGTTCGGTGGTATCTGTTCGGTGGAACACGGGTCCATTAAACGGAACACAAGCTAAATAATCAATTGGAAGAAATATCTATATTTATTTTTACATTTATTTATTTATATACTAATATTTATTTTATTTATATATATATATATATCATATATATATAAATGCCACTTTGGTATGAATAGGACTATTTGCTTTAGTCAAAATTACAGGAATGCCATCGACTTCGTAATTGTAAAGTGCCAAAACCCGATTTGATGAAACGGATCTTCTCGCTCAGTTTACTCCCGATTTGAAGAAACCAATCCTTCTCCCACAAATTACTCCACCGTTCGCCGCTGTGTAACCCGCCGCCGTGCCTCTGCAATCGCCGCCGACCTCGCCCGCCGAGGTCTCGCCCGGCCTTTTTCCCACCGCCTCTCGCCAATCCTCATTCCGCGCGTTCAAGTTTGCCTCGAATTGCCTGCTTCGCACCGCTCCTCATCGCGCCCGCCCCCGTGCCCGCCGTTCCTCTCGAGTGGTCACTGCCATCGGTCGCGGGGAACACGCCCGGCCATTTTCGGGCCTCCTCTCGTTGTTCCTCATTCCGCGGTGCTTCAATTTTGCCTCAAATCGGCGGCTCCGCTTCGCCCGTCTCCATTTCCCGCTCGCCTCCCTTCGTCTTGTCCGGAACACAAGGTAAGACCGCTTCCTTTCAATTGCAAAAACATAGATGGACATGAGTTTGCTTCACACTCATTTTGGGGTGGTGGTTGGCCGAATCACTTCATCATGTGGATATTCTTGTTCTTTATATCTTTTAAATGTTCTATTTTCTTTCCCGGCATCATGTTTTTCATGTGAACAGTCTCTTTATTTCAACTGCTCTGTAGGTAGAATTGCATTGCTACAAGTGTGTGGGCTGAACTTTTTGTTCTCGCGTTTCCCCTGTGAGAATTCACCTTAAAATAGAAAACCAACTGATACATTTAGGTGTGTTTGACATTTTAGCATCTGAGATTGATTTGAGCATCTGTCGTTACAATCGTGTTCATTGGACACTACACATTCTGTGTTTTTGAACGTTTAATTTGACATTTAGAAGTTGGATATGTAACATTGTTGAATAAATTAGGTGTTCGTAGATTGTTAGATTAATTTTTGATTAAATTGAATAATGGTGTTGTTTGATTTTCGTAGTTTGGCTGTTTCAATTTAGATTTTGTAGCTACGGTTTTGTTCATTGATTTGATATCTCCATTCAGAGATGTTTAGTAGTGTATTCAATTTTTATTTTCGTCATATCCTTTCCGCATTAAATGATGCATCTAAATTGGATTCAATTTATCATGATTTCAACTTTCTTCCAGAATTCTGTAATGCTGCCTGTCTATTTTTCCTTCCATTGCTTGGTTGACTGTCTTGATGGGCTTTTAGTTTATGTTCAATGCCATTCGGTGCGCTTAGTTGTTTCTGATTCCAGTGTTCCATCACCAAAGACAATTGAATTTCCATGTCCGTATTGCTGATTTGCTGATCCTTGCTGTGTGATGAATGGCAATACAGTCCGCGTCAACGCCTTCATAGTGATTAAATCTATTGTAGTCATCCTCAAAATATAGTTGAATAAAGAGCTTTATAATGCTGTATTCTTTTGTTTCTGAATGCTGATGCAGCTCGTGTTTGCTAGACTTGGGCTTTCGATTTTTATTCATGCACTATATGAGCGGACATAGGAATGAAGTAGTCATCTGCTTCTCCTTTAGGTTTTTTTTGTTCCGCTAATGAAATCATGCTTACAAAAGCATGTTACTGATATTACGCCTTCCAGGAGAATGCTTGGTGGGTACCAGTGTCACACTACTGAAGTTGGTTACTTTTGGTTTGGCATTGTATCACAATCATGGGTACTAGTGTCACGCATTGATTGTTGGGTGGGATTCCCCCAGGTTTGCATAGGATAGGAGCTACTCCACTCATTGTTAATTGTTTTTGAGCTAGAAGCCCTTGTCTCTTCTGTTACAAATTGAGTAAGGCATCACCCGAGCCAAGAGTTATAACATGATTTGATCTGTAAATGCATGCTGCTGAGAGTTGTATGTCATTTTATACTATAAACTATGTTGCCAGTGTTTTTTTGACTTCATCTCCTTAGTTCCTGCAGAAAGATCTCAAGTAACATCCTGTGGAAATATATGCTATTGGCATGATAATTTCCACTTGATGGAGTGCAAAACCCTCAGCAATGAGCTACCACAAAATGGCTGAAGATTCTTCACAAACAGTGCCCATTTTATCTCATTCTACTATAGCAGAGAGACCAGAGAAGTCTTCATCCTCAGTTGAAATAACTCTGGGTTTGGATTCTTCTGTAACTGTGCCTGATCGATCAGTTGTTTAAATACATGAGGATGTTACTCTAGTGCATGCAGACCAACCACAATGTCCCATATGCTTTGATAAACAAGGTGATATTTGTTTTCCAAGAAACCTTTGCCACATTATTTTATTTTTATTTTTAGAAGTGTTAATTTCTTTGCTTTTGTAATTTCATTGCTGATTTTATTGAGAAAAAGATTTATCTGCACCATGCCATTGTAAATGAACCCAAAAATATGTCCGCCGATCATGTCTGTGATTATTGGAGGTCAACAAAGGTATGCTATACATTTTTAAATCGATTTCATTTTTTCTTAACAATTCTCAAAGTTCTCTTCTTATAGTTTACTGGCTGTCATTTTTTTGAACTTAAACAATTGGAGAAGGTCCTGGTTTTGTGCAGAATTGCAGATGTTAGATTTCCGGTTGGTTAATAGGGCACATAATTCTAATTGCTACTATTGATGCTCCTTATTTTCAATTATCTCAGTGCGTGGGAATGAGATCCACCCAGTGAATCAATAAGTTGCAATTTCAATTTTTATTAATTAGGACACATTTGTTTCTATTCTAATGTCCGTCGTCATTACCAGAAGGTTCAATATGTCTTCATATGATTGCAGTATGTGATGCCCTCGGAATTAAAAGATTGCTTCCGCAAAGCTAGAGGGAGTTTCAATTCTTTGACAATATTTACGAATTGGTTGGAGTACCTGTTATTACAGTGCAACTGCGATATAATGGCTGGGTTACAGAGTTGAGGAACTTGGAACTTTCTCGATAACTACTATCTATTAAGCAGTGGTGTGAGATATATGATAAGTAAATAGACAATTTTTTTAATTTTAATAAATAGACAATAATGGATAATCTCCTCTATACTCCAGTTAGAATAAGATTAATAAATAGACAAATTTCTACTCTTAGTTCTGCCAATGACCAATTGTTTCCATTATAAAATTTAATGAAAGGCCTAACTAGTTATAATCACAGATTCTTTGTTTAGATATAAAGTTCTCATGCTCAAATTATAACTACCGTAGCTGTTTTTACATTTCATGTATTCAATAAGTTCCATCTTCACCTTTATGCTTAGCCGATCAATGTCTTTTACTTGCTTAAAATTGATTTTTAAGGAAATAATTGCGAGATTGCCTGGTTTTTTTTTTTTTCTAAATATCTTTCAATGTTGATATTATCATTGCAGACAGAGGTTGAGATATTGTCTAAAATTCAGCACTAAAGATATCAAATTATCACGCAAAAGAAATTGAGGCAGACCATCATAGATTGATAGTGTGGACATTGTTGTTGGCATTTACATGCGGATCTTTCTATAGAAGATCCAGTCAAGAACACCTCCAGAGACAAGCGGCTGGAAAATCTGGACAAGATTCAAATAATGAGGACCACATTGGTGTGTTCTCTTTGCATAATTTAAGTCTTTATATTTCTTATGTTAGTGGGGCAGTAGTAGAATTTCTGCCACCGTTGAATCATATCTATTTGATTTCCTAATATCTATATTAGGTTTTCAAGGGGAACCAAATGTATGCGTAGGCGTGCACTTAACTTGCATGCTGTTAGGATCTAGGAAATGTGATTCGAGGATTTACTTGTGGCTATTGCCATTGGTCATTAAATTAGATGGGAGGTTGTATAGTGATGTTTTGTCATGTACTTCGCTCTCACTATAATCTACTTATATCTTTGATTATTCCGTTTAATGTTTAACAATTCTCTTTAGGTCTTCTTGTTCGGAACCAGAGTAGACAGAAATGGACAGAGGGCAAAAAGCCAAAGAGGCGATAGCTGCTAAAGGTGAATTTTAATGTAGTGTATTAGGCCTGCTGCTTTAATACCATCCCGAACCTACTCTGCCTCATCAATGTAGTAGCTGCTTGCCTTGTTTTAATTTTAATTAGCCATTCATATGCTTGGTTCTACTTGTTACATTTATTGTATAAAATTTATTAGGTCTTTAGAATCTAAAGTTGGGTTGGCCTAAATAGTTTCACTATTTTTGTACTGCTAAAATTTGTGATCTTATCTGAACACACGATTGTTCACATTTTAGTTCTTTGGTTCCAGCATTGTCCAGTGGGATACCAACTGAACATGGTGGAGGTGTGTGCACTTCATGCATGGCCTAATTTGGTTAGATGGCCTCTTCGATGCCAAAACAAGTTTTTTTCTCTTTTATTTTATTATTCTCCATGCATGGCCTAGCGAGCGCGGCGTATGCGCGCGGCCTAAGAGTTCTAGTATATATATATATAGAGAAAACCAAGTAATCAAAATTTGGAATTAAATACAGGTGTAGCCCACATGAGTTCTTCCCCAATTCTACAATTGCAATACACGAACAGCAACAGTAGCAGCCTTTCTTCTTCGCTGCTTCGAGCGAACTCCGGCGAGTTCCATCCGGCGACTCCGTCCTCACCACCGCTTCTCTTCTCTGATCAAATCCTTCAACTTCCGGCCATTTTCTTCAAATCACAATCGAACAGCGGCAGCCGACCATCACCATCTTCAAGCTCCCTCCGACGAGTTCCCCAATTGATTCCGGCAGCCCCCTCCGGCGTCCTCATCTTCTCCGGCACGTCGTTGAGCTCCGTCAGCAACTCCGCCACCATCCACCATCTCCGGCGAAGCTTCAAGCGACATCGCAGCAACCTCCATCGTCACTCTTGAAGCTCCGGCAAACCTCCATCGTCCTTCTCAACCCATTCCGGCGAGCCCCGAAAATCGTAACTACGACAAAGAAGAAAACCCCGATTCGCCGCAAACTCTACCATCTCGGCCAGGCCCTGTTCCATCGCATTTCCGGCAGCAAGCAGATCCACGACGCCAACCTCCACAAAGCTCCGTGTCATTCCTCAAATTCCTTGGCGTCAAGCCCTCACTAATGACGCCAAAGAAGCTTGGTTCCGCCTGATCGTCATTGTTCCGCGTCATCTCTTCCATGCTTGACGCCAAGCTCCGCGTCACCAGCTTCACGTCAACCTCCTCCTGCTTGGCGTCAAGCAGCAGTGCTTCGGGTCATCCAAAGTTGCTTGGCGTCATCCCATTTCTTCCGCGTCATGTACCCTTTGGCGTCAAAAGTAGATTTCAAATTGGCAAATTTTCCCATGTGCTAATTTAATTGGGAGACCTGGGACTTGAGGTCCCAAAGTGTAAGA
Organism: Hygrophila difformis; assembly: GCA_030278955.1. Taxonomy (NCBI): domain Eukaryota; kingdom Viridiplantae; phylum Streptophyta; class Magnoliopsida; order Lamiales; family Acanthaceae; genus Hygrophila; species Hygrophila difformis. The sequence goes on along the minus strand of JAOANR010000012.1, from coordinate 36,431,114 downwards.
ATATTTATCTTTTCACTGTGGGACTCAAGCTCCCGTGCCCTCCCACACAGTTAACAGGCCCATTGGGCCCTAGGTTATCTCTTACCCACCTATAAATAGCTGTTTACCTTTATTGAACTGTAACCTAGCTACACTTTAGTTTTTTTCTTGTTCTTGGAGGCACCACTGTGCTCTCCAAAATAGTTAGAATAGATAGTTTAATTTATTTTTTTTATATGCAATATAGAAGTAGATTTTAGCTTAGTTTTGATTTATGCTTTGTAATAAATTAGTGTAGCTAGTGTTATTTTTTTTTTCAGTTTATAATTTTTATATTTTGGATTGAAAACACTTAATCAATGGGTGTAATTAAACCATGTTTTGGACTTTGTTATTAATAGAAGAAAATGTTCCACAAATTTATTATGGATCACTTCCATAATATTACTTGCTTTATTTTTGCATTTTGGTCACTTGACCATTTTTATTATTTTTAGTTAGGTTTAATGCTTTCTTAGTTTTAATAAATGTATAAACACTTTGTATTTATCCCTTGATAGATTTAGTGTAGGTTTTATTTTTAGTTTTAGTTTGTTAGCATAGGTTTTTTAGGATTAGTCTGCATTTCCTTTTTATATTCTGTTCTTTTGTTCTGTTTAGTTCTAGGTAGTTTACTTTTTGTATTTTATTTTATTTTATTTTTATTTTAGCATATTAGATCTAAAAGGGGATGATATTTGGGTGTTTGTGCATATTAAAATCTAAAAATCTCATTTTCTACATTGTATTGCATCACGTTGTAACCCCACGGGTTTCAACGTAATACTCCCGTTGTGATCTCATGGATCATAACGCAATTTTATGCAATACAATGTAAGACCCAAATTTCCTTATGATTGCATTATGGGGATATTATGACGCCAACCGCTCTATGACGCCAACCACGTTGGGGTCACAAGGCAGGTTTGGCGTCATACATATTTCTGGCCATAAACTTTGCATGCTGGAAGTGCTATGACGCCAACCACCCTTGACGCCAACTACGTTGGGTCATAGAGCAGGTTTGGTGTCATAAGTGCTTTTCGGCCAAAAATTGTTCCACGTCGTGGATGTTTCCCGCCATTTGGGGTCATGACGCAATTCCCATGATCTATGACGTGGAACCCCAAATTTTTGCGTGTTATTTTTATGTTCTCTATGACGCGGAACTCATGACGTGATCCTAGGATCACGTCATACTTTAATGTTCCACGTCATAGCCTCCCCATTTTCAAAGAAAAATTTCTAAGTCATGCAATGACGCCAAAACCCATGAAATGACGCCAACCTTTGGCGTCATAGCACAAGGTTCCGCGTCATTAGTGACTCTCACCTCATTTCTAAACCTATATGACGCCAAACCTATGACGCAATCCTAGGATCACGTCAAAATTCTGGTTGGCGTCATACTACACCAATTTTTCTTCCAAAATATTATTATTATTATTATCTCTAACCCACCATTATATTGCATCATTCACGTCCTAATTCCATGGATTAAGACGCAATATTTCAGATTGCAACATAAGGCGTTATTTTGCCAAATCTTTATTCTCCATCTCTTCACCATTAATTAATTGAACCTTTATATTAATATTTTGAGGTTGAAATCCAATGATCTCAACCCATGATTAATTTGATATAAAGAACTTTGTTCAATTTCCAGTAAAAGACTTTTCTACAAAATTAATCTCTTATGTTTTAAGTATATAATCCGGACTTTAATTAATTAATTATGGAATGAAAGATTGTTTAAGACATAAAGAGTAATTATGGATTTAATTCCATAACCTTGGATGAGAAACCAATGTCTCTCATACAAGATTATTTTTCTTTTAATCCCAAAAATATTTTCTTACTTTATTTTGGTCTTTATCTGTGTTGTGTGAAACGAATAGTGAAAATATCATAGAATAATGTTGGCGAACGGTCCCTTTACCGGGAAATGAAGTAGCCCGTAGTCTGTGTATTAATCACTATTTGTTATTTTGCATGGTTTGGATAGTGACTGACGAGGTCAGGCGAACGGTCCTCTTACCGGGAAATGAAGTAGCCACTCAGTTAGTCCATGTCGGAATACAGTTTTATTTTCTTATTTTATTTTCAAACCCGAATTTCAAACTGTAATATTATCAGATGGTGTCGATCAACACTGTTTGACTGGTATTATAGTGAGAAAATATGTAGGTTTTTCTCTCACTTCACAGATAGAAGGAGTCTTGATGATAGCGATCACTGTCATTTTAGGTTTTCTGCTGTCTAAAATCATTCCACCCAAATGAGAGGAAAATTGGACAGCAGATGTTTGCAGTCCACACAATCGTTTTGCCATCTCTTTAGCCAAAAATAAATTCTTCTCATCTCGGCTATTTCATCTATGTGTATCACATTCTGTCTAAACCCACCTTATATTTTGGGTTAATTTAATTTTACACTTTTTTATAAATTTATGCATGATAATATTATGTAAATATTGTGGTCTAATTATTTTGGGATCCTTCCCTTGGACATAGGAGTCTTGATTTAAATCAGATGTCTCACAATAAATTTCCAACAAAAATTCATTTATAAAATCCGGATCTAAGTAAGGGATAAATTCTACAGTTATGACTAATTCACATTCGACTGGGGGTTGATTTTGGGAAATTAGAAGCTGAGTCAGCGATTAGGTCTCACCTAGACTGAAAGGATCTGTGTTTTAATTGAGAGTTTAGTACCTGTTCAGGGAATGATTTTCAAACATTAATTATTTTCCAAAATTGTTGTATGTTGGAAATCTTGTATTAAATATTGCACTGAATTAGAGTCCACTTGGATTCAGATAAGGTGTAATAGATAATACTAGAAGAACAACATATGGGCCTTGGTTATTTTCTAAGGTAGGGTTGAGTATTCTTTCAACTACTATCCTCTTCTGCCAAAGCCTATTTTTGAGTCTTGAGTGAGTGCATCCGGAACAAACTAATTTATTAGTTTGTCTCATTAGTTTGTATCTCATAACCACCCGGGAGTAGGTAAACACTGCGAGCGGTTTATTGATGTCCGGGAATTCTTGATCTGCGTCCGGTCATTAAGACTGGGGGCTCTCATTTACTAACAGTATGATGCTTTTAAAACCTCCGAGTGATAGGATTTTAAATGCTTTCTTTACCGCTTTCTTTTAAATGCTTTTATAGAGGTCACTCAGAGGTATTGAGAGAACTTCTAACTGTTACTAGGAATGGGAGTTATGGAATAGTTCAGGGATTAATTAGAAACTTTGGGTGTGACATGGGGGAATGATAGCAGTACTTGGCATCTCAATAAATGATTTGTCGGGTGTTGCTTGTCCACCACAGATAAATGACATACCTCTGCGCGGGGGCAGTTGTATATCTGTGGTATCTTGGATTTTGTTGTCTTAAGGCATGCAAATCCTTACTGTAAGTACTTTTCTGTTAAAGGGAACATGGTATAGGATGCATGAGAGTTAGCTAACTGAAAGGATTATCCCAAACAAAGATATGTGTAATTAAAATGGAAGTTTAATTGTGTTTCATCTGAATCTTGTCCAATCTTTATTCTTTTCTTCCTGTCCCTTCTGTCTCATTTTAAATTTGTTTTCTTAGAATAATTTTAACCGCTCTCTTAGAATAATTTTATTGCTTTCTTAGATTAAATTTAATTCGCTTTCTAGAAAAAAAAATTCTGCTTTATTTTATTGCTTTCATAGCTTAGAATTAAATTATGTCAAATAGTTGATAATTAAAACACAAACTTATCGAATAACCAAGTGGAAAATCTTATAAAATGACGTGGGCGCTGCTTCTATCGCACATCCTCCCGTGAACGATCCGGTACTTACTATAAATACTGCAATTTTTGACTCCGTGTGCTTTCGGGGGCACAATTTCTTAACAAGAGTAAATAAAAACGTGACAACCTATAAATATATCCATAATCCCAACTACATCTTCATAAATTGGTTTCATTAAATAAAATCAAAACTGGGATTAATTTCTCATTTATCAATTTTTAGAAAATACTCGTGTGGAAAATTTGTCAAAAGTTTCAAGATTAGTTCTATTTTTTGAAGAATTTTAGGGTTCTTGACTATTCAATTATTTATTAGTTTAGTTTATATATATTCAATTAATGGGTCTGATTTATTGGTCTGGTTTATATTCAACCTAGTTATTTTGTTATCTTAACAATTTGTTGGTTATGGTATTGGTATTCTGAATGGTTTATTTTGATATTTATTATTTGCGGGTAACATATGTACGTATATAAGAAATACTAGATGAAGTGGACTCAAAATTTTGAATTTTTTCGAGAAATGCCAGTGCTTCGATGACAAGTGTTGTAATTAACATAATTAAAGTTTTGTATTTTTTGTCAAAATCCGCACACCCTAGATCTAAATCCTCGAATAGCCACTGACCGTATCTGTACCCTTTTCATCCCTACTCCCACCATCATTTCTCTCTTACTTCGGCTTGGGAAAAAAATGACCAATGTCAGGACAGACGTGGTCATGTGTGCGCAATTGGTAATAGAAGACAGTAAAGGGAGAAAAGAACCCGTGAGTAGATACCTGTACAACATAGAAGACAACCTGCAGCCATAAAATTGGCAACAAAGTACAGAGTAAAAACATCTAGAAAGAAATGGACCATCAAGAGCAAGGCTTGCCAGCCAGACAACCACCTTCAAACTCATACATATTTTTCCTGTCTCTCTTAAATGCCTAAGCTAATCCAAAAAAAAATTGTTACTGGTAATAAGCCTGAATAGAATAGCTTTCCTGCCTGTTCCTTGACCTTTCCTTAAGCTTCGAGCTAGTGTACGTTTTGATTGAGGTTTTTCATGGCACTTTAGATGAATTTCAAGATTTTCCATGGCACCATTTTAGATGAATTTCAAGAGTCGAAAAAATTTCTTTCGATTTTTGACGTACATCGGACGGATTGCTTTGGGCATCGGTATAGGCATTGAAACATGCGTCAAAAAGCACAAATTTATTCAGAGGTTTGCAATGCATGCCCACAAGCGTCGATGTATGATTGACAACTCTAAAGTTTACCCAAATGTTTTTCAATTTTTAATATCTCCTCCAATGCCATTTACGTGAAAATAGGCCTTGGCAAGGAGTGATTAACCTTGTCGTAAATGCACATGCATACCACATTCACAGGGACAAATTTCCCTTGTTCTCCTTACCAAAATACTATTATGAAAGTATAAACTGTTTGCACGCAGTTTTTGGAAGCTTTTGGGAGGTTTGGGGAGCAGTGGCGGAATTAGCTCTTCGCCAGGGGGTGCAACTGACGCCCCTCAACTTTCAGTTTTTTTTTTTTTTTTTTTTTATATAGTTTTTTTTTAAAAAAAAGAAAGAAGAAAAATAATATTTTAATACATATGTTTCCCCAATCTAAACCCTACGTCGGGGATGAGGACTTAGCCCAAGTAGTTAAGCCCCTTAACTTCCAATAGAAGGTTGGAAGTTTGATTTCCTACCGGCCCCCTATCCCTCCCTTCTACAGTATTTCCCTTTGTAATTTGTGTGGCATGGGCTCCCACCACCCCTTTTCAGGCCTTCAATGGCTCCTCCAAAAAAAAAAAAATCTAAACCCTACATCTCATTGCATGCAACCCTTGTCCATCTCTTGGAAGCTTTCTGTGGTCTCCACTCACCACAACAGTTCACATTATTTCTTTTAAGCGTCAAGAGTTGTTTCAAGAAAAATAATTTGAAAAGCTTATGGAAAGAATTTCTTTTGATGATCTTGTAATCAGTCAAGGTTTGAACCAATAAGCGAATTTGAAAAGATCTGGAGATACACGTTGGAATTCATATTATTTCACTATTGTGAGCTTGATTAAGTTATTTTCTTCGGTTGTTATGTACTTGAATATCTTGAACAAAGTGGTGAAGATGCGGCTCATTGTGGTCAAGCGAAGACTCTTTTGCGAAACATTTTGTGCTTTGAGTTTGCTTTTTGTTGCATTTTATGAAATTAGTATTGGCATTACTCTTAATTTGTCCTTAGCATTGTAAATGCCATAAAACTTGTTAAAATTGCCAAAAAAATATTACAAGAATGGAGAGAAAGTAGGTGGGGTGAATTGTTAGGAAATGCTTCTAGCTTTTGTGTGGAGAGTGATATTTTTGTGCCTAATACAGATGATGACTTCATAATTTATGAAAAAGATGGAAGGGTAAAGAGAGGTGCACAAGTGAACAACTTTTATCATTATAAAGTTGAAGTATTTTAAGTAGTTATAGATCTTCAACTTTCAGAGTTGAAGGATCGTTTTGACAACACCACTGAGTTGCTTTGATTGATTGCTTGTTTTGATCCAAGCAAATCATTTGCTGCATTTGACAAGACGACTTTGATGAAGTTGGCTACATTTTATCCATATGAGTTTTCTGATGACGCCCTTGAAATGCTTGAAAACCAATTTGATAACTATATTGGAGATGTAAGAAGTGATCCCGACTTCTCCAATTTGGTTGATACTAATGGAATTGCTAAGAAATTGGTTGAAGATTATTGTAATTATTATTTTGAATGATTAAAAAAAATATAGTTTAATTATTGTTGTGTAATATGTTAATTTTATTTAAATTCCGCACACCCTGAACTGGAATCCTAGTTCTGCCACTGTTGGGGAGGCTTTAGATTTTATATCAAAACAATATTCTCGTTCTTTACACTAACTTATAAATGTTTTAGCTGTGAATTGTAGCTCCAAAAAGCTCTATAAACGAAAGCTACACTGAGTAGCTTTTGTGAGCTTTCATAGCTGCTTTCCAATTTAATTATTTATTTCATCAAATTACAAGTTATAACTGCTACAACTACTTCTATCAAACACTTACGTAAAACTGATAGTTACAACTCATTTAGTTTCCAACATCTACAGCTCCCTACAACTCCAACTCGCAACTACAGTCCGTAGTTATAGCTCTACGTGTATAACAGACACATTGACTTTATCGACGGAATGCAGACGCCGTTGATTCCCAATTATTATTATTATTATTATTATTATTATTATTATTTATTTATTTATTTTTTGTAGTGAAAGAAAAATGAAAATATAAGGCATGTGGTGGAAGGTGGGGCTAGTCACTAGTGGTGACTGGTGAGGACTGGTGGCTGGTGGTGTGGTGTGGGTTTTGATCCCTCTGCGCCTAAAAAAATTTTCATATAAGAATTTTGGTCTCTAATATTAAAATTGAAAAAAACATTAAAAAAAAGAATTAGAATATTATTTGTGCAACAAAATGTTTCAGTTGTTACATCAGTCACTAAACTTGAGCAACTGAAAATTCGGCTGTAAAAAGTCTGACCAAAGTTTTTCGGTCACTAGACGTTTAGCTTCCAATTACTTAGCAACCAAAAGAATTCAACATGTATGTTTTTGTTCCCAGTTGAACCAAGGACCTTTTTCTCATCAATGGAGGCTACGGAAAAATGATCAAACCGGTTAGGGGGGTTCCCATTACAGTAATGCCCAAACTTGACTTGATATTGATTGAAATTCAATAGCGAAGCTGAATACAATGAAAAATCTATCAGTTGTTAAGAAACAATGGCTGATTTCCTGAAAGAGCTATCGAGATCTACATGTTGTTAAGGAACAACGGCTGAATCGACGACAAAGGACTACAATGAGCTAAGCTAACAACTAGGAAAGCAATTAAAGAAAAGCAATAAAAGATATAAGAAAGTAAATTGACATAATAACGTGGCGGAATAACCGCTTCATAACTGTCTTCCAAGCCGATCAACATTTTTGCATTTCGGCCGAGTCCGTCCTTGGTTGCTTCGGCCGAACCCTTACTCCCTTATTTCATTTAGATTAATACCTTACTCGGCTCCATGAACTTGGGCTTTAACAAGAAGTCTTTCTCCGTTCCTTCAGCCCAAATATTTACTCCATTCCTTTTGGCCAGACTATCTAGCCCAACTCGGCCTATCGACTTGGAAGTCCCCAACAGATTCCTTCCTTACTTGGGCCCGTCTTCGGTGAAAAATGGCCCAAGTAATTCAAATCTAAATTCTTATTCGGCATGGATCTCCCTCCATGCTGTTTCCGAGATATCCGACCATGATTATTTTTATTCCTCGTATCTCGTGGACTGCGCAACCATCAGGACCCTGCCTTTTCAACTTACTTTCCTTACGTCATCCTTTTGAATTCCCAGTTCTCCCATTTTCAGCTCACTCTCTCGAAAACCTCTTCTTCTTCTTGTCGTTTTAAACCCAACAATGGCGCAAAGACTCATTTCTTCCTCCTCTTTGAACATCATGAGTATTGAAGATTCTTTTGCTGATACTACAGCCATGCGCCTCACAGACGAGGGCTTTACTACCAAAGGCCCTTTGGTAATTTCTGAGGATGTGGAAACATGTACTGCTCGGGTTTTTGGCGAAATGACCATTCCCCTATTTGATAAATGTTTTTCTCCTAGGCTTTTTGTTTCCTCCTTAAATGTGTGGCCGACGGTACCGGTTGAATACACGGACTGGTATAATCATATAGAACCGCATTGCCCGGCATTGTGGTCGGCGGCCGGCGTTGGTCAACTAGCTGCTTTGAGTATCAAACCATTTCCTTTTAATCTCCGACCCATTCTAGCGTTTCTTTGTTTCTGAAATTCCACCATAAATTGCTTTTGTTTTCCTTGGGGTGTGATGACCCCCACCATTCAAGATGTCAACCTTCTTCTTGGCCTCCCCTCACTTGGGAAAAATAGCTTGGGGGTTTCTGGCCATGTAAAGTCGATGCAAACCAACACCGGCTTTGAATCAAAGTATAGTTAAATCAACTGGATTGCAAAGTATCAAAGTGATCCAGCATCTGCCCAACTTTCTAAACAAGAGCCTCTTGCTTTTATGATGTATTTTCTTAGCCGATATTTCTGGTGTTCCTGTAATCCTGGAAGTCCACCCTTTAGCCCACGAACTCTTGCAATGCATTCGTATGTCCTTGGCTCAGCTTTGCGTAGGTATTTTGGCTCAAGTACTGATTGGGAGAACGACCACCAAGAAAAGTCTCGTGGCCCCCTCTGGTTTCTTCATTTATGGCTCGTGTGGCATTTCCGGGATATTTCTTGTCTTGGTGCCCAAAAACAAATCATTATACCCCCTTCAAGCTCAAATCATTATGTCCCTGGCTCAGCTTTATTCCTTTTTCCTTTCTTTGGAGTAGAACCTAAAAGAAGCACTTCGGCGCCTGCCGTTCGTCAGTTTGTCTCGTCTGCCTCAGCTTCTGCCACAATGATCTCTAGCCAAAAAGAGCTGCGCCAAGCTCGGCTAGTTCGGATAGTGATCTTCCTCATCCTAGAAATCGGAAGAGATCATCCCGTTCACCGCTCTCCAAATCATCTACTGCATCTGACCAGGTATGACCGATCTTGTTTTCTTTCGATCATACTGACATTGCTGTTGATATTTCTTCTGGTATTTGTTCTCTATAGATTTGTCTGTCTCCTGACCCTTCTATGGATCATACCACCGTAGCTGCTACCACCACTCGTTCATCATTGATCCCTATTTACGAGACCACCATCGTCTCACTGTCTAGTCCGTCTACCTCCCATCGTCCGGAGATTGAATCAGAGTCCAATCCGCCACTGAACCTTATTGATTTGGCTATGGATCAAACTATGGTCCACTCATCCCCTCATACTACGTTTGACCAAGAAGACCGGGTCGAGTCGACACCTCAACCCACTATTGAGCCAGCCGAAAACACTCCGTCAATTGATCCTGTTAACCCATCAAGGGCCGAATCCGCACTAAATCCCCAGGACAGCCTAATTGACTCGACTAAAACTCGAACTACTGCTCACCTATCTCTTTCTGCCGCCGTTATTGGTGTTGTAGGAGCTCAGCCTTCATTGCTTGAGCATACTCAGCAAGAAAGAACATCATCCCTTATGATAACGCCTGCATCCTCTGTTCCGGATAAGGAAACACTCGATGAGATTCTCTCGCCTGCCATACCAGTTCCTCCGCTGGAGTATTCAAATCATCTCGGGGATTGTTTGGGAAAAGTATACCATTTAGTTATCCGTCAGTCAGACATGACTTTTATCCGGCCGAAACCCATCCTTATGCTTACTTCTCATATTGATCAGAATTTTTCTGAGGAACTTGTTTCACTGGTCTTGGGGGACATTCTCCAAGTAGTTTCTAACTTCGCCCTTCGTTTGGACTTAGAGCTCTCTGGCATTATGGCCGCTTAAAGAAAACTTGAAGACGAACAAGCTGCTATCACGGCTCACCCAGAAGAATTTGACAAGAACACAGCCACTTACCAGGGGTGTATGAACAAATTATCCCGTAACGATATACTCAAATTCAAATATTCCAGGTAGCTTGTTGAGATTCAATTAGAGCTCACCCATCTTCAGTGCAAAGAAAGGTTGAAACTTGCCTTAGTCGAAATAGACAAAGAATCGGCCAACTTAAAACGTACTATCAAACAACTTCACAAATCGGCTCAAGCTCCTAAGGAAAAGCTCATGAACTTTCAAAGGGAGATGGGGTACATCCCCATGAGATCAGGTTTTAGTGAAGAAGTCATTGACAAGTTTCAGGAAAAATGGACCGAAACCGATACCCTTATGGACAAAATCCACCCAATTATTGCTAAGTTGAGTTCTTCTTCTGGTGCTTCATTGGTCCTTGCTGATCCTGCCGCTGATTTTTTCGAGGAGTCTTCGGATGAAGAAACTGAGCCTTCTAGTGTTGCTATGGTTCTAGCCTTGTGAAAGGCGAACACAGGTATAAACTGGCCATATATTTTCGTATCTACCGTAACTAGTTTCTTGATTCTCATTCATTCTTTCTCCAGGCACTCAATCATCACTCCTTATGGATGCGACCGGACGCTTGCTATCATCCCAGCCGGAGGAGACCAACATTTCAACTGAAGATCAGGACCGGGCGCTCCAGGAGTATCGGGTGATTCTTACCCTGGCGCCAATTCCGACCCACAAGCTGATCCGGATACTGGCATTCTCCAAGGCTTAGATGATGAGATTCATTTTGATGTTAGTGAGGACTGAAAAACCTCATCCGCGATGAGCTCAGAATTTGTGAATGATCATTATATATAAACTACAACGTGTTTCATGATGTCGGCCGACCATTTTAACTTTTCTTAGCACGATTCTTTTGACTTCGTCAGCTGTCTTTCTATGTTTTCCTACTTCGGCCGACGGCCTCTTATTTTGGATAAAGATGTTAGTATTTTCACATGTTCCACTTTGCTTGTTGAATTTGTCCTTTAGCCTGTTACACATATTATGTCAGAGCTTCGTGATCTCCGGGAGATCTTGTGGCAGTGCAATATTCTTTGCAGCTTTCGCGGGGGTCAAGAAACGTCTTTTCCATAAATAGCATTGAATGGTATCCGTTTTTTGTTTCATCATAAATGTGGCCACCGTTTTCTTCGATAAATACCGGGACTTCTCCAGCATTGATATCCCAAACTAACACTCTCCACCATGGGCACTATCTTCTTATCTCTTTACATCAATCCCCTTAAGCAAGTACCCCCATGGCGAGCCAAAGCCGACCTCTTCGAAAGACTTCCAGGCATGGTACAAAAAGCTATTGCTCATGCGACGCGATCTCAGTTAATGCCTCTATCACCATATTCATGCGGGAGAGGATCTCTAAACACTTTTTCTAATTTTGAGCTCGACGATCATTTCCATTTTGGGAACTGTCTCTAAATATTGATATGACTCGTCGGATCTAATCTTATGTTGGTCCCGTAGAGTTTTGGGTGACCTATTGCACCCTTATACCCCTACGGCACCATTCATGGATTTCGCCCCGAAGGCCTTACTCGCCTGAGCCCATTTTCTCAAACCCTTAAGGGTTGGTTTGGCTTCCTGGCAAGCTGTCGTCAACGTTCCCGATGGCACAATCTATGTAGTATTCTATTAATCGGCCGAGCTGGTTTCACTAGCATGGCTCTGGCCGATATAAACTTAGCGGCAACGGCTTAGAAGAGACGCTGAGCAGATCCTGCTTTCGATCCATTTGGGTCTCCCTTCTTTATTTGCCGCCGTAGAATAAGACGTTTTCTTTGTATATTGTACTTTGAACTACACAAGCAGTCTTTGGCCGAAGTAACTCTTTTTTGTAATGTTCGCTCTTGCAATAAAAATTTTACTTTTCTGTTTATTCCCAGACTGAAGCATAATATTTCTTTATGTATCTCACATTTACTGGATTTAACATTTGTTCTCCATTCTCATCCACTAACATGTATGCCCCATTTGGTAACTTTGTCAGAATAATAAACTGCCCCTCCCAATTGGGGCTCCACTTTCCCATTCGGCAGTCCTTCTGCTTAGGCGGCCATATAACTTTCCAAACTAAGTCACCAACTTCAAAGCGCTTAACTCGAATCCTTTTATTATACCAATCGCCCACAACATCCTTGTTCTTTTGGAAGATTCTGAATGCTTCAACCCGATCATTGTTAACATCTAGCAATTCTTCCTTCATCGCCTGCTCAGACTGTTCGGCCTAAAATTGATCTGCATGACTCGTCTTTAAGGTTGGCACCATAATCTCGATTGGTAGCACAACATCCATTCCATATGTCAGCCGAAATGAGTTAAACCCTATGAGCAGTGGCTGAATTTTTGGCATTTCTGTAAGCCCACAACGCCTCGGATAACTTCTAATGTCATTTCCTCGGCTGGTCTTCAATCAATTTCTTCATAACTCCTATAAGTTGCCTATTGGAAGCTTCTGCCTGCCCATTCCTTTGCGGTTAATATGGAGATGAGTGGGTAATCCTTATCCCATATTCTTCGGCAAACGCCTTTATCTTTTTTCCGACGAATACGGTTCCTCGATCCTTCAAATTCATTTGCGGAATCCCGAACCTGTAGATCAGCTGTCTCTTAATAAACTCTATGACTTCTTCTTGTGATATGTTGAAATAAGCTTGGACTTCGGCCCACTTTGTGAAGTAATCCGTAGCCACTAAAATATACTCATGCCTCTTGGAGGAAGAAGAATGAAATTTTCCTATGATATCCATGGCCCAACCTTGGAATGGCCATGGCTTAATCATGATGTGCAATTCTTCAGCCGGCAACTTCTGAATCGGCCCATGCTTCCAAAAATCACGACATCCCTTAGCGTATCTTTCACAATCTACCCCCATATTTGGCCAATAATACCCCAGTCGAATAATGCTCCACTTCATCGATTTTTCAGCTCGATGGGCACCGCAAATGCCTTCATGCATTTCCCCTACACTCGTTTGGCATCTTTTTTCCCTACATATCGGAGTAACACACCATCTATTCCTCATTTAAAGAGTAATCATCCAATCATGAGATAACCCAATGCTCCTCATTTTTCTGCCAGAGTAGCTTCTGCTGGTTTTTTAAAAATTTGTACGATCTTTTCCATCCAGTAAGCCTCTTTGTCTTCGGCCGAATGGATTTCTACATTTCCTGCATCTGGCATGATCCTATACCTTGCAGCATGCTGGGCCAATTCATTATCCTTCCTTGGGATTTACTCTATGTACACCTCATTAAACTCGGCCAATAAGTCCATTGCCTCTCCGTACAGCCCAATCAATTGTGAGTTTTTGACACAAAAATCCCCAAATAATTGTTGAATAACTACCTGAGAATCTCCCATGATCACTATGGCTTTGACCCCTTCCGACTTAACTGTTGTAATCCAGAGATCAATGCTTTATACTCAACTTGATTGTTGGTATATGACTTTGGCAACTGGGTATAGTATTTATACACCATACCCTCCGGTGTGTGCAGTGCAAACCCGGCTTCAACTCATGTGGCTGCCTTCGAACCATCCAAAGTCAAGTCCCATGGCTGAAGTTAAACTATCCCTATGTTTTCTCCTCTAGTCGGCCGAGATTCTTCCAGACTACCTTCTACTGTTGGAAGCATTGGATAATCTGCCAAGAAATTGGCCACAATCTGTCCTTTCATGGCTTTTAGTGGCTGATACTTCAAATCATACACATTCAACTTCATGGCACACTTAGCCATCCTTCTGCTACTGACAGGGTCATTCATCATGATTTTGACTATGTCAACCGAATCTACAACAGTAACCTATCTCGACTGGTGTAGTATTCCAACTTTTGACAAGCATGATATAAACTCAAGCATAATTTGTGAATCGGCGAATATCTAAGTTCGGCGTCCTTGAGGATTCTGCTTAGATAATAGATTGCCCGATCTCTACCATCTTCATCTTCCTAAGCCAATAATGCTCATATGGAATCCTCGGCCGCAGCGATGTGCAAATTCAAAGGTCGGCCGAGAACTGGCGGAACTAATACAGGAGGGTTGATTAGCACATGTTTCAGCTGTTCGAATGTTTTCTGCTGATCATCTCCCCACTTGAATTCCTCTTCTTTCTTTAATCCTAGTAGATCTGTTAATGGTTTTCCCTTCCCAGCCTCGTTGGCCAAGAATCTTCTCAAAAATCCAACTTGGTTTAGGAACTTCTATAGGCATTTCTTGTTGTGAGGGGGCCTGGCTTCTTGAATAGCCTTAGCCTTATTTGTCCACTTCGATTCCTTTGTTATGTACTAAAAATCTTAAGAAGTTCCCAGCTTGGACCCCAAAGGCGCACTTAGCTGGATTCATTTTAACTCAATATAACCTCATCCTTAGAAAGACCTTTCTCAGATCGGCCAAATGTCTTTCTATGTCTTTGGATCGGACCATGACATCGTCAATATACACTTCAACACAATCCCCGATTAGGTCATGGAAAACATAATTCGTGGCCCTCTGATAAGTGGCCCCAATATTCTTTAAGCCGAATGGCATAACAACCCATTCATAAATCTCAATAGCTCCAGGACATCTGAATACAATCTTATGCACATCCTCTTTGGTCATGAAAATCTGATTGTACCCCGAATAGTTGTCCATAAAAAATAACATTCCCTGTACGGCGTCTGAATCTAACAATAAATCAACAATAGGCATCATGTACTCATCTTTGGGAGTTGCAATATTGAGATTTCAACAATCAATACAAACTCTCAATTTTCCATTTTTCTAAAAACTGGAACAATATTAGATAACCATTTTACATACTTAGCTGGCCTAACAAACCTAACCGCTAATAATTTTTCTATTTCTTCTTTGATCTTTGGGACGATTTGTGGTGCTGCCCTCCTGGCCGGCTGCTTATGTGGTCTGAAGTCGCCCTTGATTGGCAGACAATGTTTGATACCTTGCACAAAGTGCGGCATTTACTTGTGATTAATTAATAAGTTTAAGACTTATTTGTGGAAATTATGGAATTATTTGCCAAAAATATTGATTTGAGAAAAAAAAAGATAAATTATGATCTCATTCATGATTCAATGCATTTTTATGTATTTTGTATTGAGATTTTAGGTATTTTTAGCAAAGCCAAAGGAAAAAGGGACAAAAAAAAAAGTTAATTGGAGCTCCAAAATTCGGAAAATGGAAGAAAACACTAAAATTTTGATAATTGTAAGTAGGCAGATTAATTAATTAAAACCGAGAGGAGTTGCATATCTTTAAAACTGAGAGGTTTCTAAATTGTGATTATTCTAAGTAGGCAGATTAATTAATTAAAAATTAGATTTTTATATGCAGTTGCAAGTTTGTCAAAAATTGAAAGACCTAGGGATCCCCATTCATCATCTAGCGTATTAATTCACTCTCTTTTTGCTTCGTTAATTGGAACCTTTTAATAGTTTTATTTTAATTAATTACAATTTTAGGATTTTAGATAAACCAAACTATTCTCGCTCTTTAATTTTATTCATTACTTGAATTTAATAAAATAATATTAATTCCCTGTTCCCTGCGGATTCGACCTGTCTTACACCGAATATTACTTGGACCGTGCACTGCGGGTTTTGTTGGTAAATAAGTTTTTGGCTCCGTTGCCGAGGAACGGTGGATTTTGTTATAGTTTACTGAGTTTTTGTAGTTTCTTCC
The DNA here is from genome assembly GCA_030278955.1 of Hygrophila difformis. Taxonomy (NCBI): domain Eukaryota; kingdom Viridiplantae; phylum Streptophyta; class Magnoliopsida; order Lamiales; family Acanthaceae; genus Hygrophila; species Hygrophila difformis. The sequence continues at coordinate 36,415,090 of JAOANR010000012.1, read as the reverse complement.
TTATTTCTTTTTATTTTTTTATATTTAGTTTTTATTTTCACTCACTCCCTAATTTCTTTTTGTTTCATGCTCTAGTTTATCCCAGAGGTGTTCTGCCGGAATTTGAGTTTCATCCAGAAATTGTTAGGACCGAACGTAGAACTGGGGCTAGGAGAAAACTAGTCTTCACCATGAACGGGCGTGAGGATGAGTGTGAGCGGCATGGACCGCAGGGAGAGGATGTGCCAAATATTCAGGAAGGTGTTGGTGAGAACGCTCCCTGACCAGCACCTTTGACACTCAGGCAACAGATGTAGCCAACGGGTCATATTATAAATGATCCAGTTGTGCGAGGACCTAGGCCAGAACTTCCTTTTCAGATTAGTCCAAACTTATTGACTATGGTCAGCAAAAAGCGTTTGGAGGAGGATCCCAAGAGAATACAAAATTCACCTATACCACTTTAGGAGCCTTTGCAGCACAATGAACATTGCAGGGTTCACACAAGATGAGCTTATGTTGCAGTTCTTTCCCTTTTCATTAAGGGACAGAGCTGAAGCATGGTTTCAGTCAATTCCTGCAGGTTCTATTCATACTTAGAATGATATGCTGCAGAGAGGACATTTAAGCAGAAAGGACATGATTATTAAGCTTATGGACCAGACTAAGACATTTGGGCAGAGAGGACATGAGACCATGATAGATGTGTGGGAAAGGATGCAGGAAAACATTAGGGCATGTCCCCAACATGGTTTGTCTGACTTTGAGATCCTTTATGCGTTTTATCAAGGACTGACACCTGGAGATAGACAGTGGTTAAATGGAACATTAGGGGGAACTTTCATGGATAGGACCGCAGAGGAAGCTAGGAGAATCTTGGATAGTTAAGCAGAGGATGGGGAATTATGGGGGAATGATGAGAGGAATGTCCCTACTAAGGTATGAGAGATTGGAGTATTAAAGAGGTTAAGGACGAATTAGCTATGGTAGTAGACCGACTAAGATGTATGGAGATAGCCCTTAATAAGGTAGTTGTTCCAATTTCCGGGAAGCCTGTACATTCAGTTCAATCAGTTCAGACTATTACATGTTAGTATTGTGCAGGACCTTATCAGTCCTACACATGTCCGACTGCAACAGCTTCTGAAAATTAAGGATACGATGGAGTGCAGGATGTTCAGTATGTGCAAAACTAAAGGTGACCAATTAACCCACATACTAACAACCCACCTTTCCAGCAGGGACCTCCAGGCTTCTTTCAGCAGAATAGGTCTTATTATCCAGAGCAGCACCTTTACCAGTACCTAAGCCAGTCCCACCTTCTGATCCAATTACGGGACTTCTTCAGTAGATCTTGGAAAACCAAATTGAGACATGTAAGAAGCCTGATACATTTATCGCCCGCACTGAGGACTACATGACAAGGAATGATGCTGAGTTGGCTAACATTAAAGTTGGGGCAAAGAATTTTGGAGCAATAGGTTGGAAATAGGCTACATAGTTAGCACAGAGAGCCCAAGGAGCTTTGCCTAGCAACACCGAATTAAATCCAAGGGAGAGGTGTCATGCCATTACTATTAGATTTGAACTTACTACTAAGGACCCAGTGCCTAGACATTTGCAGACTAAAGAGGAAGAGCATGAGGAGAAACAATTAGACCATACAGATAAGGATCCTGAGAAGAAGAAAACGGTTATGGAAGCTCAACGTCCCAAGTTGCATTTTCCACGCCGTGCACAGTTGTCTGCTGAGGATGAAAGTTTTAACAAGTTTTATAAATTTTTAGCAATCTGAAAATTAATATTCCATTTGTTGATGCTTTAATGAATATGCCTAAATATGCAAAATTTCTTAAAGATATGTGTCTCGAAAGAGAAGACTTGATCGAGGTTTGGTTTCTATTTCAGAGGGTGCAATGTTTTAATGAAGAAACTATTACCAAGGAAGTTAAAGGGTCCAGGGAGGTTCGCCATACCTTGTACCATTGGAGGAGAAGTGTACAAGATGTCCTGTATGATTCGGGAAAAACATCAATTTGATGCCATGTCACTATACAAGAAGCTTGGCTTGGGGGAAGTAAAGCCAACGAGGATGATTTTACAACTGGCGGTCTCTGAATCCCAATTGCTGGTAATTATTTTCAAAGTCGGCTTTCCATTATTCTCTCAATCTTCCGATTTGGATTCGCCTTTTTCTGCTTACTCCATTCTCCAACCTCGTATTGTCCCAATCGGTCAAACACGTCAGACACCTTCTCTTTTCCTTTCGGGGCCGAACCCAGTCTTTCCTACACTCCTAACTTTCTTTCGGCTGACGGTTACTCTCCCAGCCGATTGTGTACTGATTTTGTACCCGACGAAGGCTGTTCTCCTAGCCGATCGTGTACGGACTTTCTGTTTTGTTCTGGTTGGACCATCACCATGTTTGCAATAGGAAACAGATTCTTGTCAATGTCCATCAGCCTATTTGGAAACTTAAGTCTCCCATCGTCGATATGCTTCTGAACCATTTTTCTGAAATGTCCGCAGACTGCAGTAGTATGAGTCATGGATGCATGAAATCTGCACCATCCAGCATCCATCTGGTCCTTAGTTGGTTACGGATAATTCCCCTTGAACTCGAAAAGCCCATTTTCAGGCAATAATCAAAGATTTCGTCCATCTGAAATAAATCAATTGTATAAAACCTCTGTGGATCATCCTAGCCTTGATCCTCTTTCTTTTTTCCCTTCACTGGCCTGAGCGCGGTGCAAGTCATAGGTTTTTTAATCACATGTCATAGGTTTTTTAATCACAAGGCCTGGGATGTCATCCATGTTGAATTCCTCTCCGACTTCACACGTATCTAAGGATTCAGCGAAGGATGCAGCCGACTGGATGGGCTGAGATATCCCGTTCTAACTTCGGCTTGACTTAAAAGCTGCTTGTTCTGCCAGGTATGTCTCCATTCGGATAGCTTCGGTCGTCAGTTCGGCCACCATCTTTGGCCTTGTTACCATTGACCGATCCCTGATTGCAAATTTCAGATTATGCTTCAGAATCTGAATGTACTTGTGCTCTGGTAGCATCGTCTTCATCTGAGCCTTGACGTCGTAGAACCTTTCTAAAAATTCATTAACGGTTTCTCCCGGCTTTTCCTTGGTAGAGGTTAAATCCGGATACCCTAGGCTTGTGTTGTAGAATCTATCATGAAACATCCTCTCCATTTCTGCCCAGGTATTGACTGATCCGGGAGGCAGATTGATGTACCACTCAAAGGCCGGACCGGTAAGAGACAAACCGAACAATATCAACTTATGGAAGTCGTTTTGGGCTATCCTAGTACATTGAGCCGTAAATCGGCCGATATGCTCAATTGTGGATCTCCCTACTTCTCCCGAAAAAGTGTTAAAATCTGGAACATTTACCCCTCTGGGAAGAGGATACTGCTCTTCAACATAGTCCGGGTAAGGTTTCCTATACATCGGCCGAGCCCCTTGGCCGATCAAGTTCCCGCACTGATTCGGATAATCTCAGCTATTTATTAATTCCCTATCAACCAATTGCTGCTGATTCTGCTGAGGCGGTGAAGCATTTGGTTGAGAGTAATGTTGCTGCACAGCTGGAGAAGGTGGTGGTCGGTAAGGCTGCTGCTGTTCATACCTGCCTTGCTGTGGCAGCTAAGGTCGCGATCCATGCTCTCCTGGCGACCGATAGGCCTACTGAGGATAATTTGGCTGGACATAGGGCAGATTCTCAACTGCAGGAGGCGGATTTGGTACCACCGGAGGTGGATTTTGTGCCGTATGCACATTCTGAACCCCGAACGGATAAAGATTACAAGCTAATTCAGATCTGAACATTGCCGACATGGCTGTTAGTATATTACCTTTGATTTGACGAACCGAAGTAGTAACCGCCGTTTCACCCATAAATTAAATTTGATCGTGGTAACGCGGTGTTAAATAATCATGCGGATACTCCTGTCCATTGAAGTTCGTCGGACCACCAAAACCTAGAGGATATTCCCCTGGATTGGCCGTGCGTTCTTCATGTATCGGCAGAAAATGAGTTCTAGCTGCCGTGTTGATCGCTGGAGTAGCATGAGGATCGACTGGCATTGCTGATTTGAGTCCCACTGGGCATCCCACTGTTTGGTTCCCGGTTGAACCAAAGTCTTTTTTCTCCTCAAGGGAGACTACCGAAAAAGGATCAAACCTGTTAGGGGGTCCGAATTACAGTAATGCGCCCAAATTTGACTTGATATTGAAATTCAATGGTGATACTGAATACAATGAAAAATCTATTAGTTGTTAAGAAACAACGGTTGATTTTCCCGAAAGACCTATCGAGATCCACGTGTTGTTAAGGAACAACGACTGATTCGTCGAAAAAGGACTACAATTGAGCTAAGTTAACAACTAGGAAAGAGATTAAAGGAAAACAGTAAAAGATATAAGAAAGTAAATTGACATAATAGCAAAGATTTTTTTTTTTTGGGTTTGGGGGGGGGGGGGGGGGGGGGGAGAGATGGGGATTGATCTCCCTTTCTCTAGTGCCATGCACCCCTATTTATAGATGGAGCTGAATAACCGCTCCATAACCATCTTCCAAGCCGATCACCATTTTTGCGTTTCCGCCGAGTCCGTCCTTGGTTGCTTCGGCCGAACCCTTACTCCCTTATTTCATTCAGATTAATACCTTACTCGGCTCCATGAACTTGGGATTAACGAGAAGTCTTTCTCCGTTCATTCAGCCCAAATATTTACTTCATTCCTTTTGGCCAGACTATCTGGCCCAACTCGGCCCATCGACTTGGATTGCCCCAACGATGTAATTGGGTCTTTAACCAAATTTTGTTTTTCTGGAGCCTTTGAAGGCCTGGAAAGGGATGGTGGGAGCCGGTGGAAATCGAACCACTAACCTTCCGTTGGAAGTTAGGGACTTAACCACTTGGGCTAAGTCCTTATTTTGGGACTCAACAATTTTAAAACTCATATAATTGAAATTTTCTTGAAGTGTTTCTGTTGATTTAATTCATTAATAATGTCAACGGCTGCGTGCCTGCGTAGTTAATTTATTTTTATTGTTTTATTTACGTCGCAGTCATAAAAGGTTAATCAAATCGCTTAGGTAGTGAAATAGTCTATATAGTACAATCATATGAAAGAAAATGTATCACTCCATGTCATGTTCACAAAACTTTAATATGATAATTAGTATGGTGAAATAGTTTAAAATGCGAAAATGACTGAAAACTACCAAATTCCATGGGACATATTAAATGTGCAAAAAAAATGTGCAAGAGTTATTCAATCACAATCTCGTATTCTTATTTTGTCCTCTTTTTTCTTCCCCTCCTTTTTATTTCCAGCTTTTCCATATGTATGCTTACAAATTTGGGAATCATCACAGTACCCGAATCCAATTTTAAATTAATGCGTATAATTTAGGGTATGGTACCTCTATTTCATCGTCGACATTCATCGTTGAACACGTATCCTTTCTATTACCTCTGTTATTTTAATAACTGCATTATTTCTGCTTTCACGTAATTTAATAAATATTTTTAATTAATAATAATTCATATGGTACATAATAAAAAATTATAAAAATATTATACCCTAAAACTACGTGATTAAACGAATCTAACAAGATCTCACTTGACTATGTTTTATGCTATAGAACAATATTAAAAAAATTGATCAAAGTTACTCAATTAATAATAACTACTATGCAAATGGTGCAGTTAAATAAGAACGGAGGAAGTACTTGTTGGTGATAATATATTATAACTAGCAAATAACCTGTCGAAATGGGAATGAGACTTGACTCAAGTGGTTATGTTCTCTGTCTTCCAACTATAGGTTGTTTGTTCGATTCCCACCCGGCCCCTATCCCTCCCTTTATCCCCCTTTGAAATTTGTGTGGCTTGGACTCTCACACACCTTTGCCGACACATATGTGTCAATGTTTACCCAAAAAAATCCGCCGAGATTCGACGGACATAATTATATTTTATATAATATATATACTTATATTATATAAATTAATAATAAATTATATTTTGACTAATGAAAAATATGTAATGATTTTATATTTATTCAAAAGAGGATGTATATGATAATATAATTTAATTATTTTTAAAGCTAACTAAGAAATCATATTATACTGCCTTATTTAGCTTCTGTAGCTTGTCCAATACAAACATAAAAGATCAATAAAAATAATTATTAAAATAATATATTTATTTAATTTGAAATTTAAATTAAAATAAAAAAATTTAAATATAAGTATTAAGCATAATATGAAAAATTCATTCACAATTTGCTGGAAATTTCAATCCTGAAAATCTCATTGGTAGGGACTAGTATATTAAAAATGTCTATATTTAAAGTGGTGCAGTTTATATTTGTATATGTACTCTAAAAAATTGTCGCTATAAGTTCACCCGTAGAGTTTATAAAAATATCATCCGGAAATATCACATCTGGTTGTACATCTTAAAAATCAATACCGGCCTTACCATCACCTACATCAAGTATTCATTTTGCAATTTTTCTGTCATATATAAATTTCATTGTAAACAACATTTCTTGTGATATTTTGAGGTATTCATTCTTAATTGCATATTAATACTTTGAGCCACATCTTGCTAGTGACGATATTGCAACATAACTGTCCATGGCTAAAAACTGGTTTTGGAAGATAAAATCAACATTCTTTAAAGATTGACATTGACTTTTGTTTATAATCATAGCAAAACAAAATGCGAGTTGAAATTTTCTCATCTGAAATCGAATGAGAAATTTGGTAAAATCAGATAGCTCATAAACATTCTACCAATCAAGAATTTTTTAGTTCCATGATTTCCCAAAAATTAGTTTAACCTCAATAATATGGTTCCGCATATTGGTTACTATCAACCTATTTACATTGCATACTTTATTTGATGGATTTATATTCCTAAGAAGCATGACTCTGCAACCTAATTCAACTATATTTCATGATTCGGTAATCCAGAATAATTTATCGTGTTTAGATATTACAGTGGAAATATTTCATTGCATTTATCTATGCTTTCACCCTCTTAACAAATATTGTTATCATTTATATATATATATATATATATATATATACATTTTCATTTGCATACGTACGTTCCATGATGTAATTATTGATCGTATCAACAATCATTGGTAGGGGATTAGTATAGCACTATCTTTAAAAATATCTGAATTTAAAGAGGTGCAGTTTATATTTGTATAAGTACTCTCAATCATAGCCGCTACACGATCTCCCGTAGAGTTCATAAAATATCATCTGGAAATATTACATCTAATTGTATTCAATATCAATACCAGCTTTACCGATTACCATCACCTACATGAAGTATTCATTGTGCAAATTTCTGTCGTATATAATTTTCATTGTAAACAACATTTCTTGTAGTATCTTGAGTTAATCCATCTTGATTACATATTAATACTTCGAGTCCCCTCTTTCCAGTGACACGAGATATTGCAACATATCACTAACATGGGTAAAAACTGCTTTTTGGAGATAGAGTCCAACATTCTTTAAAGATTGACATTGACTTTTTTTTTTATAGTCATAGTAAAACAAAATGCGAGTGCGACTTTTTTCCTCTGAAATCATATTAGAATTAGGTTAATTCAGTCGGGCTCATAATCATTCTATCAATCAAGAATTTCCATCCCAAATAATGAGCTTTGTTTTAATGAGAAAAGATGTGAAATAATTTTCTTGAATAAGTTTTTTGCAGGTAGAATTCTCGTCACAATTTAGAGGAATACCAAATCTAGAATGGGCAGTCCTACATTTTTATTACAAACATTACTCTGCTCATCAATCAACAAATGTAATAGTTAGCATGATCCGCCTTCATTTCTTCCTTATTATAATATGTCTCTTCTAGTATCAATAGATTATCTGTTTCAAAGTTAAAACTTCATTCAATACCGGCATTCCAGAGAAAATTTTCAAATTTATAAATTTTGCAGCAATGAGCTTTCAATTTCTAACAAAGTGAGATTTATATTTGTTGTTCCGTCAATTGCAAATCTGTTAAAATATAGATTAATGAATTACTTCCCCCGTTTTTTTAAGTGTTACACTTTCCTTTTTTGGGTGTTTGGAAATACGTGTTACGTTATCATAATTGGAATATTTTGAAAGTTAATAATTTTTACTAATTATACTTAAATTTTTAATTTTTTGATATTCATTAATAAAACTCAAAATGAATAAAATCTAAGTTTGACTCATCTTCTATTATTTATTTAATTTTTGAAATTCTTCAACTAAATCAATTTTATTAACTTACCTTAAATCTCGTGACATTTCCTATGTTACACTTATTAAAAAATGGAGGGAGTATTTCTTAAAAAATAGATAAAAAAATTAAATTTTCATTCTTTATTTATTGATGGATCCACCCGCAATAACTCTTTATACCCCCTTTTGTTTTATTTATAATATGCATTACGAAAATAATTAATTTACTCTAAACCAATTATCAATAGAATATGAATTTTCACAATTCTATTAATAAATATAATTTTTTGTACTATTTTTACTATAATAAAACATAAATAAGATTTATATACCAATAAGAATGATACATATTTTTTAACGATTAACAACTGTATAATTGTATATTATTTTTAGTAAATATATAATTGTATACTCCCTCCTTCTTTTTGATATTGCACCATTAGTGTTTTGAACACTATTCATAGTTTAAATTTGTTTTAATTTTCTATCATAGTTACAGAATAAAAAACATAGTCAAGTGAAATCTTGTTAGATTCATCTTAACTTGTAGTTTTAGAATATTAACTTTTTATATTTTCTAATTGTATACAATTTAAGTTATTAATTATTGAAAATGTGTATCGGCATGCGTGTCTGGAATCAATATTGCAATTTGAAAAAGACGGAGGTAGTATTAGTTTTTGGAGAAGTGACATATTTTTGCAAGAATATGGCCTATATATACATTAATTAATATATACAAATATTCTCCATATATTCATTAATATATCTTTTAGTAATATAAATTCTATATATACACTGTGAATTCTATATAAATTTGAAATTTCAAATCTTTTAAAAACTGAAATTATGCGAACTCATATATATTAAAAATTAAATATCTTTTAAAAGATAAAAATTGAGATTTTCATATACACATTAATACTAATATATCTTTATCATGAATAAATAAATATGATTTGCAATGTACGTTTTGATTATATCATTTACCACACCCAAAAAATATAACCCAAGGATTAACCTATACAAAATTACTGACATTACAATATGATCATCATATTGAAACATAAACGCAGCATAATTCTTAATTTTCAGTGTAGCAATAATAAAATCTATAAATAAATAATAAATGCAGCAATAGAATCTAAAATAAAAAAAATGCAAAAATAAAAAATAGAAAATAATAAAATCCAAAATGGATATATAAAAATGTAAATTTTCAAATTTTATCTTTCAAATCTTTTTAAAAGTGAATAAATCTCTAATGAATGAAAGTAGAAATCACCTCCTTCTCGTGGCCTATGTAAGCTTTTTTATATAATTAAAATAAATAATATTCTTTACATCCATTAGTTATGTTCAACTTTCTTTTTTTATTCATACGAATAAAAAAAAATTAACCACTTAGTAACAACGTCTCAAACCATATCTCAAGGTCAACTGACAAAAGGTTGCTGAATGCATTGGTACTCCTCTTTTATAGCAATGCGTGTCTTTCCATCGGAGACCCATGTGTGCTTTTGGTTTCTGTTTTTGGGGGCTGCTACTCGCAGAAGTATTTTTTTAGCTTTTCGAAGTGCTTTTAGATTTTTTAAAAAGCCCAAACAATCAACTATTTTCTATCAGAAGTGTTTTTGGCAAAAACAAAAGCCAAAAACACCCCTACAAAAGCCCATCCAAATGAGCCCTAATTACCAAACAAACAAATAATATGCTGTAAAAGCACCCTATAAAACCCTAAACCCTACACCCAAACAAACATATAAGCCGATCAAATATACTCCCTCTGTCCCGCGAAATTTGACACGTATTCCTTTTTGAGCTGTCCCACGAAACTTGACACATTTCCCTTTTTAGATAAATTAAATTAATATAAATATGATTAGAATCTTAATGGTTTCCAAAATCCCATTAAAAGTAATTACTTTAACTATTCTGCACAACTCCCAATACACTTTTATTTTTCTATACAAATCTCTTACATTTCTTTAATTCTTCATATCTCAAAATAGGTATAAATAAAAATTATATAAAATATATATTCTAAAACTAGACGCCTAGATGATTCTAACAAGACCACACTTGAATATTTTTTTTAATTAAATCATTATCATAATATTAAGTTAAAGTTAAACAATAAGCAAAGTGAAAATTCATTAAAATTTTAAACACAAATACCCACAACACTTTAACCATTAAATCCCACTACATAAATTATCCTGCCCAAAAGAAACGCGTCAAATTTTATGGAACGGAAGGAGTACTAAATTAATAAAATGCTATATAGTCATTAATATGCTTGCAACTAAATAACTCCTTTACTTGAACCGCACGTTATTTGGGTCTTCATAACCTCTCTCTTTTTTCCAAGGAAAAAAATATTATTTTTTTTAACCAATCACAATAAGTGTTAATTTTTAGAATTACATTCTAAAAATCCTGAGGTTGTCTTTGGTCCCACAATATAGCATTTAATTTCGAAAATACTTAAAAATATTATAAAAAGTAAATATTTTCTTAATTCAACTATTAAATTCTAAATTCTAAACCTTAGTGCGTCCCAATTTTAGTTTTTCAAAATCCATCTCCTAAAGTTTAATACTCCCTCCGCCCAACTTGAAATGTCATGTTTGATTTCTACACACAATTCAATATACTTTTTAAATCGTTTATATCTCAAAATATGAACAAGTAAAAATTATATAAAATATGGAGTATATATTAAAACTATATTATTAGATAAATGAACAGTGTAAAAAAGTCAAACATGACGTTTTCACTGTGAGGGACGGAGTACTAAACACCAAAACCTAAAACTATCTAAATTTGAAATTAATTTTCACCATTAAATTCAAACTCTAAGATCATCTTCACCAATAAACTCTATTTCCTTATTAATTCTATTATATCTCCAATTAAATTTACTGTTTTCCATTATCAATTTTCAACAATCAACTCTAAATTCTCATCCGTTGAAGAATATTCTATATTTTGGGGGAACCAATGGATTTCTCAAGCCTCTTACGGTGCGTTTCAATTCAGTTACTATACTGACTAGTATTTGTCTGCATATGCAGACGTGTTCTACCATAAGCAAGTATGTGCTACGCATCTTCAAGGTATCCATTCATTCCATTGATAGACCATTAATGATAATAGAAAGTGGATCAGTAATTCCCAAATTTAAAGGGAGTAACGTTTGTCTGATTACTAAATGTCATTTTCAATAGGGAGGAGAAATGGAATTAGTGGATTGCATTTGCAAAAGAGGATCGTTTTTTTTTTTTTTTTTTTCTGTCAACGGGAAGGCGAGAAGGGCGATGATAGATCTCAATTCAGTGACGGAGGATGTAGACGAAGGCCGCGAAAGATCATTAGAAAAATATGATCCCTTGAACAACGTCGACGATACAACATGTGTGGAGTGTCTTTCGGCGGGCGGCGATGATGTTTTGGAGACATGGGATGAATCAGAATCAATACAACTACCTGGTAATGGGATAGGAGAAACAAAGTTATATTCGCATATATAATACAAACTGTTATAAACTTATACATTTCATGCAAGGAACATCAATAAACTACTGACAGAACATATTGTATCATGCAAGGAACATCAATAAACTACTGACAGAACACAGGAGATTTATCTTTTCAGCACATGGAGAGCCACCAATGAAAAAATAGGAAGATGCTTCTGCCATACATTCACTTTGTTCTTAAATTACATAAAAGATTTCAATGAACACACCATTGAAAAAGTGTTACCTCAACATATTTCTTGATCCAAATAACCAAACAAAGCAAATGATATTAGTTTTTTTTTTGTTTCAACTCCCAGACAGTGCAAAAATAGAATATTAAAGAATGCAATTGATCCAATCAAATGATATCTCACCATATATTATTTTTTTCTTGTAGGACTACATGGAAAAACTATGCTAAACCATTATCCGAGCTATTCCCAGACAGCTTCAGAGATTTCAGATATAGAGTTACAACGAAATGCGTTAAATGTTCAGATTTGTGACAACACAAATACAGGGTCTATCATATAAGGACTATAAAATAATCATAACTGAAATATTAATCAGAAATTAGTAAACGTGAAACTTATGGTTGAGTTTATATATTTATCCCACTATCTGTATAGATTATGTCTCAGAACATAATCTATTCATGAGGGGAACACGTTCAGACATTTGAAAAAGCACTGCTAAAGAGGTTTGCAGCACTGTATCAAAACACAGAATAAATCTGGTACATTTTTTATAATTTAATAAAAGGATATAGCACAATATTCTTGTGAAAATTGGGACCACAATATTCTTCCATAAATTGTCCACGATTTCCGGATTAGACAAAATATGAAATGCCATAAATTATGACAAATCACTGAAACAAAAAAAGGAATGTCAATAATATAATATACTACCATAAGTGTGGGGGAATAAAATAACACAACTTATGAAGCCAAAAAACACCTCTGTATATGCTGACTCTGTACACGAACAGGTTCCGGTGCGTTTGGTTGGAGAAATGTTAAATTACCAGTTGGAATGTGATTGCTGAGAATGTAAGATTACGGGGAATATGAGATTGCTGGGAATCTTATTTTTTAATATTTTAAGATTATTGTGTTTGGTTAGATTGGGAATCTCAGATTTCCCATTCTAATAAATTTATCATAATGTCCTTGAATTTCAATTGAACGAATGTTATAAATATGTCATTTTATTACACAATAGAAATATTTAAGCCGGTTTATTTTTTAAAATATTGAAAATTCTTTATATATAATTTATTGTATGATAATTACTTATCTAATATCTCTAAATCCTTATTATTTTTGTTTTATATGTCGAAGAAAAGTAAATTTTAAGAAAATATGAGAATATATATTAAAAATATGTTTAAATAATTTAAATTTTTTCAATTGATTTTTTAAAATTAAATTTCATATATTTATCATTTTTTAGAATACATATATCTAAATTTATAAAATAAAATAAGTATAAAAAGTGATGGTATAAAAGTCAAATTAGTATAAAAGTAGGTAAAGTGGAGGTGGTAATCTAATATTACCTGCCCTCCATGTGAGAATCTCATTCCCACCTTAAACACTCAACATTCCCACCTTGGTGGGAATGTGACATTCCCACAAGAAACATGTCTTGAACCAAACATGGGCATGTTGCGTTCCCTACCCAAGATTTTCAGTGGGAATCTCAGATCCTCCGAACCAAACGCCCCGTTAGAGATTCAAAATTATCATTCGAGGTACAGGTGGACGTAATGGGTTGGCCTTTCACAAAATAATTTTATGCTTCACAAGACTCGAACTCGAGGCGTTATTATTCCTTTCGATTCCTTTGACTATACATTAAATTTTTATTTATCAATTTATTATATATTGTATATATATATATATATTCATAGATAGTATAATTTTAGTAATTAAAATACATATTTTTTTAGTATTTTATTTCTGATATATTAAATTAAATTATTTAATAGAAGTAAATACAATTTCAATTAATATTCAGAAATTATTATGCAAGCTAATTAAAAAATCATATTAGAAATTATCAATTTATATTTAATAAATGGACACTACAAACTGCCAAATGAGCATCTTTTCTTTTTCTTTTTCTTTTTTTTTTTGAATCGGTAAGAAATGATTGGAATTAATCTGTTTCTACATATAACATTTCAATATTGGAGATCGGAACTTCGGTTGCATTATCAATAGGTCCTTGAAGATCTTTTTTCTCTTCAATTATACATGATAATGCATGTTGCCATTATATAATGCAAATCACCTTTATCCCAATATTATATTGGATTTACTCCAATTACAACTCGGCTTTGAATAACTCTGAGTGCACATCTTTCATGCATGATTCTTGTTTCATTACAATATACATATATATATATATATACACATATTTGTTGCACAATGATTGTGAATGATTTGCACAAGTATTAATTATTTTGGATGGATCCCATTCCCCAAGGTATTTTATTGTCTCTTTATTGAAACAATTAAAGTTCATCAATAATTATTTTTACAAGTTGACATCTGAAACCACAAATTTTTAGTAAAGTATTTCCTCCGGTCTATTAGACCATCTCCAACCATACCCTATATTTTTGCAGGAGCTACAGTATAAATCTTTATTTTTGCAGGACAACTACAGTAACTACATCTCCAACCCAATCCTCTATTTTTACAGGGTCAAAGAATATTCCCACATATTTTATTTAATATATCATTTAAAATTACTTTTTAAATTAAAGAAATACGAATTTATATATCCAACATTATCAAAAAATAAATTATAATCTAAAATATTTATATGTGTATAATAAAAAAAATAAAATTTTTAAAATATAATAAATAAAAATATTTACCCTAAAAAATAAACTATAATTTTTTTTTTTGAGGAAAAACGGCATTTTATTCCATCCGTCGTAATGGTTGAAGTACAACATACAAGATAAGGAAAGCCTAAATCCAAAGTAGGAAGAATGATAGTTAACTAATAGATCACCAACTCAACAAAATAAAACAAACATCCTCTGAAACAATTAAAAACAAACGTCTCTGCTTCATAATGTGGTGATGCCTTGAGACCGTCTTCTTTATCCTTCCCAAACACAACACAAAACAGCGTGAGACACAAGCATCATGAGCAAGCTCCGGCGGCAATACTACTATCCAACCAAATCAAACAGATCAAACAATATCCTTGCTCAAGCACCTTTCTTCAGAACCCCCGGAAAACAATAGAAGTCTCCTGTGTCTGATCTAAATGACTATCCCAAAAGTTTACTCTATAATCACATCTTCCCTGCTTAAATTTTTCAACACCAAAGCATCAAAATAAAAGGGCTAGGTGGGAGACAAGGGCCGGGTACAACAAGATGGAAGGAAACGGGTGAAGATTTATAGGGACAAGAGAAAACTGCTGATTGACATGTTAAGGCTCCAGACTATTGCCACTGAAGCAAAGTAATAACCAAAATTCAGCATGGGCAAAAAGGCATTCCAGAAGCTCACACAAACTCTCAATACTACTAGCAAGTCTGTCTAGTTGATACAACCCTTTTTCAAACCAATAAATCATAACCCCCTTATCAAACACTTGTGTTTTCCTAAATACCGTACACTTCTTCTTCTACTTTTTTTTTTTTTTTTTCCTTTTCCCTTATTCTTTTTCTTCTTCTTTTTTTTTTCTCTTTTCTCTCTCTCTCTTTTTTTTTTTTTTTTTTTTTTTTATATTCATATATATTTTTCTTCTTTTCGGGGTTGCCCAAGAATCAACTAGCATCGATAGAAAAAAACTCATGAAAGCCCCTTGTAGTTCTAGGTCCCAACCATAATAACCCCCGCTCTCATTCTAAATAAAGGCACTTTCCATCTCTTGCAAGTTCCCGATAACAATATTTGCATTATTCAACGATCTCTATATGGCGGTACATTAGTATTTCCAATAACACTCAATGATCAGGGGAATGACAATGGGCTGACGAGAGAATGGTTTACCAGTACAACTCAAGGATGGCTCACAAGTATAGCTTGAAGAGTTTGGGAAAGATATAGGCCAATCCACCTAGAGCCCTTATATTCGATGCATTGAAGTGAAAATAAGCAAGCTCAACATGATTATTAAAGCAAATTCTAGGTTGTCACAGATCCCACATATGCACACAGATAAATAAGACTTAAAGCTCAGATCTCACCGGTGTATCCGTACGTTGGTTTGATATATTCATTGCAAGACATCGTCTCTCCTATGACGCTCAACCATTCGCCAACTTGAAAAGTCGAGCAGCACCAGTGCAAGCTGCAGTCCTCAGAAAATCCAAACCTCAGCATCCTCCTGTTACAGTAATTCCCTTTTTGGAGCCTCAAACCTTAAGCATCAGCATCTCCTCAAAACCATACCAGCTTCCTGAGGTTTATGTGTCCACAGAAACAAAAACATCGGGTATGAGCATGATTCTTCAAAGCATTTTGTTAGAATGACAGCAACCTCAGGAGGAACTGCATCAACCGCTTCCTAGAGAACATCTGCATTCCTGAGAGATCGACAAGCGGGTTTATTTGTCGTCCGACTTGATGGGTGCCGTGCAAGAGGTCTTCCATTCCCCCAGGTACTTCTGTAACCATGCGCACAATGTGTTCAGACTTATTCACTATTCTTTGGCCTTGCGTCGACCTGCATAATGAAGACGAATATCATCCCATTTCCCATTCCAGATTGTTACCCTTCCTTCAATATCCCATCTATAGCAATAATCATAATCGATTGTGGATCTCCATAGGTGCCCAACCGCAGCAGCATCCTCCCAAAGGACAAGATAGCAGCCTCCTCCGCATCATCAACACCAGCTGAGTAGCATCCTCCCGAGATCCAATTCTGCAACAAGCCCTGTTCGCCTACAAAACTGGAAATGTTAATTGAAAACACAAACTGTACCAGTATTATTCCTTCTCCTTAAGTGGAAAGACATTTCTCTTTTTTCCGTTTTTTTTTTTTTTTTATGAAAACCACCATTCGTGCAAGGTCCTACTTTGCCACTGCACCTCCAGCCAAACATCTCCCTCACTCCTGCCTACATCCTAATCATCGAACAAATTTGCACAGACACTCTACAACCGGATAGCCACTAGTACTAAGTTTTACACAAGCATTCTGCAGCCAGTAGCCAAGACTTCACTGTGCCCCGGATCCCTTATCAACTTCACCTGTCTATCTCCACAACTCCACCTTACCTTCATTAGCAGCACCAATCCTCGCCCAGTAGTCAGCCATATTGTTCCTTTCCCTAAAAATGTGTTGTACTCTTACTTCTCCCGCATGCCTCAAAATAGTAAGAATCGGCCCAATCAAATCCCTGAACCGCCAAGGCATCGACTCCAGGTCTTTGAGCCACTTCACAACATTTGCCGAGTCGCACTCGAATAAAAGCTTAGGCAAAGGGAAGCCTTGATCACGAACCAATATTAAACAAATGCGGCTTACTGCAGCCACTTCGGCCAAAGTTGCATTCGCTATCCCAATATAATCCGACAGTATACATATTACCTCCCCTTTCTCATCCCGGATCACCCCTCCAATGCCAGCTGAGCCCGGATTTCCTTGGGACGACCCATCCGTATTCACCTTCCACCATCCCCTATCCGGCTTCTCCCAAACCAAGCCACGCCGAGGCCCTCTGGAAATGTTTGAGCGACTCACAGTGAGTCCAACTGGAAAGCCAGGACTCCAATTCTCTATTCCCATTGCATACCCATTACACAATGCTTTCCACCACAGGCAGCAGTACCATTTTACTTCCTCTGTAGCATCATTGCAATCTATCTGTAGCCCTTTAAAAATCCGTTCATTTCGCTTCTTCCAAATAGTCCATAAAATGGCCATACCCATTGACATCCATAGTTCCCTTCTACCCGGCTTCACCGGGAAGTCCATCCAAGAAAACATCAAGCAATCAATAGACCCTGGCCTAACCCACTCCACTCCGCACCAGGCCATCATTTGATGCCATAAGTTCCCTGCCAGCGTGCAACGACAGAATAAATGATCTATCGTCTCCGTCTCCCTTTCACAAATCGAACATATGGCATTCGAGACTGAATTGCACCCTCTTTGCATTAACAAATCCTTTACTGGCAAGGCTTTGTTAACTATCTTCCAGGCAAGCATTTTACATTTCACCGGGACTTTTATTTTCCAGAATTTCTTCCAGAATAATCTAGTACTGACCACTTCCTCCCTCTCATCCCGATACCAACATGATCGTGTAGAAAAAGATCCAGTGCTATTCCTCATCCACACGGTTTTGTCTTTCAATAGCCTCTGTGGGCACGTCCAACTCAACAAGGTCATCATTTGATTCCATCCCTCAACCTCCCAATCAAACAGTGGCCGTCTCAACTGAATGCACCATTCCCATTCCAATCCCGACCACTTCCCGACATCCGCAATCTTGCCCATCTTGTTAACTGCTAAGACAAATAATCTGGGAAAAATTTCCTTGAGAGGGCGGCCTCCCATAACCCATGCATCGTGCCAAAAACTAACCGATGAACCATCTCCCACTTGGATTAGAAAATCCCTCCCTGCGCCCACCTGGTCCCACTCCTCCCAAGCATTGCAAATCCTCCCCCAAACAGACCTTTCCCTCCTAGCTTCCGGCACTAAGCCTCCTGCCGACCTGTAGTACTTGGCATTAATAACTCTCTTCCATAAGGAATCCTCTGCCCCGAATCTCCATCTCCATTTAAGAAGTAATGCCATATTAAACTTTGACGTATCCCAAATGCCTAAACCCCCATCTTCCAAATGGCAGCAAATCCTATCCCAACTGATCGTGTGCATCCTCCGCCTCCCCTCCCATTGATTCCAGAAAAACCGCCTTTTCATGAGTTCCAACCGATCAGCCACCATCTTTGGAACTTTGAACAGAGAGAGGTAATATACCGGTAGGCTATGCATAACGGATTTAATTAGACATAACCTACCCCCTTGAGATAGAAGTCTCCCCTTCCACCCGGCAAGCCGTCTTTCCACTCTATCTAGAACCGGTTGCCAAATCCCCGTACTATTAATCCTTCCTCCAATCGGCACCCCCAAGTACTTGAATGGCCATGTCCCAACTTCACAACCAAATAGAGTGGCTGCCTCACTTTCCAACTCCGCCGGACAGTTGATACCAAGGAGGTTGCTCTTTCCGAAGTTCACTCTAAGCCCGGTAGTTAGTGTGAAACACCACAGAATACGCTTGAGGAGAATTATCTGCGCTAGGGAGCCTCCACAAAACAGAATCGTGTCATTTGCGTACTGCAGATGAGTAATAATAGGTCCTCCATTGCCCGAGCTTAGTCCTTCCAGCAGCCCCATTTCCACCGCTCTTGCTAGCATTTTATTAAGCAATTCTGCGACCAATACAAACAAGTAGGGAGATAACGGGTCGCCTTGTCTCAACCCTTTTTGCATCTCGAAAAACTTAGTAGGAGATCCATTCACCAATACCGCCGCTGTTGCTGAAGATATGCACACCTCGATCCAAAAAAATAAACTATAATTAAAATAAAATATTTAAGCAATCATTAAAAATAAAAAGAAGTGAAACAAAAAAAAAGCAAAACAAAAACAAAAAAAAAACGAAAACAAAAAAAAAAGAAAAACTTGCTCCCGCTACAGTAGCGGGAGCTACAGTATTCTGCTACTTTCAGCGGAATACTGTTGCACCCTCCCATTTGGGAGGGTGCCATAATTGCAGGGTGGGTTGGAGATCCCACCCTGCATCCCACCCTGCAAAAATAGCATTTTGCAGGGTGGGTTGGAGATGCTCTTAGTATTGTCCCAAAATTTTTGAAAATGCAGTCCAATGTATTTATAATAATTAATTATATCTTAAAATGTATAAAAGTAAAAATTCTATAAAATATATAATCTAACATTATATAAAAAATTAATCTAACAAGATTCTACTTGAATATATTTTTTTATATATATAATTGCAACAAGGAATTAAGTTAAACTTTCATCGACAAAAGTTAAGTTAAACTTACACAATGAATAATTTCAAAAATGAGACAATTACAAATGGAGGAATGGAGTAATTTATAGCAATCCAAGAGCTATTAAAACTTGTCATAAAATAGGGAAGGGCTTTTATAGTTTTATGTGATAAGGACCACACCACATGGTCTGTCCGTATTCGTGTGCAGACCAATGCTCCGCTGCGCACCGTACCCATTATACTTAATTTTTCTCAAATGTGCCACGTTTCTTTGATCAGTTGGACACATGCCTTGGGGATTTTAATTACCCCTATTGTTTTAGGCCTTTTTAACCAATGATTGTCCCAATTAGGCTAATCAAAATTAGGCATTTTTAACCAATGTTTGTCCCAATTTGGGTATTGTGGCTCTGATAGCTTAAGTAAAAGTCTCGTATTCTAACCTTTTAATATATATAGAATTCTGCTTTGAGAGAGGCAATCATTTAATGCACACTAGATCCTCAAGAGATTAATCTTGAACTCAATGTGGCCTGGTAATATCCGGTATACACACGAGAAAAAATTGGGGTCTTGCTCAAAAAATTTCTTTTTCATGGTGAAATGAATATGAAGCATTCTTTTCTTGTTTTTTTGTCTGTTTCAAGTACTAGTCATAATCATAATATTTAAAACATTGAAATATTAATTGTATCAACGAACTTTTGTGTATGTAGAATTTTATTTGAAAGAACCCATCCTTTAATGTACACCTCATTCTCAAAATTAGTATTGAATCAACATAAAGTTTCAATATCCAATTATTGGAAAAAAAAAAAAATGTAGTACTCGGCCTCCTCGGTCTATTTAAGATTCCCTCCAATATGGTGAGGCAATGATCAGAATTCAGAAGTAGTAGAGTCTCTCTGTCCAGCCCACAAATCAGAGTTTCCAAAACCTTCCTTCCAATGGCGAACTCCGACCAGAAACCCCTTGTCTCCGTCATAATGGTCCCCTTCCCCGCCCAGGGCCACCTCAACCAGATGCTCCAGCTCTCCTGCCTCATCGCCTCCCACAACATCCCCGTCCACTACGCCGCCGCCGCTGTACACAACCGCCAGGCTAAGCTCCGCGTCAACGCCCTCCACCCAAACGACGTCGCTCGCCTCCATTTCCACGACCTCCCCATCCCACCCTTCCCTTCCCCTCCCCCCAACCCCCTCGCCGCCTCCAAGTTCCCATCCCAGCTCCAGCCGGCATGGGACGCCAGCCTCAGCCTCCGCCAACCCATGGCCGACTACATCCGCTCCTTGTCCCAACAATACCAACGCGTCGTCGTCATCCACGACCGCCTCATCGCCATCATCGTCCAGGACGTCGCCACCATCCCCAACGCCGAATCCTACGCCTTTAATTGCATCTCCGCCTTCTGCCAGGCGAAGCTCAACTACGAGACCGCCGGGAAATCCCTCCCCCTGCAAGGCCTCAGGGAACTGCCCCCGATTTCCGTCTGCATCTCCGACGGCCTCCTGCAATTTCTAGGGCTTCAAGACGAGGCCCTGCGGCACAGATCTGGTGATATTTACAACACCTGTAGAGCCCTGGAGCCGTTCTACATGGAACTCCTGGATAAGGAGGAAGAAGCCGATAATCGGAAGAATTGGGCAATCGGTCCAATCCTCCCCGCGGCCAAGCTCCTGAATTCCAATCGAAAGCCCCGGAATCAAAACCGCCACAAATGCCTCACCTGGCTGGACGAACAGGAGCCGAATTCAGTGATCTTCATCACTTTCGGTACGACGACCTCCCTGTCCGACGAGGAAATCACGGAGCTCGCAATCGGCCTGGAACAGAGCCAGCAGAAATTCATTTGGGTCCTGCGGGACGCCGACAGGGCCGACATCTTCGACGGCGAAACCAGGCGCGCCGAATTGCCGCCAGGTTTCGAAGAAAGGCTGAAAGGGCGAGGAATGGTGGTCCGCGATTGGGCGCCGCAGCCGGAAATCCTCGCCCACGGGTCAACGGGGGGGTTTATGAGCCACTGCGGGTGGAATTCGTGCATGGAGAGCATATCATTCGGAATGCCGATCGCGGCGTGGCCGATGCACTCGGATCAGCCGTCGAATGCCCAATTGATTACGGATGTGCTTGAGGTTGGGGTTCTGGTCAGGGAATGGACGGTGGAGAGGGAAGTGGTGAGGGCGGAGACGGTGGACAGAGCGGTGAGGCGGTTGATGGCGTCGGAGGAAGGGCGGGAGCTGAGGAAGCGAGCGGAGGAGATGGCGGTGGTGATAGGGCGGGCGACGGAGGAAGGGGGTGTCTCCCGGCAGGAACTGGAGGGGTTTATAGGGCACATTACACGTCCTCCGGCGGATTTGGAGAAGGCTGTGGGAAATTCAAATGGTAATGCGGTAGTTTGTCGTGAGGTTTTTGCGAGCACTCCAATTTGATTTAGTCCACAAATATCTTCAATAAACAATATTATAACATGTCCCGAGGAGTGTTAAATTATGTACAATTTGTGTTGAACAAGGGGTTGGTTGTGTAGTTAAGTTTGGGATTGGTGGGGGTAATCGAGAAATTGGAGTGATTGGATATGTGTTTAGTAATTGGAATAAATTAATGTTGTCTTGGTTATTATCTATCCAAGCATAATTTTCATTGGTTTGATTTGCCTTGTGTCAATCCGTCCCCTTTTGTTTTTTAATTTGATTGTGAAATCGGGTATGGCTTGTGTGCTGTCAACAGTACATACAAAAATGGAATGATAGAAAAATAATGTCAGAGCAATAAAAAATGATGACTGTGTGAAATGATATGTACGCATCAAAAGATGATGAATATTATAAAATAAGCAATATTATTTTTTATGGAGCTAACATTATTTTTTATAGCATGGACATCATTTAGCATGTTCAGACAAATTAATTACCAGTACATAATCCGGACGGTGTGAAATCATCTAATCTTCGAATCCGTTACAGATCAGTTCGTTTCCAAACGCACCCAATACCCCATATTATACGTAGGGCAACAGAGAAGACAACAGACTAGAGAGTGTGCAATATTAATTCCTGTGGGGAATGTTTTTTTCAACAATTCTGAGCCAGTGGATGAGTCAATTTGGGGCTTGCTCAGTTTCGATTTGTTTATTTTGTAACGAGACAAACTTATCATCTCTCGGTATTTTAATAAGTGTAACGTTTCTTATTTATACGTATGCATATCAATGTACATTTTAAACTATAAATAACAAAAATTCGATATAAATAAAAATTTTAAAAAATTCATATTTAAAATCTACAAGATGAAACAAATCAAACAAAATCTCACTTGGCTCTATTTTTTTTAAATATAACTATAACAAAAAATAAAAGGTAAAATGCTACAATTAACAATTAAAAAAAATCAAAACGTTACACTTATTAAAAAACAAAGGGAGTACTTAGTTTAGTATCAATTGATTAAAAAAAAAGCGAGACTGCCTCAACTCGAAAAATGAAGTACTTCAGTAAGCTTGTATAAATTTTTTAATTATCTTATTATATTTATTTTACTAAATTTTAGAATTTTTTTTTTAAAAAAACTATTTCATAATTCAAATGTAACATTTTCTCTTATGCCCAATTTGATTTGAGAATACCACGTACACGGACAAAAGAAATGTAACCTTTTCTCCATGTGAAAATAATCACTTTGTCATTTACTTCTGTTTCTCCATGTGAAAATAATCACTTTGTCATTTACTTCTGTTTCATTTGTCATTTACTTTGTCATTTACATGCTAATAATTGTTTAATGAGGTGATAAATGAGTTAGATGCTTAAAATTTTAAGTCAATTGAGCCGGTTCGGTTATGCTGCTGAAATTCATATATTCAGCAGGGGCTGTATATTCTAAAGGTAAGTATTCAGTGTGCTAAGTTAGGTGGGAAGATAGATAATTACCATTTGTGTGAAAAATATATTAAAGGCAATTGTATATTTACTTCCAATTTTAATTCCCTTATTAAGGAGTGAATGCTACCTTCCAAAAATTCAATTTGTTCCTTATTGCTAACACAAATGTGAGAAATTAATGGATACATTCCAGAAAACCATAATTGACTCAAGAGAAAATAATAACCCATCACCAACGGTGGTTGTACAAAATATGACGAATCCAAAAAGGGGGCAGCATCACACATGTTACAGTATGCAATTTGAACAATAAATTTTGAAAGACTTTTTAGTGATGATATGCAAAACACAAATATATCTATTGTACAACACCTCTAAATCATAATACCATCACACAATGAGCATCAAAACAACATCTGTATCTTTTAACCTTATATGATGTTTAACAAATAAACATCACACATATGCCATATAAACATCACAATGCTCACATAAACCAATCACTAGACCTTTATCCGGCTAGCACTTCCACTTGCATTCTCTATCTCATCTCTTTATTAAACCAACTCATTAGCAAATGAACACCTCATAAACAAATCATCAACCAAATGGCATATGGTAAAAAGGTTATTTCCCCCGTCGTATTTTACGATTAAAATCACTCAAAAAACCAATGAAATTGGTAAAAAGGGGATTTCAGAAGCTTCACAAAACAAAGCATCGGTATCAAATTAAAATCTAAAACAAAGCACAAAAAACATGGGAAGAGGATACAAGGTCGCCGCCCGCAGGCGAATGGGGGAGAAGAGGGGCAGAGACATTGCAAAAGTGGAGAAGAAGAGTACCTGCCGGCAGACATTGACTGGGGTCATTTTGGGTGAAATGGAAAGCACTAATTTACATAATCTATAAGAATAAATTATACTATCAGCCATAAATAGAATATTTAATTAAAACATCCAAATTAAGACAAATTTGACCAAACTCAAGCAACTAGCACACACTTAACTAAGGTTCACTGATTCAGCTCAAACTGAATCAATACACAAACAATCCCCAATTGAGCTATTTTTGAGTCCCTATTTAATTTCAAGCTTTTTGAGTTAGTGATGAGGTGAACTCGAGCTGAACAATACTTAACTTCATACTCATAGGCCGTATTTAGCAATAATTGTTAGTTGTTAACTGACTACATGCGTAATAAATTAATCAAAATTAGTTCTTTGATAATTTCGAGACCAACTCTTGCCTATAATAAGCTGCAATTCAAAATTTTTCTCATTGCAACATATTCAAAAAGAACAAACTGTCACTGTTTTAAGTTATTTTGTCTCTTTAAAAAAGTTATTTAATCTCACAAATGTCTCAAAAATAAATTGATTCATAATACTACTAGTTATTTTGACAAACACCTCCGTAAACTTAATAAACCAAGTTGGGAATCGTTTGGGTGCTGACACATTCAAAAGTGATGGGTATGTGTATATGAAATGATGTGTGAGTATAAAAAAGTGATGGATGGAGGTTATGAACCAAAAACTAATAAAAAAACAAACTACCATCTATACATCACTTTATAAAGGGCTACACATTATTTTTAGCGTTGCCTGCACCTGCTGGCAATTGTTATGTCATTATAGAAACCGGATTGAACCAAGCTTTTTTGGAGCTCCCAAGACTCGCTAAACATCCCCGGTCAAAAGGTTATTACTAGAATTTTGGGATAATGACCAATTTAGTTTTGTAACTTTCCCCTAATTTTTATTTGGTCTAAACCGTATTTCAATTATTAAAATGGTCCTGTAACTTTCATTTTCCCAACCAATTTGGTCCTGTGGACCTTTATGCAAATTTCATTTGGGGCTTCACATTTTATTTGGGCCCTTTGAATTTCAAAACTATTACCGCTACCCATAAAACTTTTATTTTTATACCGTTTAAGTCCTTATTACATACATTAAATTAAAATATAGATTTGCTTGAAAATTAGTATCAGGGTCTAGGTTTTATTGAATAACATCTCAATTATATTATTTATAATATTTTATCTCTTAATGGTGAAGATCTAATTATTTTATGAACTCAAATAATTTAAAACTTACAAGTTATTTCCCAAAATTGGGGAATTAGGGAATTAGGGACTCAAATAATTTGGATCAAATGGGAATTAGGGAAAAGTTACTTTGACTAAATTGGGAGAAAAATTCATTTTGGTCCCATAAGATTTTCTCTCACCTATTTTGGTACCAAATTTATAAAATTTCCACTTTTGGACCTATTAGATAATTATTTTTTCCACTTTTGGTCCTTTGGTCTATTTTTTAAGAAACAATTCATATGGGGTCAAAAAATATGCAATTTCTTTAATTTTATTTATTTTCAAAATGCCCATCCAATTAAAAATTCATAATTCATTTATTAACCACAAATTTATTAATTTGTATAAATAAATTAATGTTAATTTAGTAAAATAAAAATATTTATTAAATAATAAAATATTTAATTTTTAATAAATACTCCCTCTGTCCCACATAACATGTCATGTTTGACTTTTTGACACTGTTCATTGTTCAGCTTTGACTCAATTTATTGCAAGTATATATTTAGACAAAAATAGTCGAGTTGGGTCTTGTTAGAATCATATGATTATATAGTTTTGGAATATATATTTTATATAATTTTTCATTGTACGTATTTTGAGATATTAACGATTGAAAAAGTGCATTAGATTGTATGCAAAAATCAAACAAGACAAGTTAAATGGGACGGAGGGAGTATATTTTATGAAATTTAATAAATATAATATTTTAATAAATAAATTTTAAAATAATAGTAAAGAATTTCAAAATATTTATAGAATGAATGCAATACGGAATATACTTATAGAAAAATCAGTACACAATAAATACTTAATAAATACAATACGCAATAAATAAAATAATCTATATTTATAGAAAAATTTTAATTGTTATGTAATAATTATTAATTAAAATATTTATTTTTTTATATGTGGAAATGTGGAATCATATAGTAGTATATTTTATTTCAATATACTGTATATAATAAATATTTTTAATAAAATTTTAATTAATATTATTTAATAAATATATATTATTGAATAAATATTATCTCTTATATATGTATAAATAATTTTATGTACAAATAAATAAATTTGGGTTTAGTTAAATGAGTAGTGGATTTTAAATTAAATTGGGGTATTTTGTAAATAGATAAAATTTTAAAAATTGCACATTAACCCTCCATGAATATTTTTTTAAAAATAGACCGAAAGTAGAAAAATAATTATTTAATAGAACAAAAGTAAAATTTCATAAATTTGGAATTAAGGGTGGGTAACAGAAAATTCTATGGAACCAAATTTGGTCATTATCTCCTAAAATTTTGGTATATGTATAAATGCCAGAAGTGGACGAGTAATGAAAATCTGAATCCTGTCGGGACGTGGGGGTGTGTGACTGGCCTCGTTAGTTCTGACTTTTGTGGGCCAAAACCCACCTTCTACATTAAATACAAATCAGAGAGGACCATGATTACCACCACCAATACATTTGATGTCTGTGTATGTACACGTACTACCTTCATTTATGATGCGTTTGGGAAAAGAGGCTAGCGATTAGTGTTTAGCTTTTAAAATATATACTAAAAATAGCTTAAAATTATATTTATAGTAAACACTAATTACAATAACCGTCAAATTTTAATATCTAATCTCTAAACTCAGAACGCTCATCTCCCCTAGCTTTTAACTTTCCAAACTCCAGACTCAAAACTCTAATTTAAAATTGCATTACCAAACACCATTATTCAAATTTAAAACTATTTATTACCATTAATTTCAAACTCCAAACTCTAATCTCTAAACTCCAGACGCTAACCTCTAATTATTTCCCAAACATAGCCTTAGCGGGATGAGTGGATCAACTTAGAAAATAGGAGTAATTAAAATTTAAAGTTTGAATTTTAGAGTTAAAGTTTGTTAATTTAAATTTTATAGTGAAATATTTTAAATTGAGATATTTTTTAATAATATTCTTTGGTGTTTGTGTTTAAAATTAGAGTTTAAATATTCGAATTTAAAAAGTTAAAAACTCGGAAAAGATAGGGTTTAGCCTTTAGAGTATAGTGGCGGGGTTTAAATTTGGACTATTAAAATAGAAAATATTTATTATTTACACTAATTTTTAAATTTCAACCACTAAACGATAACGTATTTTACTAAACTCAGACTTATTTTTATTTTAAGTCACTTTTAGAGAAACTTTGCTATGTATGAAATAGGAACCGATGCATATGTAGAATTTGTTGAGCGCTACCGATTGTTTTCAAAAAAAATAATGACAATATAAGTATGTGATGCACGTACGGATTGCACGAGATGTGTTTTGTGATATTTATGATGGTGATGTCCGGACATTATTTCATGATGATATTTCAACTATCACATAATCTCACTTTGGCTTCACATTTATCCATTCTCTACTCTACAAGTGCAGACTCCCCCTAGTCTGTACCGTAACCAGACTCGCTATTATCATATTGATCATATTTGGTAATTAGTTGTTAGTTGTTAGCTAATTGTATTAACGGTAAGCTAGTAGATGTTAGCTGATTAAGTAAGCTGAGTTGACTAATTGTTTTGTTTTGATGATATAGTTATTAAAACAATATTTGATAAAATTAGTTGATAATAAAAATTAGTTACTAATAAATAAGAGTGTAAACACTAACAACTAAAACCAACTGCTGGAAAAAGCAACATTATCAAGCTAGTCTTTTGGAACCAAATATATATTTTAAAATTCTATTTATCAAACTCCTTTATCAAATTCTAGTTGATCATGTCACGCAATTGGCTGGAAAAAAGCAACATTATGAAGCTAGTTTTTTGGAACCAAATATATACTGTACTTTAAAATTCTACTTATCAAACTCCTTTATCAAATTCTAGTTCATCATGTCACGCAATTGCTTGAATTATATGAAGCTCTGATCCGACATTTTAAGCAAAGATTTCGAATTCGAGTATTTGTGTATGCAATCTGGAAATACATTTCCCAATATACGCCAAAAGAAGTATTTGATCATGTCAAATAACTAGATACCCCAAAATCAACTAAAATTTTGTCTATCAGCCAATCCTAAACCATACAGGTTTATATAGGTTGGCAGAGGACCGCTTTTTCAGACGTGTTCCAAGTTCCAATAGTTACTTGAAATTAGGGAGGTCAATTTCAGGTTTCAGATCGTATTTGTGTCGGGTTTGTCAGTTCGTGTTTCAAGTTTCACAGGTTCGGGTCGTGTTCGTATCGGGTGTTGAGTAGGGGTATAAGACAAAATCTGTAATACCGGCACAAAACCCGAAATGAACTTGAAATGCCAAACCCGAATAAGAGTTGAAAATTTTTAGGTCGGGTTTCGGGTCGACCAGATTAGATAAACAAAAAAATGACTAAACCCAAAACTATAATATTTTCATATCGATCAGATTCGCATTTTTGGGTCGTATCCAAAATTAACACTTCTACTTGTTGTAATATTATTATTATTATTATTCACGTATGTAGTCACTTATTATGGGAAAATCACAACTTCAAATTTGGGTTTAGAGAAGGGCGCATATGCATTTATCTCGGATCCACTTTTATGCAAGTGCCTATTTTTAAGTAGTAAAAAGTATTCATTATAAACGTGCGTGACTATGTTTTTAATTGTTACAGTACAAATTTACTCGAATCAACTATTACTCCTCTACTCCGTCCCAATAATTTTGGCCACTATTCCTCTTTAGGGTGTCCCAATAAGATTGACCACTTTCTCTTAAAGCAAATTAGATTAATATAAGCATGATTAAAAATCTCACAATAATGGCAATTATACTTTCTGCACAAGTCCAATGTTATTATTAACCATTAATATCTCAAAATGGGTATAAGTAAAAGTTATACTCCCTCTGTCCCAATTGAAATGTCTTACTTTCTATTTTTGAATGTCCAATCATAAATGTATTCTTTCTATAAATAGACTAGCTGGCTGAGCTGTGCAAATGCATAGCGTACTGAGGGAGTACAACTCCCATGGACGAAAAGGAAATAATTGTAGATAATTGTACGTGGGTTCCTCATATGATATTTATTATGTTTGAAGGGAAGTACGCAGGGCTGAAAAAGCCAAATTCAGACAATATAAAATTTACTTAGAGCTGGAATTTTCTAACACCCGCAAATCAACAAAAAGAAATGCAAAATACACGAGTTTAAAAAATACATATGAATTTAATTTAATAACAATGGAGATTCAGGGCAAGAGGATTAAATGGAACAAAATAAAAGTTTAGAATTGAATTGACAAAAGATAAAAGAAAAAGACTAATATTATATCTATGTGTCATGCGTAAATTAAACTATTGCCAAGTCAATCATTAGAGCTGTTTGCTCTAGTTGCGATGCACATCGTATTTAGGACGTACAACTGCCCATTGAGAAAGAAAAATTAATTATAGGTGAGCGCATGTGGTTTCCTTATATGATAGAGGCACTCTATTGTTATTTCTTGACACTACCTAATTTGTGTATAACCAATAAGCGATATTATTATAAAATGAAAAGGAAAAATAAAGGGAAGCAAAATACAAGAAAAGCCACCAAATGGCGCTGCAGAAAGAAAGGAAGGCCAGTGACCAAGGCCAAAAAAGGTAGCCGGGCAAGCACCCAAAGGACTCCCCGCCGGCCTCGTTAAAACCCTGACATGGTAAAACCCTGTGGGAAAATTTCATGAAAGGGAAAAAGAGTACCAGGCAGAAAAGGAGTGAAAAACTACCGTACACGATCACATAAACCTAGTGAAATCTAAAGTGCTCAAAGTGCAAGTCCTGAAAAAGGTGCTTCTTCAAAGCCGAGGGGGTAGAGGAGTACCAAGTCAGATTACCACCAATAGAGGAGAGAACATCTGCTGCAGCATTCCCTTCCCGGAAGATGTGAGAGATACGGAAGTTAATAGTCGCCAAGATGTCCTTTGCCGCCTTCCAACGCCCATAAATGCGCCAGGGAATGTCCGGATGAGGATTAGTGAAAGCATGCACTACATAAGTGGAGTCTGTTTCCAACCAAAGGTTGGACCAACCTTTCTGGTAAGCAAATTCAAGGGCAATGCAGGCTGTAATTAATTCCGCTTCGAAAGCAAAGCCAATTCCAAAGCCACTGGAGAAACAACCCAGCGCGAACCCCCTGCAATTGCGATAGATCCCTCCACCTGAAATCGCACCAGGAGCACCTGATGCATGCCCATCCACATTACATTTGATCCAGCCTGGAAGAGGAGGGTGCCAACGGAAACTAGTAATTTTAGGAGCTTTACGGGCAGAAACTCGAAGGCCAAAAAACTTGATGACGCGGAGATCCTCCTGCGAGTTGTGCATACTACCTAGTTTAGAGTGGTCCGCCTCTTTCATAAGGGCCATGATGGTCACCGTGATGTGATCTTCCTGGAAGGGAGACAAATGATCGCTATGCATGAGCGAATTACGAGTAGTCCAGATGAGCCAGACGTAGGAAACAACAAACAACCTCCATAGCGAATGAACTTGAGTGCTTGCCTTGATGTTAATGCATTTAAGAAGAAAATCCATGAAGCTGTCCGCAGCAAGGTCTTTTAAATGGAATCCAAAAGCTGTAACAAAATGGAACAAAACTTTGGAGGAAATAGCGCACGTAAGGAACAAGTGATCGAGATTCTCACTATAAGCGCGGCACAGCTAGCACATGGACGGGCCATTGATACCTTTGGACTGAAGGACCTCCCAAGTGAGTAATACGCCTCTGATAGCTTTCCAAACCACAATAGAGCGTCGCCTGGGGATGAAATTACCCCATATCCATGATCCCCAGGAAGTCTCCGGGAATGATGGCCGCAAGAGCCTATATGCAACCTGGGAGGAAATGTTACCATGTGTGGTTCTAATCCACACTAGTCACTAATGGGTTGATCAAAAAACTCCCTCAGGCCCGCCGGGATGTCCAACACATCCGCAATGATGCATCCCGCCCAGTTGTCTAGCCAGAACCGAACTTTGGAATGGTATCCAACAATCCAGGCTTCATCCTCAATCAATCGCCTAGCATGAGCCAAGCAGGGGGAACGGATGGATGACGATAAATAATTATTCCAAGGGACACCATTCACAAACCATCTGCTCTTCAGGAAGCCAAGCGAGGGATGACCCTGTAGGATGTCCCAAGCCAGCTTCATAATGTATGCTTCATTCGCAGAGCGAAGAGACCTGATGCCAAGCCCCCTTCGGCGGTGGGGCAACAAATTCTTTTCCAACCTACAGAAAAATGATGTGTCTTATTTATGTCACCAGTCCAAATGAAATTGCGGCAAGCAGCTTCAATACGTTTGATGTGAGGTCGCGGCCATCTATAAATCATCATCGAGTGCACCGTGGAGGCAATGATCACATGATTGACCAGACAAATCCGACCAGTCATGGAAAGGGAGCTACCCTTCCAGCGTCCAAATTTTTGTAAGATAGCATCAGTGCACGCCCGAAAATATAGACTTTTAGGCGAACCAATGAAAATCGGACAACCAAGATATTTAAATGGGTAATGTCCCGTGGTAATACCATAAGCAGCAAGCACTCGGCGTTTGAGACCAGTGTTGACAAATTTGCCGAAGTAAATTCTTGATTTGGCAGGATTATGTTTTTGACCTGAGACCGCCGCATATTGAACAAGTACGACATGAATGGAGTCGATCGACGCATTGTCACCTTTGCAAAAGAAAACAATATCATCTGCATAAAATAAGAAAGGCGGGAGGCGAACTGATCTGCTAGCGAGGCCAAGCTGAATATCTCCAGAGTTGATTCGATGAGTAATCCAAAGTGCAAGGACTTCCTCGGCCAGACAAAAAAGCAGCGGAGACAAAGGGTCCCCCTGACGAACCCCACGGCCACAAGAAAAGAATCCTCGAGGAGAACCATTAATAAGCACCGAAACCTTGGCTGAGGAAAGGATGGAATGAATGAGAGAGCAGAATTTAGGACTAAAACCCAGACGACGAGCAGCCTCCAATAAAAAGTCCCAACGAACATTGTCAAAAGCTTTCGTGATTTCAATTTTAAGGCCAATCCCTCCCTTTTTAGAACTGTTCAAACTGTTAAAACATTCAGACGCGATAGCAATGCAGTGATGAATGTTTCGACCAGGGATAAAGCCAAATTGCAACGGGTTGAGATGCTTGCCAAGAATGGGGCCAAGCCTGTCCGAAATAATGCGAGTGAAGATTTTGAATAGAAAATTGCACAGATTAATCGGCCGGTAATCTTCAACCCGGTCAGCACCCTCTTTTTTGGGAACAAGGACAATGAAATTGTTATTAATACCCCTGGGCATACGGCCATGAATGAAAAAATATTGTACAGCCTTGCAAAGATCATGTTGAATGAAGGA
Organism: Hygrophila difformis; assembly: GCA_030278955.1. Lineage (NCBI taxonomy): Eukaryota > Viridiplantae > Streptophyta > Magnoliopsida > Lamiales > Acanthaceae > Hygrophila > Hygrophila difformis. Next base: position 36,381,945 of record JAOANR010000012.1, on the reverse strand, counting down.
CCAGTACTTGTGATAAAACAGGCCACCAAATCCATCCGGCCCAGGGGAGCTGTCGGCCGAGAGATCCATCACCGCCTTGCGGACTTCCTCTATATCAGGCGTCTTAATTAGCTGCAAGTTCTCCTCTTCCGTGATAACCAGAGGCAGGAACTCCATGGTAGAAAAATATGGAGTGTCCGCAGGGGCCTGAAATAAGATTTTGTAATAATCAATAATATGGTTTGCAATGTCAACCTCATTCTCAGAAGTTACGTCACCAATGACCAGCGAATTGATGTTGAATTTGGCACGCTTCATCCTGAGGTATTTATAGAAAAAAGCCGTGTTGCGATCCCCATCTTGCAACCAAGCCGCCCTGCTCTTTTGTGATAAAAAATCATATTTCTCCCTCAATTTGTTATTGAGGTGAATGAGCGCGTCCACCTCCTCACAAAATAGCAACTCACTGTCTCCCTCATTGTCTAGACGAGTTTGGATCTCCAGGAGCTGATCGAAAGCAATGTTGACCTCCTAAAAAATGTTGCCGAAAGAGGCCGAGTTCCAAGCTTTGATAGCGCCTTTAAGACGCTTGAGCTTAGCCGCAAACATAGAAATCGGGTTCTCACCCGGAGCGTGAGCATGCCAGTCAGTTTCCGCCATGACAAAGAAGCTGGTGTCATTTAGCCACATGGATTGAAAACGGAACGACTTAGGAGAGGAGGTATTGGAACAGCATTTCAAGAATATTGGAGTGTGGTCTGAATTATGCCTTGCTAAAGAGGAGAGGGAAACATTGTCCCAGAGCGCCAACAAGCCATCTGAAACAAGAGCCCTGTCGATCCGAGAAGCTTTAATGTTCCTAGAGCAAGATCTTTTATACCAGGTAAATTTTCGCCCATGAAGGTTGATATCATTGAGGCCAGAAGCATTCATGAATTCCAGGAAGGCAGCCGTGCTCCTATGATCATTGCCCGGTGGATTCAGCCTCTCATGCGCACCCAATGTAGCATTAAAGTCCCCCATAACGATCACATTGTCGTACAAGAGGGATGCAATATCCGTCCAGAGTGCCAAACGAAGAGAATGATCATTATGAGCATGAACAAAGCCAATTCTGTAATCAGTGCTATTAAACTCGAAGTAAAAAATGATGGTTTGGTCCGAGGAGAATACCTGTCTGACTTTGAAGATGTAGATTGGATTATAGAAAGCCCAAATATTTGGACGCTTATTAGCACGAGAATTAACCCCACCAAGTTGAAGAGAGATGTTCTTCCAATAGAAATCTTTAATATCCGACAGGAGAATTTTAGGCTCCGCAATGGCAACCCAATATGGTTGGTGCTTATAACACAAATCTTTAAGCGCAATCTGGGACGACTGATTTCCAATCCCACGAATATTCCAAAATAGGACTCTCATTTTTTACGCCGGCCCTTGCCATGCTTAGGCGGCAGGTCATCCCTTTGTTTATCAGCAGCAAGATGCATCAAGTGACTGGCCGAGGTACTGGGAGTGATAATGTTGATTTGATGTCCTCTGGAGCGAGTGATCGGGCCCTCGTGCCGGGAGAAGGGACGAGCATGCTCAGCTTCAATGCCATCTTGTGCAGAGCAAAATGGAACGATCTGATTTTGTGGAGGGATATTAGCACCAGGAAGCGGATCGTCAATGTCCGGCTGTGAATCCACCACCGGAGCAGAGACCGAGTCAGGGTCAGCGTTATAAATAGCAAGTTGCAATTTTGGTCCCGCCAAGTCATCATCTCTATGCCCCTCACAATCAAGAATGCCGCCTGAGGGTTCCTCCACTGGAAGTCGGCCAGCAGCAGGAGGGTCACCAGCCTCCTTCGTTTGGAAAACCTCAAAGTGATTCAAAGTGGACAGATCCGGAGCTTCATGGGTGTTACTCACGACGCTATTAGGTTTCCATGTTCGCTTGGGGGCAACAAAATCCTCAGCTGTCCCCTCATCAGGATGATTATTCTTAGGCTTCGGCTTACGCTTTTTACAATCTTGCGGCAAATGGCCCATAGTGTGGCAATTGGTGCAATAGGCCGGAATGTTTTCATAAGACAGCGACACGTGAATAAAGGAGTCTGGAAGATCCAGTTTGACCGTTTGCGGAAGCTCTTCCAAGACATCAACTTCCACCAAGACACGGACAAAGTGCCCGAGTGTACCGCACGCTCATCGATTTTCATCACGCTACCCAAGACCTCAGCTATTTTTTTGATAATGATTTTGTGCCAAAGTTCAAGGGGGAGTTCATAAATTCGAACCCACAGAGGAGCGAGGGAAGACTTCACCTTGTAAGGATTGAAGTTCGGAATCCAGGGTTGCACCTTGATTCGGCCATGACCAAAGTTATAAAATTTAGTTTGCAATAATTCCTCACGCAATGCTGCATCGTCAATAAGCGCGTTGTAATATCCTCGACCAATTGGAATAATGAACAAGGCGATACCCCACAATTTTGATAGAAGCGACTCCAGATTGTTGTGCGACAAAGGCTTCTGACCTTGATCAAGAAGCACCCTAATAATCACAAAATTGGAAAAAAGTTTAAGTCTTTCCTCAATGAATTGTTTTTCCAAAGTAATAGAAACGATGTCGCCGATCGATCCGGCGGCCGCGCCACCGGAGGGCAGGCTCCTCCTTCACTTAGGGCCGCACGAAACTTCTTAAGCGAATCCGATTCATGTTGCACGTGCTCACGTCGAAGGGTATCAGCGTAAGATGAGCCCTTGGAAGGCGACCGAATATGGGCGTCCACGCCTTCATCATGGGGTGACAGTTGTGGGGCATCAGACATCCGCCCGCCGAGGGCATCAGGGCAAATCAATAAGGCCGAGGGGGCCATGGCAGCATGCCTAGGCGCGACAACAGGCGTAGCTTGGGGCTGTCGAATAAATCCTTCCACCCATGGGAAGGCTTCGCAAAGGCGAGTCAGGTCACCAGGAGAGTAAGTGCGAGTACGGGAGATGGAGGTGAAGGGATTAGCGGGGGAAGACTCCGCCGGAGAGGCCATGGCCGGAAAAGGTTTAAGGAAGGGCGGCTAGGGTTTTCAGAGAGGCCATCTTCTTTCTCAAGCTTTCAAATTATTTAACTCTACCTAATTTGTGTATAAGTCTCCAACTACATACGCAAATTATAAAAGGCTTGAAAGTTTGACTAAATCTATGCAAGACTGCTTAAAACCACACCAAAACGGAAGAAAACAACAAACGACAGTTGGAAAGGATGGGGAAAATTACCAAGCTACAAGCAATTAAGCTCCTATTTTGTAATTCAAGCAGTTACATTCATGAGATCTTTCAACTTTCAAGCAATTCAAGTCTTTGTCTCCCTTCTACAATCCAATTTCAACACAAATAACAACACTACATTCATCTTTCTCAAGACCTCCCAACATCAAGAACTCAATTATACGGATCAATAAAAAAATTACACAACAATTAACAAAACCAAGCCAACATTACATAACCTATACCTAGATTCAAGAATCCCCAACTTATTCAACAATAAAAAATCAACAATCGAAAAGTTCATCATTAAAAACCAGAAACTTCCATATATCCTATCCCGAATGCCAGTAAGCTCAAAGCCTGAAACTTCATACCTTCCATTTTATAATCAACTTATATTGCTTATAGTAAAATAACCAAGCTATAGCTTATAGATTCCACGATGTATTATAAGATTTCTTAAACTGCATCAACAGTTACTTGTGGACATTCAAGTTGTCTGAAACCAAATATAGGTGGAAGGTACCCAAACTAAAAATATTCATCAATATCAATCTTTACGATCTGTCTTCCTTCAGCTCTATTATTCTATCATGAATCGGTCATGACAAAAAATTTTGCAACATAAAAATATAAAGCAATATAATTTGTCATAGACAGAAAGGAGGAAGGGTATCTATTAATTTTCCTTCCAAACATGAAATAACTTCTAGAAGAGACCAACTGTTGTTGCATGCGAGCATAAGAACAAGTTAAATTTTTACAGCTACTATTAGTAAATCAAAGAGTTGTGGACTGGATACACTTTTGTGAATATGCAGCTTATATAATAGTACCTTCCATATGAACGTGTAGAAGGATGTGATCGATGCTTTATCGTTCAAGTGGACAGATTTTGTGCAGATCCACAGCAAAAATCCCAACACTGTGTTTGTTATTACAAGCACCAATCCATAGTATGAAATGGTGATATATTAAAGCATAGGTTTACCGTTGTCCACTTGCTCCAACCCAATGAGGAAGTTGCTCCCACGAAGAAAGCAATGGCGTACGCCATTTCAAGAAGTGAAATGCAGATCCAAAATACCCGTCAGTCACAATGGCATCACCAAAATCCAACCTTGTTAAAACTTGTTAGCCTGATTTATTATTATTCAATAGTTGGAATCGAGTAACTGATAACTGACCCTCTCTTGGCCCAATCGGACAGTTAGAGATTGAACGCCGTATATCTTGTCCCCAACTATATCTGGAATGTCCTGCAGATAAAAATTCAAAAACTCTACATGTTGCTTATAGAAGGCACACATTTATCATGGTGTCTGCTTTCAATGCATCGATGAAAGTTTGCTGTTAGAAAGTTAGCACACTCGATGTGTATCCTGATAATGTGACGAGAGTTCACCTTAAATAATGCAATGACAACTGAGAAGAAGCTCATGAATGCAATTGCGAAGATCACCGGTTTCGCCAGGACTGCAGGCCGGCCATACAAATACATCTGAAAACAGATAACCACATTCTCATGTCCACATCTATGAAGCATATGTAGCAATCAGATATTTAATTTGTACCATACCTGGGCATGCAAATAAAATGCGATCTACATGACTACAGCTCGTACAGTGAAAATGCACATTGCTGCCAGTAAAGCAAATCTCTTCCATCTCAAAAAGGGTAACTGTAAATGTTAGGACAAGAAGGATTAATCTATGCCTAATATGAATAATAATCTACTCTTGACTCAAGGAATTTTGCTTACATCAATAGAATATACAGAACCGAGTATGAAACCAACAAAAAGAGCCCAAAATAACGGTCGGGATCCCACAACCCAACTGAGCCAAAATCTCAACAAATAGGAAGACAACAGCACTCTTTCACTGAGCAAATGTTTTGTCGATAAATATAATGCAAGATCTCACCGAACTCCAAAAGAATTGGAAAATAACCTTTTACCCACCAAAATGGCAGAGGATGACACAATTGCCACGCCAGTTGTGAATGAATATTCGCCAGATGCCACCGGAAGATCTAGTTTATTTACCTGAAAAAAAAATTTTAATGAGTGATTTAAGAATCATCAAATCCAAAAACAGCAGAACTATATGTCCAAGTAATAAGTCCTCAATCAAATTAATTCTGGAAAACTCAATTTTTCCAATGCAGAGCCAACCTTATCTATCTCTACATCAAACTGTTGATTTAACCCAACTATGTATACATTCATCAACAATGCAGCAACAATGGCCTGCAGGATAAAGAATGATGCCTATGTAAGTGAGAATTCGTGTCTGAGTCAATATATTTGAACAAATAGAAACCATGGCATACCACCAGCACCCCAGTGAAAAATATTGGGGAAAAATCTAAGAGATTCTTAACTGCAAGGAGGGAAATGGAGATTATACTCAATGTATGTTCATGGAAAAGGATTGTAAGTTTTCTTATGCTACACTTATTATATTGATATGAACTGAATGGTAAAACAAGAATACAAAATCTAACCGTTCCTATAATTGTGTGAGGCCGTGAAGACCTGTAGAAAGCATCTAATGCAAGCCGTGCAGACCTCCAAGGATATTGGGAAGGGTCGCATTCAAGAGAGCGTTCCCCAGTTGAATTCGCTATGTACTTCGACCGATTCCTAGAACCTTAACAATTTGAGCACATTTTGTGCCTTCACTGAGACCAATCATTGTTTCCGCAGAGATCTAGCAATTCACCAAAAAGAGGAAAGGAATACAATTACTCAATAAAGATGAGAAAAACATGGCAGATCATAAAGTATAGATATCACCCAAAATACAATAATAGTCACTTACGATATTAACTTAGGGGAAGTCATTCTCAATGCCAACCGTAGAAGCCATTGTCGTCTTACCATTGTCCATAAGACAAATTAATAAACAAATAACTTACACACGAATTAAGTAAAAACTCAACAGTTACCAGACACTTGGGCCTTCCAGAAGGCAAGTAACAAGTTTAGAGGTACTTAATGCTATAAGGTTCCACATGCTACAGAACCATTATAATGTTTTTGGTCTCTCCTCCAGAAAAAGTGACATGATAGTATAACATAAAACTTACTTTTTCCACTGAGAAAGACTCGTAATGAAAATCTATATCAACTGAGCAAAATACAGCATGATATATTTGATTCAAAACATAATACTGTGTTTAAATGACTTATAACATCCAAATGCTACCCACACAAAGAGATTATCCAATTATATAATACACTCCTATCGCAAATATTGTAAAAGGACATTAAAACTGCCAAAAAAAATATACAAGGAAACAGACAAGATAGCAAGTCAGCAACATACCAATCTCAGATAAGGTTGATATCTGGGGCAAGAAAAGAATTTTCCTTCATCTTGTTTGTATGAATCTGAAGAATTTGTAGTCGGCCACTTTCATTAGGAAGGCTGATCTCCACTTGAACTTCCAAACGTGCAGGACCGAATTTTTTGTTTTTCAAAAAAATAACAATTTAATATAGCTTGATATTTTTAAACTCTAGAAAAATGTTAGTAATTGCATTCCATTAGCCTGTGAGTGGAATCTCTGAACATATGAGGTTCTGACAATTGAAATGTAACAGGAAATAATATATTCGTGTATTTAGCTCATTAGAGCTTCATCAAGCAAATCTTTTCTGTTTGTCATTCCAGTGAGGAGAACATTATTCAGTTATTCCACACCATTAATCTACTACCATCCAACATAACACTTTCCCTGAAAGAATAATGGTGTGAATAATGATTTCAACCCCAAAACCACTTGAGCCACTCTACGCGCCAAAAAAAAGGAAAAAGGAAAAAGAAACATAGAAATTAATCAATGAAAAAGAGCGCAACAATTTCTATATTTAACAAATTACTTACCACAGTTAAAACAACTTCCTGTCTCCGAACTATGATAAAAGAATCATTGACAAGAGACTGTAAACCCCGACAAGACTCAAGACTCACTAGAGACTCAAGTTAAGATCCCTACAAAGCTTCGAAAATGAAACAAGAACTCAGGGTTGACTCAACTAAAGTCGAGATTCTAAGAAAGCTGCAAAAATCAAACAAAGCTTAAAAATACTTACAACATTTTTAAAGGAGGAAACAAGTTCTGAGCAAAAGTATAAAGGGCATGGCCCTGGAATTCCCAAATGCAGCATGATGTAAAATATTACAGAATGTATTGGCAATTTGCAGCGAAAAAAAGAATGAAAAAAGGGAGGAGTCCAGCTACTTACAGCATCATTTCCAGCAACGAATGCTCCTGAGACTGCAGTTATCCCAATAAGAATACTTACTGGGAGAGCAATTCTCCTGACTTTTGCTGCCCCTCGGACCCAGGCTATAGATTCCACAGGAGGTTCAGGCATGACAACTGAAAGAGCAGTCCACAAAAGCCCAGAGTAGATAACAAAAGCCGAAGTCAAATGGGCTGTAAGGCGGTATGGACTTACCCTTGGTTCGGCATACTCAGATACAGGTTCCTGAGCAAATGAAACAACAAACCATTTTATTAAATTGTGTCTCAATTACAGTATCAGATAAAATAGCTCAATGCACAGTAATGACTAAGTTATTACCTCCAAACGACTCTTGACAATCCACCACCCTATTAGTCCCTGCCCCACACCAAGAGCAAATAATCCAGAGAGTCTAAGTGCCAATGGGAGTGTAATATATCCTTTGCCAAGAAAGTATGAGAAGGGTAGTGCAAACATAATGCCCAATGTTCTTCCCCGCATACGATGGGCATACTCAATCCAGTATATGAACTTAAAGTCCTCAAGATGCATCCCTTTATAGAAAATACAGGAAAGTCAATATTAAAGTAGCTATCGAATAATATAGAAAACTAAAAAGACCCGACTTATAAGTGTTTCACACTATGACAATGTAGAACATGCTATTGGAAAGATATGAGAGAGAGAGAGAGAGAGAGAGAGAGAGAGTCACAATTGGAACACCAAGGAAATGATTAAGTAGTAACCAAGCATCAATAGTCTTATAAAAGATCACAAATTGTAACATTCTGCTTCAACTTAACATGAGAAAGATATGAAATTGATTCACCTTAAAAGCCACACAGATAGAATCACCAAAGACTGAATTATATAAATAGTTAACCTGATAAGTCAAGCTTTTTCCCCCTCCAGTGGGCATTAAAACAAAAACATCACATCCACTCATTGAAGCATTGATCACCTCTCTTTGGTTTGGGCGGAAAGATGGATTGCCAAATACCTTTTTGTTATTAGCCTGAAAATCAAATCAGCAAACAGATTTTTAGAACACCAGCAGAAATGAAGTTGAACAATGCATTATAATACAAACCCCTAGCTTCTTTGTCCAAGGAAATTCCCTGCTACTCCACTTTTTGTCAGATGAACCATCTATATAATTAATGTCAATAACCTTAGCAATATATGATTCTCGGAACAGTGGTGCATTTGAAACCCCAAACCCTTCAGATGAATAAGGCATGGATGATGTAGCCCATTGATCAAACCCATGAACCTCGTTATTTCCCTGAAACTGGGAATCAAGTTTCATAGGATCAATTCTAAATGGTACTGTTGGAGGGGTCTCAAACTGAAAAGCCACTGGATCAGCCTATCATGCAATTGACAGTAAAAGCTTGAATTAATCATATACATCATAGTAACATGTACGTAGTCAAATGAAGTCAATGAAAGAAAAAAAGAAAAAATAGTCCAGACTCCAGAGCTCTATGAATGCTCTCAAACCCTTTGAAAATGCAAAAAAAAAAAAAGAAAAGAATAAAACTATATAGGGACCGGGGTAATTCGATCAAGAAAAAAGAACAAAATCATGAAAAGGAATGTAAAGTTAACCAATACAAAGCTTCCACAAATAACCATTCGATTCTAAATGCATCTAAATGCAAAGAAGACATCAAATGTTCGAAAAAAAGAAATTGCACACAAAACACATCTGAAGGAATAATTTAACCAGCATAATAAAAACTTCAATTTGACAATAATTTTCGCAAGCATAAATCAGTAAGTGATAATGAAATAAGGCAAAATAATAAACTACATGGTCTCACGTACTCAGAGCGACGCACCAGGTACCGCAGAAGGACAGTTACGGAGGAAGTTTTTGTGTGTTCACTTCTAAAAGAATAATAGAACTAACGATTATCATATGTAATGAGCTTGACATAAAATTCCTATCCAAAAGGGTGAAGAATATTTATTTCTACCTGTATCTTAATTTTAAGCAGATATACTGATGATTACAATGTTGAGGAATGAGCATTATATGGAACAGTGTTTCTCGGCTAAGTGCAAACTGCAAAGAGTAGATGAAATCAAGCAGAAGGCACCGAGACAAGCCAGCAGGTACCAAATACATAATACAGAAAATAAGAGGTGGCGGTTAATATGAAGTCACTGAATGCAATTTACTATCCAAATGATGGTATCATAGTAACATGTAAGTAGTCAAAACAATAAATCATATCCAAATTAAAATGACATCTATAGCCGACTGCAATTCACTGACATTTTTCCATGTCTTCAGCATCCAAAGTCAACTCTACAGTTATTTGTGTGGAAATAGCAAAATTACCAGTAAGCTTTGTTGAGTTGATCCATCCATTATGGTTTTCTCTGAACTCATGCCTGCAAAACAAGTGCAAACAATTACCCAATCATTATGAAGGAAAGAATTGCTAGGGATAGATTATTCAAATTATATATATCCAGCTGACATGAACATAGTAAATGTGTAAACAAACCTATAGATGTTACTTCAGCACATGTAGGAAAAATAAAGTAACAATCAAGATACGTGCAAGAGCTTGCAGGTTGTGCAAATCCGTCGGTTCGCCTTGATGAACAAAACAACTGTAAAGAAAAGGTACATGGGTAGAGAACAGATGAGTTTCTAAGTGGATCAAACAAAAAGCACAGAATTAAGACGGTCATTAAGATTGAGATATGCAACTAATGCGCCATTTACAAAAATGCTATGCAAAGGATTCACAAAAGCCATTTATAGAACATGCGGGGAAATAATGAAGTAAAATTACTTACTTTACAAAAACTTAAACTATTAAACCTTTCAATCTACATAGAAATCACAAACTCAACAATATTGATTGTACTGAAGTAACTAAGAGATGCAAAAACAACATAAGTTCCACTCAATTATATATGATTCTTTCAATTTGTGGCACCCAAAAAATTGATGAATGGATACCAGTATTTTTACACATTAGGCAAGTACCGATCTGGTGGACACAAGTATGATTCCATTCATTGGTAAGGAAATGCGAACATAATCATGTGTAGAATTATGACAATGTAACAACACCACCTGTACAATAAAACAACAGCACCTGATTAGCCATGGTGGAGAATTACGAACTCGCCTTAGGAATCTTATCCCTAATCGATTCCAAGAAATCCAATCATAAACCCTAAATCCCCAAACCCCTCAACATAGAAAATGAAGGAAATATCGTAAGACAGAATTGAACACCCACCAAAACCAATGACAACTCAAGTCTAAAAATTCTTACACACAGATGAAGCTCCTTAGAGAGAGCTGGACAGAAAGACATTTGGATTCGCGCAGGAAGAAGCGGCGGATTCGGGTAGGGACCTGGCATGGCGGAGGCGTTTGTGTTGGGGTCAGCGACTGCGATTGCAGTGGAGGCGCAGAAAGGCGCCTAGGGAGGCACCACGGTCGCAGCGCCGCAGTTCCCGCAGGGATGACGACGCCGGAGATGAGGTGAGATCAGAGGCGAGAGACTCGGAGATAGTTCGTACGCCGCCGATTTTATGATTCCAGAGGTCGGCGACGATGCGTGAGTGGGGCGGACTGGCTAGGGCACAGCGGCGGACGTTGTGCAGGCAGGGAGGGCGTCACACGTGGGGGAGACAGCGTGGGTGCAGAGAGGAAAGGCGTGCGGAGGGCAGCGGCGAGCAGGTGAACGGAGGCGCTGGGACGGCGGTCGACGCAGCAAGGGTTTACGGGGTTGGATTTGGGTGATGTTTGAGATTGAGACGAACGAAAGAAAAGAGATGAAGAAAGTGAAGGGATTGGATGCGACGGAGCTTTCCACCAAAAAAAAAAAGGGAGGGGGAGAAATGAGACAGAGTAGAATCGATCCCAGATAAGAACGATGGAATCCACGAATATTTTGATCCAAGGGTCACAATTTCAATCCGATGTTTGATCCAACGGTAGGGATTCAAATTCAGATTTGCAGAAGTTTGGCAAACTTCTCTTATAATATATAGAGAAATAAATTTCCCCTCTAACAACTATGTGGACCCCATCATATACTCACAAATCAACTATACCTTAATTCACGTGCCCAACAGTAAAATGACGTTACTAATGGGATGGAGGGACAATAAAATATATATTCCAAATCTATACGATTAGACAATTCTAACAACACCACACTTGATTATTTTTCTCTTCTTACATCATTATGATAATATTGAGTCAAAATTAAACAATATATAGTGTCAAAAGTCAAATATAAAAATTATAAAATGGAAAGAGGGGAATAATCAAGTTTAATCACACCGCTTTAATTACTAAACATCACTACCTAAATTATCGTGCCCAAAAGAAAGGGATTATAATTAAAGAGGGAGTATCAATCGACGTCAGGCGGGTTATGGGGCTGTCCTTCGCGGATATTCTGGTGATTGGAAAGGCGGAGTTTCTGGCTTCTTGGTGATGTTTTGTTTTTGCAGGCTAAGATAGTGGGAAGTTTGCAGGGTCTTCTCCTTGCTAAGGATGCTGGTATTGAGGAAATTTGGTGCGCTTGCGATTCTCAAGAGGCGCTTCAGCTACTTCGCTCCTCATTTGATGAGAACCACTGGCTTCTGTTTTCTCCTTCATATTCAGGAGCTTCGTCGCGAGTTTAGAGTGTGTCATTTTGATCACATTCTCCGTGAAGGTAATGCAGTGGCGGACTGTTTGGCTAAATTGGGTGTTAATAATGATATATTTTTACCACTTGGGCATATTCTCCAGATATTGTAAGGCTCCTTTTGGCAGTCGATGCAGCTGGCACGTGGATCCCGCGGAATTAGCTAATCCTCATTGTTTTTTCTCTCGTTCCCTTTCCTAGCTTTAATTGGTTGTTGAGCAAAAAAAAACAAATAAAAAAAAAAACTATCAAGTAATCCGGTACCCCACCCAAAAAGAAAAGAACTTTTACTCAAGTCCGACCAATTTAATGAAGGGTACAAATTCGCAATCAGTACATACTTGATACTTCCAAAAAAGCCTGTGCACCCTAACTCCGCCCATTCCATTCTCCAATTAAGATAACCATATATGAAATGTTGAGGTAATTAAATCTATATATTATTAAAACCATTAGTGGTCAACCAAGTCAACATTTAATGTGGTGACTCCATTCTAAATTTTCAATTTTCTTAGATTTTTGCATTTTCTATTAATTAAATTTATATTTTGTATTTGTTATTTATTTACTATTTATTTATGTCAAAATATTTATTGATTTGGATATGGAAATCCTCATTTTCATTTTTAAAAAGATATGAAATTTTCAATTTATATGGAATTCCTATAATTACAAATTTTAAAAGATTTGAAATTTGAAATTTGTATATTTGCATTTTATTTATATCAGATTTTGGATTTTTTTATTTATTTATATTAGATTTTTGAACTTTTATTCCAACAATTTTTATTTTTACACAATTTTCAGTTTTTAAAATATATAAAATTTTTAACTTATATGGAATTCCTACAATTTTTAGCTTTTTAAAGATTTCAAATTTTGATTGTGCATTTATTTATTTATTTATTTTAGATTTCTGTATTATTTATGTATTTATTTTAGATTTTGCATTATTTTATTCAAAATGCCAAAAAAGAAAAGCGAGGCATAAATAATGGGATAGAATTAATATTATTTATTTTAGTTACATAAAAAATAATAAAAATTAAAACTTAAATAGGCTATCAGAGGAATGTGATTTCCATTTTTTGACCATAATGAGGCGATTTTAACAACATGCGGTCCGCTTTGGCCCTTTTGTGGGTCCGACAGCCTTGTAATGGCCCAAAATTTTAAATGAAAAAAATAATGGCTAAAATATGAAAATTGATCATTCTGATGGCATAAAAAATTATTATCTCCAAAAATAATTCAAAACGATTATAATTATTAAGGGAAATGTTAAAATTCATATTCTTTGGATAATTGGTTTAAAGTAAATTAATTATTTTCATAAAGCATATAATAAATAAAAGAATCTGCTTTATAAAGAGTTATTGGAAGTGCGAACAAATCCATCAGTAAATAAAGAAAAATTTTATTATTTAATCTATTTTTTAAGAAATAATTCATTAGTCTATATTTTAACAGATTTGTAATTGACGGAATAACAAATATAAATATAGCTTTATTAGGAATTGAAAGGCTAATTGCTGCAAAGTATATAAGTTTGAAAATTTTCTCTGGAATGCCGATACTGAATGAAGTTATAACGTCTGAAATATATAATCTATTGATACTAGAACAGACATATTTATAATAAGGAAGAAATGAAGGCGGGTCATGCTAAGCTATTATCTTTCCTGATTGGTGAACATAATATTTATAATAAAATAATGCATGTAGTTTGTAACACCCCGATTTAATTAACTCATAATTAATTAATTTAATTATGGTTAATTAACAAAAGACTTAGTATGTGGATTATTTTGTAGGAAATGAAGATTTAAGTGGGGGAAATAAGTGAGTTCAACTCACAAGATAGTAAGAGTCAAGTGCTCAAATGGGTGCAATGTGGTCAAGACAAGTGGTGTAGACCTTTTAACCTACATTTCGACCCGACCCGGATCCATTTTGACTCTTCAAAATCTGATTTTGGGTGTTGGAAACCCATTTCCTCATCCTCTCTTCCCCTCATTCCCGTCACTATTTTTGGGAAGGCTAGGGTTGGTGCCAAATCCTCCCAAATCCTTGATTTTATGCTCAAATCGGTTGGGATTTTGGTCAAGATAGTTGGGGTAAGTGTTTCTCTTGCAATTTCCTTGCTTTTTCATGTGTTTGGAAGGGATTTTGGGGGCTGTTTTTGAAGTGACGAAAATTGGGGATTTTTGTCAAATCTTATAGATCGGCTTGGAATTTGTGTTAAATCCTTGATTGGGAGTTGCAAATCAGTTTTGGGAGTTAAGGTAATGCTTTTGGTTGAGTAATTTCAGTTTTTGAGCTTCCAATGGGTTCATGATGAAGAAATCATGTTCTTGGATGATTTTTGATGTTTGGAGTTGATTTTTGATGTTTGGATTGGATTCTTGTAATTTAGGCTTGGAATTTCAGATTGGAAGCTTGGAGGTTGAGAAGAGGAGCTTGGAGACTCATCTACATATCAGGCAAGGGTAGAGATAGGCCTAAATGGGGGCATAATCGGTGGAATGGCCGGAAATCGCCATTTCCATCGTTTCTGTCGTGTCGGCGCGCCCCCGACGCGCGAGCGCGCGAGCAGCGCGCGAGGACACGAACGTCACGACGTCCGTGTCAAGTCCGCGCGGGGTTGGCGCGGTTTTTCCCCAAAAACCGCGCGGGGAGCGCGCCAACCCTGCTGTTGCGGCGTTCTGTTTGCTCGTTTTTCCGATTCTTCGTCCTTCGTGTTCCTTAGTTCTTCTTATGCTTCTAGCATGCCATAACTATCATTATGCTCACAATCTTTGAACTTAGTTGCGATTAGCGGTGATCTACTATGCCTTAGTTAAGATCGAGTCTTGTTTCGCTTCTATGTTGATGTGAGAGTTAGTGCCGATATGTGGGACTTGGCACACCCCTGATTACACTTAACTCGCGATGAGTTGTTTATTTTGTCATGACGCGTAATTTACGTATTGACATGTGTGGAATTGAATCTGAATATGTGTTGGTGCCGATATGTGGGGCTTGGCACACCCTTGATACTTAACTCGCGATGAGTTTTTGATGCCGATACGTGGGAATTGGCACACCCCTGATTATACTTAACTCGAGATGAGTTGTTTATTTTGTCCTGATGCGTTGATTTACGTATGGACATGTGATTGAATTGAATCTGAATATCTGTGATGATATGTGAATATCTGTGATGATATGAAATGCCACGACGGTAGGATACGCTATGCTTACGATTCGGTATCCGATTGGGCATAGTGGGATCTCTACCCAGAAGCATTGAGACTGAAAAGGATTTATATCCTAGTCTGATTTTGGCTGGAAAGGGCTCATGACCCTTAGCCTGACCCGCTTGCCGTAAGCCACGATCTCAGCTGTTAGTGTCCGCGGCGGGGGCACTGTGGGTATGTCTCTCGACCATTAAGGGGAGTGGACCCTTATATGGGAGGGAATACCGACCATGGTACCTAGGTGCGCGCTAGACATGCTTATGTGTTGCATTTAGGGTAGATAGACACTTTAGGTCATAACATTTCATCTCATCATCCATCATTCATCTTATTTGCAGTGGTTGAAGCACCGGTATGGGACGGTGTGATGTTTACTTATTCGCATTGTTCAATTTTTATGTTATGTCTAACAAATGTTTAAAAACGTAATATACCTCCACCTATATGTATAAATATACTTCTAGGGAATCAAGTTAATTCTTGTTTCCCCTTATGCCGATTCTTCTATTCTTGCTCAGTACCTTGTACTGACCCTTGCTATGTTTTTATGTATAGATATTCCCGGGGAGGACGCAGAGCCTGAGCACGATGTGGGGTTTGGGGATGAGTGATCTACCTAGAGATGCATTAGCATGTTGTGGACTTATGTGCTTGTCTTGAATATTATACTATGTACTGTCTTGTGTTTACTGGATATCTCTGACAGGTTGAGATGAGACTGTTATGTCGACTGTGATGTCGCATGAATAAGGCTTGTAAGCCGGACGTCTGTTATGATGAGAGGTTTCCTTTCTGGATTTGTATTATGATTCATTGGCTTCCTGTTTACTTGGCTACGTGTTATTGATCTTAAATTGATTGGCCAACAGTTTAAGAGAGGTAACACGGCAGTGACGTCACAGAAATTTGGTTTTAAATTTTTGGGGCGTTACAGGTTGGTATCAGAGCCATGTCTGCTCGTATGTGCTTAGAATTCTAACACAAGCATGTGGTGAGATGTGTGGGGGAAAGCATATAGTGTAGGAATTGCATCTAGCTCTGCTTATATTCTTGTAGATTGCATTGTTTTTGGTTATCTGCGTGCCCTATAGGGGTGGATTGTGGTTTGTGAATCAAACCAGGATCAATCCTTGGGGATATTCCGGGAGATCTATACTTAATAATTGATGTTCGGTAAAGAATTATTCTTGTTTACCGAGTGTCCCTGTTGTCTCTGAGTTCGGGGATGTATTTCCCGACTAAATTCTTGGTCTCCCATCTGCTCGGGAGATTGATTTTACTATTGAGCTGATGCCTGATGCAGCTCATATTTCTAAGGCTCCTTACCATATGATTCCTGTGAACTGAAGGAGTTGAAGGATCAATTGAATGAGCTTACCTGTAAGGGGTATATTTAGCCGAGTAGCTCACCTTGAGGAGCTCCTGTTTTGTTTGTTAAGAAGAATGATGGGTCCTGAACTCATTGAACAGACCACGGAAGTGGTACGAGTGATCAGAGACAGAATGAAGGAAGCTCAGGATCGTCAGAAGAGTTATGCTGATTTGTCCAGGAGAGACATTGAATTCGAGATTGGGGATTGGGTACTCTTGAGAGTGTCACCCACGAGTGGCATGAGACGATTTGGGAAGAAGGGGAAACTGAGTCCCAGATTTATAGGCCCCTATGAGATCACTAAGAAGATTGGGAAGGTCGCTTACCGGTTAGAATTGCCAACTGAGGTGGGAAAGGTGCACAACGTTTTCCACGTCTCTCAGTTGAGGAAGTTTATCTCGGATCCTAACAAGGTTATACAACCAGAAGAGGTAGAGTTGGATGACAACCTAGAATACGAAGAATACCCCGTGGCGATTCTAGACACTAAAGAAAAGGTACTCGCAATAAGGTGATCAAAATGGTGAAAGTACCTTGGTCGAGACATGGCGTAGAGGGTGCCGCTTGGGAGACAGAGGACAGCATGGCGGGGCGTTATCCTGAATTGGATTTGACTCCAATTCAGTGAAGTAATGACCTTAACCCATACTTTTTCATTCGAGGACGAATGATCCTAAGGGGGAGAGATTGTAACACCCCGATTTAATTAACTTATAATTAATTAATTTAATTATGGTTAATTAACAAAAGACTTAGTATGTGGATTATTTTGTAGGAAATGAAGATTTAAGTGGGGGAAATAAGTGAGTTCAACTCACAAGATAGTAAGAGTCAAGTGCTCAAATGGGTGCAATGTGGTCAAGACAAGTGGTGTAGACCTTTTAACCCACATTTCGACCCGACCCGGATCCATTTTGACTCTTCAAAATCTAATTTTGGGTGTTGGAAACCCATTTCCTCATCCTCTCTTCCCCTCATTCCCGTCACTATTTTTGGGAAGGCTAGGGTTGGTGCCAAATCCTCCCAAATCCTTGATTTTATGCTCAAATCGGTTGGGGTTTTGGTCAAGATAGTTGGGGTAAGTGTTTCTCTTGCAATTTCCTTGCTTTTTCATGTGTTTGGAAGGGATTTTGGGGGCTGTTTTTGAAGTGACGAAAATTGGGGATTTTTGTCAAATCTTATAGATCGGCTTGGAATTTGTGTTAAATCCTTGATTGGGAGTTGCAAATCAGTTTTGGGAGTTAAGGTAATGCTTTTGGTTGAGTAATTTCAGTTTTTGAGCTTCCAATGGGTTCATGATGAAGAAATCATGTTCTTGGATGATTTTTGATGTTTGGAGTTGATTTTTGATGTTTGGATTGGATTCTTGTAATTTAGGCTTGGAATTTCAGATTGGAAGCTTGGAGGTTGAGAAGAGGAGCTTGGAGACTCATCTACATATCAGGCAAGGGTAGAGATAGGCCTAAATGGGGGCATAATCGGTGGAATGGCCGGAAATCGCCATTTCCATCGTTTCTGTCGTGTCGGCGCGCCCCCGACGCGCGAGCGCGCGAGCAGCGCGCGAGGACACGAACGTCACGACGTCCGTGTCAAGTCCGCGCGGGGTTGGCGCGGTTTTTCCCCAAAAACCGCGCGGGGAGCGCGCCAACCCTGCTGTTGCGGCGTTCTGTTTGCTCGTTTTTCCGATTCTTCGTCCTTCGTGTTCCTTAGTTCTTCTTATGCTTCTAGCATGCCATAACTATCATTATGCTCACAATCTTTGAACTTAGTTGCGATTAGCGGTGATCTACTATGCCTTAGTTAAGATCGAGTCTTGTTTCGCTTCTATGTTGATGTGAGAGTTAGTGCCGATATGTGGGACTTGGCACACCCCTGATTACACTTAACTCGCGATGAGTTGTTTATTTTGTCATGACGCGTAATTTACGTATTGACATGTGTGGAATTGAATCTGAATATGTGTTGGTGCCGATATGTGGGGCTTGGCACACCCTTGATACTTAACTCGCGATGAGTTGTTGATGCCGATACGTGGGAATTGGCACACCCCTGATTATACTTAACTCGAGATGAGTTGTTTATTTTGTCCTGATGCGTTGATTTACGTATGGACATGTGATTGAATTGAATCTGAATATCTGTGATGATATGTGAATATCTGTGATGATATGAAATGCCACGACGGTAGGATACGCTATGCTTACGATTCGGTATCCGATTGGGCATAGTGGGATCTCTACCCAGAAGCATTGAGACTGAAAAGGATTTATATCCTAGTCTGATTTTGGCTGGAAAGGGCTCATGACCCTTAGCCTGACCCGCTTGCCGTAAGCCACGATCTCAGCTGTTAGTGTCCGCGGCGGGGGCACTGTGGGTATGTCTCTCGACCATTAAGGGGAGTGGACCCTTATATGGGAGGGAATACCGACCATGGTACCTAGGTGCGCGCTAGACATGCTTATGTGTTGCATTTAGGGTAGATAGACACTTTAGGTCATAACATTTCATCTCATCATCCATCATTCATCTTATTTGCAGTGGTTGAAGCACCGGTATGGGACGGTGTGATGTTTACTTATTCGCATTGTTCAATTTTTATGTTATGTCTAACAAATGTTTAAAAACGTAATATACCTCCACCTATATGTATAAATATACTTCTAGGGAATCAAGTTAATTCTTGTTTCCCCTTATGCCGATTCTTCTATTCTTGCTCAGTACCTTGTACTGACCCTTGCTATGTTTTTATGTATAGATATTCCCGGGGAGGACGCAGAGCCTGAGCACGATGTGGGGTTTGGGGATGAGTGATCTACCTAGAGATGCATTAGCATGTTGTGGACTTATGTGCTTGTCTTGAATATTATACTATGTACTGTCTTGTGTTTACTGGATATCTCTGACAGGTTGAGATGAGACTGTTATGTCGACTGTGATGTCGCATGAA
The DNA here is from genome assembly GCA_030278955.1 of Hygrophila difformis. Lineage (NCBI taxonomy): Eukaryota > Viridiplantae > Streptophyta > Magnoliopsida > Lamiales > Acanthaceae > Hygrophila > Hygrophila difformis. The sequence continues at coordinate 36,362,227 of JAOANR010000012.1, read as the reverse complement.
TAAGGCTTGTAAGCCGGACGTCTGTTATGATGAGAGGTTTCCTTTCTGGATTTGTATTATGATTCATTGGCTTCCTGTTTACTTGGCTACGTGTTATTGATCTTAAATTGATTGGCCAACAGTTTAAGAGAGGTAACACGGCAGTGACGTCACAGAAATTTGGTTTTAAATTTTTGGGGCGTTACATAGTTGATAGTGAGATGTTTGATTTTTTCTTTACGTGGTGGAAATAATAAGACATTTATTAATAATTTATCTAGAAAACATTATGTATAGCCCTTCGTGGAATAAGTGATATGGTGCTGCCTGTAGCATCCAGTGGACTGCGTATTCTAAAATTAGTATTCAACTAGATTGTGACGAGAATTCTACCTGCAAAAAACTTACTCCATAAAATTATTTAACCTCTCTTCTCAATAAAACAAAACTCATTATTTGGGATGAAAAATCTTAATTGATAGAATGATTATGAGTCATTCTAAATTAACCAAATTCTCCATTTGATTTCAGAGCAACAAATTACCATCTAACAGTTTGTTTTACTATGACTATTAAAAAAAATCAATATCAATTTTTAAAGAAAGTTGGGCTTTATTTTCAAAACAAGTTTTTACCCGTGTCAGTGATATGTTGCAATATCTCGTGTCACTGGAAAGAGAGGATTCGAAGTAATATGTAATTAAGATGGATTAACTTAAGATACTACAAGAAATATTGTTTAAAATAAAAATTATATATGACAGAAATTTGCACAATGAATATTTCATATACGCGATGGTAATTGGTAAAGCTGGTATTGATCTTGGAGATGTACAATTAGATGTGACATTTCCATATGATAATTTTATAAAATATACGGAAGATCATATAGTGGTATTTGTTCAGAGTACTTATGCAAATATGAACCGCATCACTAATCCAGATATTTTTAAAGATTATGTTATACTAACCCATACCAATGATTGCTCATAGGATCAATGATTACATCATGGAACATATATCTACAAATGAAAATGTATATATATCAGTTCTAATAATATTTATCAAGATGATGAAAGCATAAGTAAATCAAATGAATTATTTTCACTGGAATATCTAAACACAATTAATTTTTCTGGATTACCGAAGAATATAGTTGAATGAGGGTTGCATAGTCATGCATCTTAGTACAGATCGATCAAATAAATTATGCAATGGAAGTATGTTGATCGTAACTAAGATGCAGAACCATATAATTAAGGTTAAATTAATTTTCGAGAAACCATGAAAATAGAAAATTCTTGATTGGTATAATAATTATGAGCCTATCTGATTTAATCAAATTCCCCATTCGATTTCAGATGAGAAAATTTTCACTCGTGATTTGTTTTTATATGATTATAAACAAAAGTCAATGTCAATTTTTAAAGAATGTTGGACTTTATCTTCCAAAATCAGTTTTTAGCCATTATCAGTTATTATGTAATATTTCGTGTCACTAGCAAGATGTGAATTAAAGTATTAATATACAATTAAGAATGATTAACTCAACATACCACAAGAAATGTTTACAATGAAATTTATATATGACAAAAAATTTGCAAATATGTAGTTGATGGTAAAGTTGTTATTGATTTTTGGAGATGTACAATCAGTTGTGACATTTCCTGATGATATTCTTATAAACTCTACGAATGATCTTATAACGGTAATTTTTTTTATAGTACATATATAAATATAAACTGTATCACTTCTAATACAGACATTTTTAAGGAAGTGTTATACTAGCTCTTACCAATAAGATTTAAACAATGAAATTTTCAGCAAATTGCGGGGGAATTTTTCATATTATGCTTAATACTTATGTTTAAATTTTGTTTTATTTTAATTTAAATTTCAAATTAAATAAAAACATTATTTTAATAATTATTTTTATTGATATGTTAGGTTTGTACCGGACAAGCCACATAAGCTAAAGAAGATGGTATAATATGATTTCTTTGTTAGTTTTTAAAATAATTAAATTATATTATCATATACTCTTCTTTCGAATCTATATAACATTATTACATTTTTTCGTTACTCAAAATACAATTTATTATTAATTTATATAATATAAATATAAATATTATATACAATATATAAATATGCCCGTCGAGTCTCGACGGGTTACTTGCTAGTTAAATGTAATAGTTAAACAAAACATTAACAGATACAGATGCAGACCAATTTTAAGAATTCTATTTTCCAATGATTATTACAGCTAACGAATCCCAACTATATATAATATTTTATAAGTTTCATAAAGAACCCATTTCAGCAATAACCAAGTGAAATTTCAATTCAACCTCTTTCTCAACTGCAAGTCTGCAACACATGATTCTCAAGGTATCGTTAGCTTTATTTAACAAATTAAACAAAAATAAAATATATATTGGAAATATAGATTTAGCACTTTTGAGTGCAATTCTTTAATGCCCGAGTAATTAATTTAACTTATATATATTGGAAATATTGTCCCCGTGATGGAACATGTGGTGTATGTTCATGAGCTGACTTTTATATATATATATATATATATATATATATATATGTCGTGATGAAAATGTATAGTAGTATTATTGTCGTGGTCTTTGTTGGAATTTTAGTTAAATTTTGTGGAAAGTCTCGTATGGCTGAGGGAGGTGACAAATGGAGCCGTACCTGTAGTACATTAAAGTAGTATAATTATTTTTGCGGTGGTTGAATTTTTATCTTTGGCAAGGCACTATATGATGGGTCAACTTTTGGCATGATTTTGATTTCCAAAATCAATAAATTGTGTATTGATTGTTTTTGTGACAGTGCCTTCCAAGCAAAGGAGCACCACATAAATTACAAAGATATAAAGAAAATGATAAGAGATCGGATGTGAGAATCGAACCCTGAACTTGGGTTGGGTTCCGCTAATCACTAGAACCTGAACCTTATCATACACTAATGTTTAAATGAATTACAAGAATTTAAGGGTTAGAAATGAAAAGAAGAGTGTAAACAAGGGAAAATGATTGGTGATCGAAGAGAGCCTATTGAAAGTTGTTGTCTGGTCAAACTTTGACCAGCTGGTTCACTGTACAAACATGTCATTTGTAGTTAGGGGCTTAAAATATTAATTAGTGTATCACAATCCAATACAGGAAATGAGCATCTTCGTAACTAAGTACTTACTAAATGAGAATGTCACATTCTGAATACTCTGCGTAAATGCTATGACTGTGGGAACCGTTTTATGGATGAGCATTAACAGAGATTTCGAAAACTTTGAAATAAAGGAATCATTTTTTAATAACAATCTTGCAAATAAAGGGGAATGAATTTATAATAGGAATGACAACAGAACATTCTCTTATCTCCACCTACCAGTTCTCTGTCAAACAATACTACTCTACTTGACTTGCCAGAGTTCCCTCAAATATCACCACTATTGAATTTAACATCAGAAACCAAACCATAGACGTTCTAGATTAGCAAATACAAGGACAATGGCAAGAACATATTCTGAGATACATCAGAAATGAGCTCTTTATATATTAACTGGTATAAACCCTACCATAAGGATGGATTTCGAAGCTAGGGAGTAATACAGTCGAGGAAACAAGAGGCTTTTGCAAGATTCTACAATGCTCAAACACAGTTCAATAATGAATGTAAATGATAAGGAATTAACTAGATAAAACTTTGGGACAAATAATTTATCATACCCTTAATTAAAACCTATTTTTTGCTCAAACAAGCATAAGTTTTACATATGGGATCCAAATTCAGGGATTTTAGTTTACACCTTGAACCAAAAAGAGCCCCACAAACCTGCCAGATGTAAGACAAGGTTAGAAGATGCATATTCAGTAGTGTCAAAAGATCTTTTTACACCAAGTCCCGGAACTACTTTTGCATTGCCACTGAAATGTAGCAAATCAACTAGCTATTACATCAATATTCCCCTTGGGTAAAATGCCAAATGATTTCCAGCTCCCTGCAATGCAAATATTGAGAATACAAGAATTTCTCACAAATAATAATAATAATAATAATAATAATAATAATAATAATAATAATAATAATAATAATAATCACATAGGATTATAGGAATCAACATCAACATATTGGGTGCATACTTTATTCCAGCAAACAACTCCTTCACACATCGGATTGGGGAGAGCAAAACCAAAAAAGTTTCATGCAGAAAGACTAAAAAAATCATTACAATGAGACACTCCAACTAAAAAAAAGCATAGTGATTATCTAGGATTATGGACAATAATGACAACCTCTCATATTCTGACGAGCACCAGAAAATTCCATACCTGAGTGGAGAGAATGGCTGAATCAAAGTGAAATCAGGAGCGGAATCTTAGATGGGTTCACAAAAGACGCAGTGCGTTTAGACGATAAAGATTATTGGCTTCGATGTAGTTTGATGTTGATTTTCCGCAGTGGAGTGTTCCAATCCGTTCTGGAGCCCTGTTTCTGTTTCGATCTTCTCTGGTTTTGTGGAAGTGCGAGCGGGGAGTTTAGAACCCGTTATTCTTTTCTTTTAAATAACACAATACAGTAAATATAGTAAAACTGTAATAAATTACAGTAAATATTTAAAAGATTTACCTAATGGTACTAAAAACTAATAAAAAGTCAAATGGTACCATTTAACAAATGGAAAGTGCCAAAATGACACTAATAAATAATTTGCCCTAATTATTATTAATAAATAAATATGTATAATCATCAATCTACTAGTTTGCAAGGTAAGTCACTTAACCCACCAAATGAAAAAAAGGAAAAATAAAATTATTATTACTAATAAATTACGTAATAATCTATCTAGTCAAGCTCAATCAAAATTTTGATTGTTTAGTTTATATTTTCATTCTTCTCTTCTTTCATAAAATATATAGTTGTTGCATGTAATGATTGTTTGGTTCTTTATAGAACGAAATTTACATGAATGTCGGCATTTATGCAATTGCACACAATTCAAAAGTATAATAACTTATTTTGGTGTAATGGTTCTTGATATTTTAAATATTTTATTAAAAATACAAGGTGAAAAGCCCCCTATTCATCCCTTTTATTCCATTTGTAATTTATGTGGTATGGCTCCCATCACCCTTTCTCAGGCCTTTAATTGGCTCTTTAACAAAATAATAATATAAGGTGAGAAGGGGGATAGCTGTATAGGAGGTTTTTGGGTAACCATTATGCTAAATCACACGATCCAAATTTTGTTTTTATTATATATAATTATTATATTAAACTTAATTATATTAGTTATTAAAAAGTACCTACTAGGGGTTGGAGACTTAGGCCATGTTATGTAGGATTTATTTCCAGGTATTACTTATTCTTATTAAAATCAGACCAGATCAGAGAAGGCTAGATCAGACTAGATTAAATCAGATTAGATCAGACCCATTCAAATCAGATCAGACCACACTATATATAGTTGTAATCAGATCAGACCAGACCAGATTTAATCAAATCAGACCAGAAACATTCAGACCAGACCAGACCAGATCTTATAAAATGTAGATCAGAACACCTTATTTCAGGCGAAGAGAAAATAGGCCTTACTCTAGTGGTAAGTCCCTCTACTCTCAACCTATAGGTTGGGGGTTCGAATCTCCACCTGGCCCTATCTGTCCCCTTATTGTTCCCTTTGTAATTTGTGTGGCATGGATTCCCATCACCCATTTCCAGACCCTAAATGACTCCTCAAAAAAAAAAAAGTAACCTACTAAATTAAAAATTCTGGATTTGCTACTGTATGTAATATGAATACTACATTTTAAGTGGGTGACAAGTAGGGATTAACAATATTTGTGGAGCTATAAAAATAGGTGTATAAGATTTTTATAATGCTTTCATCACACTACAAGAAAATGCGGAGTTACCGACCGAATTTTGCGGTCGGCAACCCCAGGGGGCGGGTCGGTTTCGGGGTTGCCGACCGAATTACCGACCGCAGAAGGCGGTCGGTAATTTCTTAGTATGGAATCGAAGGGCGACCATCTGGGGGTGGGTCGGCGAACTTACCGACCGATTTCCCGACCGCGGAGTCGGTCGGAAATTTTACCGACCGCGTGCCGACCGTTTTCCTGGTCGGAATTTTCTCCCGGAGGACCTGCTGGTCCTGGGCTTGCCGACCGCATATGCGGTCGGCATTTCGGTCGGCGGTTTATGGGGACCAATCGCCGACCGCTTCCTGCGGTCGGTAATTTCTGTAATAGCAGCTTCAGAATGGCTGTGTTTTACAGCCATCCCTGCTGCTCTAACAACACCAAATCTATCTAACACAACAAATTACATCATATCCATCAATACACAATCAAACCATCAACACGAACAGTGCATCAAACTACCAAATTCATACCAAACGTTCAAACCACACTAACAATCAACGACGGTTCTACAAACACAACCTTCACAATATCCAATGACAAGTTCTACAAACAAGTGCAAGTTCTACCAACAAGTGCAAGTTAAATACGATCAAATTCACAACTCTAATGCAATATCCAAAGAAAAGAACAAGTCACATGAACATAACTACTACAAGAGTCAATGAACAGCTGCATCACCTCCTCCATGACCATCATCCCCGCGGTCGGGGGATCGAGGACCCCGAACACCCAGCCATCTCTCCATCTGCTCCGCCATGGTGAGCTGTGTCTGAGAAAGCTGATCCAGTGTCGCCTTGTACGCCGCAAACTGGGCATCCAACTGGGCCTGCGTCACGTACTGTGAAGTAGGTGGTGGAGGGGTGGAATGAACATCATCCAATGGCCGAATCGTCCTGGCCATAGAGCCCATGCCATATATCGCCTTGCGCCTGTCATGGCCACCTGCAATGTCTAAGAAGACGCGATCCGGATCAAAGGTCCCACCAATCTCCGGGTCCTGGCTTAAAGTCTGAGTAACAGCATTAAACTCTTCCTGTTTTGGAAAATAATTAATACAAAACTTAATTTATCATTACAGCAAACGACAAATGGAACACTGTATTTAGAATACGTACATGAATATCTTGTGACCTCTCTCGAACCCAATTGTCCTTTTGGTGTTTTCTTGTATGCGTGTGCTCATGGAGCTCATGCAAGTGGACAGGTGTTTCCTTCTGGGCCGACTAAACAATATAAAAAAATTGAAGCCTTGAGAATATGTCATTAAATACCATTTAATCATAATTAGTTGGCACGGGAAAGCATACCAAATCATCGTAAGTGGCTCGAAATGTCTTCGATCCTGCAGTATGTGTGGGGAGGGCTGGTGCATCCTCCTGACCACGTCGCCTATTAACCTTTCCCCTCTTCTGTTTTTCCTTAAACGCTTGGGAAGCCCATATTCGAGTCCAATTCTCCGCCACAACCGCATCCCCGGGCATCGGCTTTTTCTTACTTCGTATGTCCAAAGTGTAATCCTTGTATCTGTGATTTGCAATTAAAGTCAAATAACATAGACGAGTATTACACAATAACACACTAGTTATAACTAGAATCTAAATCGTACCGCGCAATATTTTTCTTCTCCCATTCTTTCCTGACAGCAAGGGCATGTTCTGGAGCCCAACGTGCAACTTTCTGCAGGTAATGGAAATATGAGTATATTTACTTTGAATAATACACATTATTATAGTATAGAATACATCATACCTGGAATTCTCCCCAATAGAACTCCTTCGTTTCTTTTGAAACCTTACCCCAGCTAATCCCATTTAAATCGGCACGTCTGGGATATATGTCGGTAATCTTCCTAACGACGGAGTTTGGAAAATCAATACTGTCGGGCAATGCAAGAAAAAAATGAATTAGAAGTGAATAAATTAGATTAAAGCATTGGAGAATATATTTAATACAACTTAATGTTATACGGTCAACTTACATCCCATCGCTCACTTTTGGCTCAAGGAGCACCCTGTCATTTCCGTAATTTGCAACGGGAGGAGCCGGCTGAGCAGAGCCCACTGAACCTGATATACAAACAAATGCAAAGAATAGTATTATTACAACGCTATAGAATCAGAATTTGAAGAATAAATTTACCTGGAGTGTGTGGGGATGGGAGTGGGGGTGGTGTCTCTGGAACGGCCGTATCTGAATCAGGTACGCCTTGCTGCTCCTCCGCATCCGCCTGGGCAACTGAAATACAATGTGCAAGAATATCGGAATACACAGTTGATTAGATTCGTATACTTTGTGATACAAGGCTCAACATAAATACATTAGTATTTTTACGTATACCTGCCATCTGTCGCCGAAATGCCTCCCTCGCCCTCCGTATCCTTGCCGCTTCCTCGGCTTTCGTAAGGGGCCGCTGTGGCGTGTTAGAAGACGATCCACCCCCTCCGTCAGACATCTGAAATACATTATGGCAAATATTATTAGGATAACTACGATACACAGTGAAAACAAAACATACAAGTGCAGAACATTATTAATTGAATACAAATAGTTAATCACATTTCAGATTATGAAGTCCTCGTCCGAAGTCTCCTGTGAGGGATCTTCGGGATCAGTGTCATCTACATTAGAATCAGTGTCAACCGAGGATTCAGAGTCTGCAACGTCATCCGGCTGAAGGTCTACGTATTGGACGACGGTATCTGTTAGTCGCTCCCTTTCAGACGTGAAACTCGTGGTTTCGATTCCAAGATGTTCCGGAGCATCGACTTGAAACGCTTCAGGTTCATCTCCAGGTCTCACTGTTACTACACCCCTAGGTTTTACTTTACATACCGCCAACCATTCATTCCTAACAGCACTTGGCCTCGTGGATGGGAACGAAGCATAACACACCTGTTCGGCTTGGGAGGCAAATATAAAAGGATCATATATAGGAAGAGACTTTGACTTGTTAATCTCGACAATCTTGTAGTTCGCATGGGTACGGGTTCCAATTCCCTCACGCGGGTCAAACCATCTACACTTGAAGAAGGTAATTTGCTTGATAGGCAGTGCCGGGTACTCTATTACAATTATCTCTTCGATTATACCGTGATAATCACCAGATGTGCTCGATATGGAAACACCGCTGTTGTAAGTCGATCTATGCTTGCCGTGTGTTTCTGTGTGAAATTTCATTCCATTGATGAAGTACATTGAATATGAAGTACAAATTGGAAGTGGCCCCTGTGCTATGTGACTCAAACATGAATTTTCAGGGGGAAATTTAATCATATATGCCTCCAACCATCTCGGAAATTCGTCCGCCATAGCAGTTTGAATATCTGCCTCGCTTATCCTCGGTCGTTCCTCGTGCAGAAGCTCTTCATATTTCCTATTTTTAAGATGAGGGCATGCTTATCATACGAGACAACAGTTGACAACGTAGATAAAATTCGATAATTATTAAAAAAACTTTAAAGTACTTACACGAGATAAGGGTCAATCTCTTTGCAATTCATGAGTAGATAATTGTGTACCGCCTTCAACTCTTGTTCGGATAATCGCCTCTTCTTTGATTTTCCCTGTGCACGCCCAACATATTTAAATACACTTGGGAGCCGTTCGTCGTAGTGAAATGCGCCTCCATCATCATTCCTTGGCACATTCCTCTCGCGAGTGAATACATGCTTCTCAAAGTAATGAGAGCAGAAAATTGAAGCCTCTCGAACCATATATGCATTGCATATGCTACCTTCAACATGTGCCTTATTCCGCACGGTTCGCTTTAGTCGATTGAGATATCTAGAATATAAAACAGGAAATCAATTTTCATTAATAAACAATTCATATACAACACTTAATAGATTGAAGTAATAAAAACCCGTAAAATATACCTTTCATACGGGTACATCCATCGGAACTGAACGGGACCGGCAAGGCTTGCTTCGTAAGGTAGGTGGACGGGTAGATGTTCCATACAATCAAAGAAAGACGGTGGGAAGATTGTCTCCAATTTACACAGAACTACTGGAATCTCTATGGCAAGCCTATCTATATCCGAAATCTTCAGCGTCTTCGCAGTTAAGGCCCGAAAAACGTTGCTCAATTCTGTGATAGGTTCCCACACACTCTTAGGAAGTAGATCCCGCCATCCAATTGGTAGAAGACGTTGTAAGAAAATGTGACAGTCATGACTTTTCATCCCAAACATTCGATGTTTATTCATGTCTACGCATCTACCTAGGTTGGATACACAACCATCCGGAAATTTTAAACCCGCGACCCATTTCAGAAACACATCTCTAGAATCCTTGTCCATTGTATACACTGCCTTTGGATATTTCCCTGTGCGGGGGTCCCTATGCAGTTCGGGTCTGTTACACAAGGCTACAATGTCCTCACGTGCCTTCGAATTGTCCTTAGACTTCCCCTGCACATCCATGACAGTATTGAACACATTTTCAAACACATTCTTCTCAATGTGCATGACATCCAAGTTGTGTCGAACCAAATTCGTCTTCCAATAAGGTAGATCCCAGAATATACTCCTCTTTTTCCATCCACATGTCTTGCTTAATGTTCTATTCTCTTCTTCTCCCCCTAATTCGGTTACACGCCGTAGGCCATGCATTTCTATATACTCCAAGACTTCTTCGCCAACCCTATGCCTTGGGGGCATTCGATGCTCCTCCCGATCTTTTTTGAATTTGGACTTATCAACTCTAAAAGGATGGTTAGAGGGGAGGAACCTCCTGTGCGCATCAAACCACGACTGTTTCCCACCCTCCTTAAGCCGTATAGATTCTGTGTCTTCCATACAGACCGGGCATGCAGTTTTCCCATAAGTGCTCCAACCCGACAACATAGCATACGCCGGAAAATCTCCAATCGTCCACAACAAGGCCGCCTTCATCTGAAAGTTTTGTTTAGAAGATGTGTCGTATGTTGTTATCCCAACATCCCATAACTCCAAAAGCTCGTCGATTAGGGGTTGTAAATAAACATCAATCCTCTGCTTTGGGCTTGATTTCCCAGGTATTATGCACGTTAAGAACATATATTCATCCTTCATACACATATCAGGAGGGAGATTGTATGGTGTTAATATAACGGGCCAGCATGAGTATTGAGAGCCCGATTGACCAAACGGTTGAAAGCCATCCGTACATAAACCCAATCTAACGTTCCGACCCTCCGTACCAAATTCGGGATGTATTGAATCAAAGTGCTTCCATGCCTTCGACTCACAAGGGTGGCACATCTCCCCTGACGACCCATGATGATGTCCTACATGCCACTTCATATGCTTCGCGGTCGCCTATGATGCATACAATCTCTTCAATCTGTTTTTAAGTGGAAAATAGAACATGTATTTCCGGGGAATCCGTGAATTCGAGTTTGACTCTCTATACCGAGGCTCGTCACAAAACTTACATCTATCTAAGTCCGCATCATCGTGCCAGAATAACATACATCCTTTGCCACAACAATCAATTTTTTGAACAGGCAACCCCAATCCCTCTAGTAATTTCTTAGCCTCGTAAAAATTTTTGACCATAGTATTATCCTCGGGGAGTGTGTCAATAATTAGTTGGCACAAAGTATCGAAGCACCTCTCCGATAAGTTGTGTTCGGCTTTAATATTCAACAACCTCGCAATTGTGGACAGAAGGGTCATCTTCTTGCAGCCAGGCCACAAATCCTTGTCTGCCGCCTCCAACATACGGAAAAACAATTTCTCCTGTGCGTTAGGCTCCTCTGGAGGCCTCGGGACATCTTCGTCCTCATGTGCTACTGTGTCGGGGATACCAAATCCCGTTCCATCGCACAACATTTGTATGTAGTCACTTTCATGTGCCGACGATGATGCTGTGCCCACATCACCCTCGTAGTAGCGACTAAATTGATGTGGCTCACCATGACACGTCCACCTCTCGTAGTTGGAGACAAATTCATAACGCTTTAAATGATACCTAATGTCATCATCTACTTGATAAAATCTGTTCCTACATTTATTACACGGACACCTTAATCTTCCTTGGGCTCTATCCGCATCTGGGTTCTGATGAGACATCCTTATAAATAGTTCAACTCCATTCTTAAATTCATTAGTGAGTTCTCCAAGTTCACGGCAAGAGCGGTACATCCAACTTCGATCCATTCCTACGAATATTATAATATGTCCCTAAATTATATAGTTCACGACTTCATCAATGAATAGTCCCTAAATTTTAAAATTATCCTACTACCATACAAATCTTATATAATGTTTTATAACAACTTATGACATGGGTTGTAAGAATTGCAGTTAGAAATAGAGAGGTTAAAACAACAGCTAATCCCATTGGACGTAATATTCTTTTAAAAATCAAAGTCCACAAATTAAATAATAATAAATGAAAAAAATAAAAATAATGGGATTTAAAGTAAACAAACTCATGAAAGTATTTGTAATGAACACGAATCAAATTATATTACCTTCCTCTGTAAGAGATATCAGCAAATCGGCCGTTTAGTTGGATAATGCTTTCCCAAGTACTTCCTAAATGTGTCTTGTGATGAAATATTCGAAATTAGTAATTGCCATAAATGAATAAACAACATTACAACATCCAATCGATCCATATTGTTTAGCAAAATTTAAAATCTACAAAACATACATTGAATTCATCTAAACTTGCAACAATAACAAATCATATATCTACAATGACTACCCCATATCAAAGAAGTCACAAATTCCAACAATAACAACGTATAATCTTCGCAATAATTAAACTTTCTCATACAAAGTCCAAGTTGCACAAATAATATACGAAATTCATCTACCCGATGACAATATGAATTCAAATACGTGCCCATACAATCAAGACTCATAAAATTGATGCCCGAATACCACTAAACATAAATCTACCGTATTCTCTAATTTCACAAACAAAGCATCAAACCAAAATCTACACTTCAATATTGTCAAATTACAATTAAGGCACCAATTATAAAAACATAGGAGTGCAAAGAGGAGATTGCAATAACCAACCAAAAAAAAGAAAAAAAAAAAACAGGACAGCCGCGCATCTACTGGAATTTCACCAAAAATTTCAAGAACACTAATCGAATGCACATTGTATTACACTAAATAGGACAACAATCGAATAGGTTACGGGAGAAATTTGATCAATCGAATACCTTGTTCGTGTGTGAATCGGTAGAACTTGCAAGACTCGTCGCTCGAAGCTGTTTCGGGGGGGGGGGGGGGGGGGGTGGCTCGGAATGCGCTCTCACAGCGGCTCGACGGCGTGGCGATGGTCGACGGCGGCGAACGGCGGAGGTGTTGCTGGGGGAGGCCGGAATCCACCCAAAACAGCTCCCAAAACTTCGCACGAAAGGGTCCTCGAGTGCGGGTGGGCGGCGGCGCTTGGTCGGAGGGGGTGCTGTCGGCGGCGGCGGTCGGCGGAGGCGTGGTCGCGACTGGGGGTCGGCGGGAGGGGAGGTGGTAATTCGCCCGGCGCTGTAAAAGGAAAGGGAGGGGGGAGTATTTTGCTGTCTGCGTAAATGTGAGAATTTGGGCAATTATATTACCCTAGCTTCCCGACCGAAAACGCGGTCGGCGTTTCGGTCGGCATTCCCGACCGCATGCATGCGGTCGGGAATCTGGTCGGCGGTAAATGCGGGAGTCAACAACGGATACTTTTTACCGACCGGCTCATTGGGGTCGGTGATGCGGTCGGGAATACCGACCGCATTATGTCGGTCGGGAAATGCGGTCGGTATTCCCGTAATTTCTTGTAGTGTCAGTGTCATTAATTTAATTTAAACATAACATAAAAAAAACAAAAGAAAAAAAAAACCCAGATACCAACACACGTACAGTCATTATTGCTCACCAACAAAAGAAATAAATGTAATACCCGAAAATCTAAAGAAAAATGTCGATGAAATCAATTGCATTGTGTCTTTTGACAGGCCAAATTTTAGCTCAGCCCAACAAGCCAACGTTATGCTAAAGCTATCAACCGATCACTATCCACCATACTATCTTGATTTTTACCCCTTCAAACATTTCTTTGAATTTATTCCTGTTTTATCTTTGGCCACAATTAACTTAAAATTATTATCCTTAAATAACTAATTAACCTAGTAATAAATCAATCCCTTCCCATTGAAGGCTCCAGCAAATAACTTCTTATGACACTTTTAGTAATAGAATATCACACATTAACAACTAAGTACCACATCTCAATTAAAAAAATACCACACTTTTAAATGGCAATAATTGCACCGTCATGAAATTTACATGTTGGGACCATCTAAGGTGATGGGCCGAGTTGGGCCAGATAACTTGGCCAGAAGGGATGGAATAAGGGTTTGGGCTAAGAGCAAAAGAAAGAAATCTGTCAAGGCCCAAGTTCATAAGAGTCGAGTGATGAGTTCAGACGAGGAACAAAAGATGGGTTTGGCCGAAGCGAGCAGAAGCGGGTTCGACCGAAAGAGGGAAATACTGATTGGCTCGAGAGACAGTTATGGAGCGGTTATTCAGCTCCAACTATAAATAGGGGTGCAGGGTACTGAAATCAGAGAGATCAATCCAACCCCAAATTTCCTATTATGTCAACTTACTTTCATGTATCTTTAACTGCTTTCCTAATTGTTAGCTTAGTTCAATTGTAGCTTTCCTTTATCGAATCAGTTGTTGTTTCTTAACACCAGGTAGATTTCGGTAGCTCCTTAGAAGAATCAACCGTTGTTTCTTAGCAACTGATAGATTTTTTATTGTATCCTGTTTTGCCATTGAATTGCAATCAATTTTCAATCAAGTTTGGGTGCATTACTGTAATTCGAACCCCTTAACCGGTTTGATCATCTTCCAGTAGCCTCCCTTGAGGAGAAAGAGGTCCTTGACTCAACCAGTAGCCAAACAGTACCACAATGTCCTTATGGATCGTGCCGCTAAAACCGTTATATAGAGTACCAAAGCTCTCGTAACTAAGCACCACAAGCAATTGAGTATTACACCTTAAGTAACATAATACCCCACCTTTAGATGGTGAATATAACAGCATTACATTGTTCTAGAATGCACCACACGTCCCCATAGATCATACCACTAAACCATAATAGAGTATCAAACCTCTAGTAATTGAGTATCATACTTCAATCAACTGAGTATTACATCTCAATGAATGGATTATCACACCTTTAGACGGAGATGACAACCGGCATTGCACAATCTTAGAATATATCATGGTCCCCATGAATCGTGCCACTATATTCGGAATAGAGTATCAAACCCCTAGCAACATATTACTACCAGAGTAGTCATCGAAACACTCTCTGTCGCTGCCCAAACCGTCGTCGAACCTATCGCCAAACTCCAGAGCAACCGGTGCCACCGACAGAAAAGTCATCAAAGCTATCGAAATAGTTGTGGGAGTTGAATGTAGCGGCGGTTGATTAATTAGTATGTTAATTCCCAAGATGTTGTGACCATCCAAGTTCGTGGGCCAAAATTGGGCCAGGGTAAATAAGTATTCGTGGGCTGGAGAAAAAAGGGAAAAATAGTTGACAAAGCCCGAGTCTATGAAAAATGAGGTAACGAGATCAGACCAAGAGCGATGGACGGGTTCGGCCGAAGCAAGCGGAAGCGAATTCGGCTGAAGGATGGAAAAGTTGATCGGCTCTGGCGACAGTTGAGGAGTGGTTATTCAGCTCCACTGTTCAACATATAAATTAGGGATGTCGGGCACTGAAATCAGAGAGATCAATCCTCCCTAAATTTCTAATTATGTCAATTTACTTTCCTGTATCTTTTACTGCTTTCCTTTACAAGCTTTCCAGATTTAGCCTAATTTATAGCGATTACTTTCTCGAGACAGCCGTTGTTTCTTAGCAACATGTAGATTTCAATAGCTATTTCGGGATAATCAGCCATTGTTTCTTAGCAACTAGTAGATTTTCCATTGTTTTCTGTTTGCCATTGTGTCAGATTTGATTTCAGTCAAGTTTGGGCGTATTATTGTGATTTCGGACCCATAACTGGTTTGATCCTTTTCCGGTAGCCTCCCTTGAGGAGAAAAAGGTTCTTGGTCATAACCGGTGGCCAAACAGTGGCACGCCCAGTGGGACTCACATTTGCAATGGCAGTTGATCCACACGCTACTCCGGCAGTAAACACGGCGGTGAGGACTGATTTATCATCTATACCTGAAGAATGCCCGGTCAATCCAGGAGATTATCCTCCAGGATTTGCTGGTACCGGCGGATTTCAATGCTCATGAGTATGCACATGACGATTTAACACCGCGATTTCGCGATCATGTCCAATTTATGGTTGAAGTAGCGGTTACTAATTCGGTTCACCAGGTTGAGAAGAATATACTGGAAGCTATGCCAGCTATGTTCAGAGCCGAATTAGCTCGAAACTTGTATCCGTTCGGAGCTCAGAATCCATGAGCGACGCAAAATCCACCTCCGGTGATTCCAAATCCACCTTGTGTCCAGCCAAACTATCCTCAGCAGGCCTATCGGTCGCCAGGAGGGCATAGACCGCGTCCTTACGTACCACCGCAGGGTAGGTACAAACAGCAGCCTTACCAGTCGCAAGCTGTTCCGGTTGCGCATCGACAATTTGTACAACCAAATGTAGTACCGCTTCAGCAGAATCAGCCATAGTTGGTTGACAGAGAGCTTATTGTGGAGATTATCCGGACTCAGTTCGGAAACTTGATCGGCCAGGAGAATCGGCCGATGTATAGGAAGCCTTATCCGGATTACATCGAAGAGCAGTATCCTCTACCGAAGGAGTTAAGGTTCCTGATTTTAATACTTTCTTAGGGGAAGTATGGAGATCCACGATAGAACATATCGGCCGATTTACGGCTCAATGCACTAGGATCGCCCAAAACGACTTTCATAAGCTGATATTGTTCAGCTTATCGCTCGTTGGTCCATCCTTTGAGTGGTATATTAATCTACCACCAGGATCAGTTAATACATGGGCAGAAATGGAGAGGTTGTTTCATGATAGATTCTATAATACAAGCCCGAAAGTTTCAGTGGTAGATCTTACTTCTACCAAACAGAAGGCAGGAGAAACCGTCAATGAATTTTTGGAGAGGTTTTATGCTTTTAAAGCTCAGATGAAGACGATGTTATCAGAGCATGAATACATCCAGATTCTGAAGCAGAATCTGAACTTTGCGATCAAGGATCGGTTGATGGTGATAAGACCAAGGACGGTGGCCGAATTGGTGGCCGAAGCAATTAGAATGGAAACTTATCTAGCAGAACACGCGGCGTTTAAGTCGAGCCGAAGTTACAGTGGGAGATCTCAACCCATCCAATCGGCTGCGTGTTTTGCAGAATCCTTGGATAGGTATGAGATTGGGGAAGAGTTTAATATGGATGATATCACAGCTTTGGCAGAAGTGGCAAGGGCAGAACTTGTGATTAAAAAGCCCATGACTTGCCCTGCACTTAGGCCAGTGAAGGGGAAAGAAAATGAGGATCGAGGAAAGGATGATCCTCAGAGATTTTATACATTTGACTTGTCCCGAATGGACGAAATTTTTTATTATTGCCTGAAGGATGATCCTCAGAAATTTTTTATCATCCGCAACCAACTAAAAATCAGAAGGATGCTGGATGGTGTAGATTTCATGCCTCCGCGACTCATACCACTGCAGTCTACGAACATTTCAGAAAAATGGTGCAGAAGCATATTGATGATAGGAAACTTAAATTCCCAGAAAGGTTGATGGCCATTGACAAGAATCTGTTTCCCGTAGCCAATATGGTCATGGTCCAACCTGACAAACACAAGAAATCGGTATATGATCGGCTGGGAGAACAACCATCGTCCAAGACGAAATCTGTGCATGATCGGCTGGGAGAGCAGCTGTCGGCCAAAAAGAAGTCAGGAGTTTAGGAAAGGCTAGGTTCAGCCCAGAAAGGAAAGGATAAAGTGTCAGACGTCCTCGACGGTTTGGGTCAGTATGAAGTTGGAGAATGGAGTAAAAAGGTGAACATGGGTCGGAGGATGGAGAAAGGAATGAGAAGCCGACCTTGAAAATAATTACCAATGGATGGGATTCGGAGATGAAACTGACTGCAGATAAGAAGAATGGGAAGATTGTAATTCAGATTACAGTCCCAGAAGAAGCTTTATCCCCGACACTGAAAAGGTTCAGAAGACCACCTGCAAATACCCAAGTTGGACAATGGGTCCAGAACTCCCCACAAAAGGAACGTTTCGGCCAAGGTCGAGTTAATGCTCAGTGCCAGCTGGGAAAAGAGAAGGTGGTCCCCAAAGGAAAGGGATCATATCGTACTTACAAGAGGATGATGCAGCAGCGAAAAGCGGCTGTAGCCGAAGAAGAACATGAGATTATGTATATGGAGGAAGATTTTCCGAATGAGGAATCATGTTCAGAAGGGAGTGTATTGAATAAAGTGTTTTCGGCGTATAACAAGTCAGCTGAAAGGAAATAAAGATGGCTATAATCTAAAGGGCGATGATAGTCGGCCGAAAAAGAAGACTGAATTTCAACCGAAAGATGAAGCCCAAGCAGATGAGGTTGGCCCGGGTGAATTTGAGGTAGAATGGAAGTCACGTCCAATCAGAACAAGGGAATGGACACCAAAGACGTCCCTCGTCCGTAAAGCTGAAACATTGTCCATTGGACAGTTTAAGTTTAGTTTTGGATCTAATGCGAGTATGGTAGGCATTGCTGCTGTTGATGAAGAGAAGTACTGGTCTGATACAGAGCCTACATTAGTGTTTTGTCATAAGGAATGAGAGTTCTTTGGAGAAGAAGAGCCAGTAGTTGATTTTTGCTTCGTCAAACAGGAAACAATTCGGCCAACAGATGAAATTGAGAAGAATTGGGAAGAAGGATATAAGGCATTCATCCCAGATGCTCAACCGAGAACTATTATACGTCCGACTTCAAAAATTTTGCAACATGTGAGGCCCTTATATGTGAAGGGCTAGGTTAATGGACGACCTTTAAGAAGAATGTTTGTGGATGGATGAGCAATAGTGAATATAATGTCGTTATCTACTTTGGCCAAAATCGGCCGCACTAGAGAAGATCTGCTGCCCACTTGGATGAAGGTGCTGAGCTTTGTAGGAGCTCAAACTTTGACAGAAGAATGTATATTGGTCGATGTAACAGTCGGGACTGTCTCGATTCCGATGATGTTCTTTGTTGTGGATGATGATGTCCTGTATGCGGCCTTGTTAGGCCGGTGCTGGATACATACTGCTAGATGTTTGCCATCAACCTTACACCAGAAGCTCTGGTTTTGGAAGAATGATTGCTCAGTCGAAGAGGGAGATAGAGACCAACCCCCGTTTCCAGTAGTTCAGCCGGCCGGATAGATGCAGTACTATACGAGGAACCTATACAACCATTTTCTGGCGGTTGTCGGAGACCGGTATTCGGAAGTGGTGGAATGTGACTTGATGAATCTGGGATTCGAGGTCAAATATCACGGCCAGTGCAGAAGAAACTAAATGATGACTAGCAACAAAGAAAAGGTTGTCGGGCTCGAGTCGGCCGAGCTCGAACTACAAGGAGAGAAAGAGAAATGGAGTGAGTTGATGGACTCTATCCCAAAGCGTACACCAGATTTTAACCACAAGATCTCTTGAAGACAATCAACGTTGGAACAGAGGAGAACCCCAGAGAAATTCCAATTAGTGCGAATCTGGATCAACACACTGTCAGCCGATTTAAGTGAAATAGAGAAATAGAGGAGGACCCCAAAGAAATAGAGAAGTTGTTAGCGGCCAGGTTTGTTAGGCCAACTAAGTATGCAGAATGGTTGTCAAATATTGAACCATGGGGCCATTGTTGAACACACGAACCCCCCCTATATAATACTTCTCTGAAAATTGATTGCATATTTAAGCTTCTTGGCGCCTCTTCATCATAAAGAAAAATGAGAAGTTGAGAGTTTGTATCGATTTTCGAAACCTCAATATAGCAACTCCCAAAGATGAGTATATGATGTCTATTGTAGATTTATTAATTGATTCGGCCGTGAAATAAGAAATTTTGTCTTTTATGGATGGGTATTCATGTTACATTCAAATTTTTATGGCCAAAGAAATGTACATAAAACTGCATTCAGATCTCCCGAAGCTGTTGGGATCTATGAGTGGATTGTTATGTCATTCGGCTTGAAAAATGCTGGGGCTACTTATCAAAGGGCCATGAATTACGTCTTCCACGATTTAATCGGGGATTGTGTAGAAGTCTTCATCGATGATGTCATGGTCCGATCTAAAAATACAGATAGCCATTTGGCTGACCTAATAAGGGTTTTTCTAAGAATGAGGTTACATATCCAGCCAAGTGTGCTTTTGGGGTCCAAGCAGGGAATTTTTTGGGTTTCCTGATGCACAACAAAGGCATAGAAGTGGATGCAAATAATACCAAAGCTATCAAGAGGTCAGACCACCTCATGATAAGAAGAGCTTACAAAAATTCTTAGGCCGGGTGGGGTTCCTAAGAAGATTTTTGGCCAATGCGGCTGGAAAAGGGAAACCGCTGACCGACCTACTAAAATTAAAGAAATAGGAAGAATTCAAATGGGGAGACGACCAACAAAAGGCATTTGAACAACTAAAGCAAGCGCTGGTCAATCCACCTGTATTAGTTCCTCCGATCCTCGGCCGACCGTTAAAGCTATATATAACAGCGGCCGAAGAATCCATAGGAGCATTATTGGCCCAAGAAGATGAAGATGGCAGGGATCGGGCGATCTACTATTTGAGCAGAATCCTCAAGGAAGCAGAACTCAGATACTCGCCGATTGATAAGCTATGTCTAAGCTTATATCATGCTTGCCAAAATTTGGAATATTACATTCAGCCGAGACAAGTAATGGTCGTGGCTTCGGTTGATATAGTCGAGATCATGATGAATGATCCAGTTAGCAGTCGAAGAATGGCCAAATGGGCCATGAAGTTGAATGCGTACGATCTGAAGTACCAACCACTAAGAGCTATGAAAGGACAGGTTGTAGCCGACTTCCTAGCAGATCATCCGATGCTTCCAGTAGCAGAAGATACTACAGAGGGAGTTCAGCGACTGAGAAAGAAAAGGTAGGAATAGTGTACCTTCAGCCATGGGTTCTGACATTTGATGGCTCAAAGGCAGCTACATGAGTTGGAGCTAGGTTTAAACTACATATGCCGGAGGGCAGGGTATACAAGTACTATACGCAGTTGCCAAAGTCCTATACCAATAACCAAGCAGAGTATAAGGCGTTGATCTCGGGATTACAACAGATGAGAGCAGAAGGGGTCAAAGCCATAATAATTAAGGAAGATTCACAAGTACTTATCCAGCAACTGCTTGAGGATTTTTTAGTCAAAAGTTCACAATTAATTGGGCTGTACGAAGAAGCAGTAAACTTGTTAGCCGAGTTTGATGAGATATACATAGTGTATATTCCTATGAAAGAGAATAAATTGGCTAATGAGTTGGCTTAACATGCTGCAAAGTATATGATAATACCAGATGCAGGAAATATAGAGATCCGTTCGTCCGAAAGAGAGAGGGCCGATTGGATTGACAAGATAGTGCAAATTCTGGAAAAACCGGCAGAAGCCAATTCAGCAGAAACGGGAGGCATTGGACTTCTCATGATATGATGAATACTATTTAAACGAGGAATTGATGGGGTGTTACTCCGATGTGTGGGAAAAGAAGATGCAAGAAGGGTGATGGGCGAAGTACATGAAGATATTTGTGGTGCCCATCAAGCTGGAAAGTCAATGAAATTGAGTATTATTCTGCTAGGGAATTATTGGCCGAATATCGGAACAAATTGTGAAAGATATGCAAAAGGGTGTCGGGATTGTCAGAAGCATGGGTCGTTTCAGAAATACCAGCCGAAGAATTGCATATCAGATTAAACCATGGCCATTCCGAGGTTGGGCCATGGATATTATTGGGAAAATACATCCATCTTCTTTCAAGAGACATGAGTATATTTTAATGGCTACTGATTATTTCACGAAGTGGGCCGAAGCCCAGGCTTATGTCAACATATCCCAGGAAGAAGTTATAGAGTTTATTAAAAGGCAATTGATTTATAGATTTGGGATCCCGCAGACGATTCTAACAGATCGAGGAACGGTTTTCGTTGGAGAAATGGTTAAGGCCTTTGCTGAGAAATATAGTATAAAGATCACTCATTCATCCCCATATTACCCTCAAGGAAATGGACAGGCAGAGGCTACAAATAAACAGTTGATAGGAATTATTAAGAAAATGATCGAAGATCAGCCAAGGAAGTGGCATGAGAAACTGTCCGAGGTATTGTGGGCATATAAGAATGCCAAGACTTCAGCCACTGGGTTCACCCCATTCCGGCTGACATATAGAGTGGATGTTGTACTATCGGCCGAAATCACAATACCAACTCTTAAAACGTGTCAGGCAGACAAGTTTTCGGCCGAACAGTATGAGCAAGCAATGAAGGATGAATTGTTGGATGTTAATACGGATCAGGTTGAGGCATTCAAGAACATGCAGAAGAATAAAGATGTTGTGGCTGATTGGTACAATAAGAGAATTCTAGTTAAGCGTTTTGAATTTGGTGATTTGGTCTGGTAAGTTATGTGGCCACCTAAGGAGAATGATGGAAGAATGGGAAAGTGGAGCTCCAATTGGGAGGGGCCATTTATTGTTCAGACGAAGTTGCTAAACGGAGCGTATACGTTAGTTGATAAAAATGGAGAACAAAGTCAAATCCAGTTAATGCAAGATACATGAAGAAATATTACGCTTAAGTATGGGAATAAACAAAAAAGTAAACATTTTATTGTAAGGAAGAACATTACAAAACGGAGCTACGTTGACTGAAGACAGTCTGTATAGTCCAAGATTACAATATACAAGGGAAACGTCATATTCTACATGGGCGTATACAAGGAAAAGGTCCTACAAAAAGGACATGTAGGATTACTTGTATAACGCCGCCTAAGCCCTATTGCCCGAACCAAAAGCGGTACGAGTCTGACGAGGACCTAGGCCGATCCTTCCTAAGAACTAGGTCTCGCCTACTGGGTGTACCCTAGAGGTAGAAGTTGACCTCGGTTCAACCAATTCTCCTCCTCAGTTGGTCTGAGGATTACTACAACGAAAACACCAGCCAATGAGGAGAAAAGAGGGAAAGGATGGAGGATCATTAGGGGCAATGATTCATCTATAACAAAAGATCCGACTGGACATATCAGCACCGGGAAGAGGGTTGTTTCTTCGAAATGTCCGTTTATATCTTCATTAGAAGAATTACTTAAAGTCTCTCTCCTGTATGAGTACGGCAACAGAAAGGTTAGTTGAGTTCGTGCTGTATGAGCAAAGGTTTTTCATACCACGCTTGGAAATCCGTGAGAGGGGATATCTTTTGAGCACCATGGAGGCACAGATGTGAAGGGACATATGGGAGGAAGGAGGAAAGCTGTGTTCATGATGGTAAGACAAATATACATATTGAGATAATGATTATGAGGATTGAGGCCTGAAGAGCCTTGGTATTTATAGAAGAAAGTAATGGCTACGCTTGTATTCAAATAAGAAACGGTCTATATTAAAGGCTATTTATGGGAATACGTTTCTGGATTCCCGATAAAGCTGTTACCAATAAAAGGCTGCCATAAAGAGGCCCGGATATCGTGGGATTTTTGACGGAATATACGCAACAGAGAATAAGTAAAAGCAAAACAGAGATACGATATGGATACAAAAATTAATATATGGATACGAGTTATGCATATCGGCCGAATTAAATATAAATCGGCCGATCTACAGAATCGATTCAGTTCAAAAGTAGTTAGCCGAAAGGGTTGATGGCCGACATCAGAAGAAAATGTAAGACAATCCAAAACATCATCGTTCGTGGAGAAAGCTAAACAGCTTAGAAAACATTGAAAAAATTAGTGATCCTCGCTATCGTCAAAATGAACATCTTCATTAAGGCCTTGAAGGGCACCAATTTGAGGATTAACTGGAAGGGTGGGATCCATCGCACAAGGGAACATGTTCTGGGGCACTTGGAACTTGATGTTGAATCTCTGACGTAATACCAACACTGGCAGAGCGAGGGGATAGAGAAGACTGGGAAGGATCAGTAGAGAGGGCAGATGAAACCCCTGGAAGAGAGGTTAAGGTAAGATAACTTACAACCATAAGGAAATGAAAAGCATACACAAAAGCATAAGAAGAAAAGAATGTACTTGTAGAAGCTTTCAAAGAAGTGGGGGCTTCTTGAGAAAGGTTTGCTTCATCATCCGAAGGGTCCATATGGAAAACTTCGGATCAAGGAATAATAAAGGCAGTAGACCTAGATCCCAAACACTGAATAGCTGAATCCAGGTGTTCAGCAAAAGATTGAGGTTCGGCCACTTTTCTTGAAAAGTACCCAAGATATGGTCATTGAAGCTAACTCTCATAGAAAGATAAGAAGCACTCCGCTAGGAGTCTAAAAGTCTGGGCTTGGGAACTTCGGCCGATTTCTTAAGTTGCTTAATTGAACGCTTCAAATCGGCCGATTGTTTTTTAGCTTCGTCCAATGTAGACTTTAGCTCTTTTTCTTTCTGTTAAAGTCGGGAAATCTCTCGCTGAGTTAAAGAAAGCTCTTCAGAATACTTAAGCTCACAAGAGCCTACGACGGACAAAGTATTCATATAAGCCTGATATTTGGCTGAACATTTATCGAACTCAGCTTGAGAAGAAGCTCTTGGTCCAAAGAAAGAACAAACTTAGTAATCATCTGAAGAGTGGCATCTAAATTCAGGGAAACAATTTCATCATGAAAATGTTGATCAATATGAGATAAAAGGAGCAAGATGGGCTTCGGGTGAACAAATTCTACTTCAGGACGACGGGTAATCATGTTGCATAACCTCCCTAAATAATCTCTCAGATAAGCCGAGAGGTCAAACGAAAGGGGAGATGAAGGAGGATGAGAAAAGAAATCATCCAAAACCTGGCGGTCCGGGAAAGGGGACTAAGGCACATGTATATCAGAAGAATCACACGTGAGAAGTATGTGGCAATTCTGAGTGAGAGGGTGAAGAAGGAGTGTAATCGGAAGGACGGACAGTAGTCAGTAGAGGAGCGGAAGATGAAACTTGAACCGATGCAGTGGGATTACTGGGATGAACTGAAATGATACCAGCCGGGGTGGCAGAAGCCGAGAGAGGGACTTCAGGGTCTATTCCTGTAACAAGATCTCCAACACTCCTTAGTCCAGCAGTATTAGAGTCGGCCACTACAACTAGAGTTTGAGAAACCTCTGGCTCCTGAGAACTAGAAGAAGCCCGAGGAAAAGAAAAAGTGAGTTGGATTCTAAATCCAGAAAAGATAGTACAACAGATCAAAGGATTTAGCATACTTGTTTACGCGAAGCAGTGATTCTCCCGAGAGGTGAACGGGATGAACGCTTTTCAGTTTTAGCGGGCGAGAAAGTATTTCCTAGGTCAGCCGAAGGGATAATGGTTCTCTTTCGGCTGGAGACTGGTGCAGGAGTAGGGGAGGCAGAGTCAGAAATTACAAGAGAATAGCTATTTTTCTTCAACCCTACGAAGGAAACATCGGTCAGTTGAGAGGGATATTAGAATTACATATAGCCATGCAAAATAAGGAACTTACTTTCCCGAGAAAGAGGGGATCTGCCATTATTTCTCCTCGCAGGAGAGTTAGATAAAGGAGGGATAAAAGATGGTGACAGAAACACTGGAGAAAGCCCACAGTTCTGCAAGTACTGGTTAAGATTGGCGCTGAAGTAAGTACGAGCAACACCATCCCACCAATTTCAGTCGATATCCCAACACGAATAACAAATTTTGGAACTTTGAAATTGATAAGACGCCGATTCCAAATCGCACATTGCTCCCTGCTCGACGAGGGAGTGTATTCATCATCATCATGATAGGCCAACACAAGATCTTGAGCAAAGTCAAGTTGACGACTGACCAAGTGAGGATTATATATTTCAACCGGAATAGCAGCATTGGCTAGACCAGTAGAGCCATTGAAGATGGGGCGAGGAAGTATACATCTATTCCAAATTTGAGCTAGAGATTGTTTAAAAAGGGATCTGAAAGGAAAAGTCCCAATATCCTTAATCCAGTTGAAATTGGCCGACTGATAAGTATATGTAGAAAAGGCTTGATCTGCCATTCGGCCCAGAAAATAGCCAATCCATTTGGAAATCGACATATCAGGAAGAGATGTCTTAAGCAGAGTAATGCTTATTGGGATGGCAGGATTAAGGTCTTGAGAAGGAAAACCAGATATGTCACGGAAATGCCAAACCAACCATAGATGAAGAAAACAAAGAGGACCATGAGATTTATCTGAGAAACCCTTCTCCGAACCAGAAACATAGGCTGATATACCCACATATAAATGAGCAAGGAAGAAGTCGGCTAGGGGAAGACGGGTTACGACGAGAATTTTAGATGCCAGAGGATGAACTTTGAGCAATACGGCCTTAGAAGGAGCACACCAAAAGAATCTGGTGAGCAAATACATCATAAAAGCCAAAGGCTCTTGCTGATGAGGTTCGGCCGAGTCAGGACTGCTTTGATGGCTAATAATCCAACTATGATATGTGTTTTTGGATGGGAAACTAGTGCTAGCTTTTGTCGGCCGACTATGGGAAGCAGCACCAAGGTTATCACCTTGAAAGTTCAGAAGGAGTTTGATATCTTGGATCGTTGGGGTCATCATACCCCAAGGAAAACAGAAGCAGTTCACAAAGGAATTCCAAAAGCATAACAATGCTTGGATAGGGTGTAGGTCAGTAGGAAAAGATTCTATGCTCAGCCGAGCGAAGTGGAGAAGACCAGCATTAGACCAGGATTCATGGTAATGGCATTCCAGGTGATAATACAAAGCAATATATTCAGAAGTGGCCGCCGACCAAGTGACTAATGACGGGGTAAAGAGCTTGGAAGAAAACCATTGAGAATACAATGGGAGAGGTCGTTCGTCAAAAATACAAGCGGTGCATTCATCCACTTCTTCAGGAATACTTAGCGGGCCTAAGGTACAAAAACCCTCAGGGATGCATGCGAACGGCTGAGCGAGAGGGGGATGACTTCTCAAGAGTAGAATTTTTGAAGAAAGGACAGTTACGTGGAGAAGAAGGCCGGAAGAGACGGCGTAATGATGACAAATTACGATATACGAGAGTAATGATAACCGGATATTTCGGAGATCGTGTTGATAACTGGCTGCACGCGAGACCAATTACTTGGGCAATTTCTACCTAAAAATGAGCCCAAGTAAGGAGGACATCTGTTGTGACCATCCAAGTTCGTGGGCCAAAATTGGGCCACGGTAAATAAGTATTCGAGGGCTGAAGAAGAAAGGGAAAAATATTTGACAAAGACCGAGTCTATAAAAGCCGAGGTAACGAGATCAGACCAAGAGGGACGGACGGGTTCGGCCGAAGCAAGCGGAAGCGAATTCGGCCGAAGGAGGGAAAAGCTGATCGGCTCTGGAGACAGTTGAGGAGAGGTTATTCAGCTCCGCAGTTCCATCTATAAATAAGGGGTGTCGGGCGCTGAAATCAGAGAGATCAATCCACCCCAAATTTCCAATTATGTCAATTTACTTTCCTGTATCTTTTACTGCTTTCATTTACAAGCTTTCCTAGATTTAGCCTAGTTTGTAGCGGTTACTTTCTCGAGTTAGCCGTTGTTTCTTAGCAACGGGTAGATTTTGATAGCTATTTCGGGATAATCAGCCGTTGTTTCTTAGAAACTGATATATTTTCCATTGTTTTTTGTTTTGCCATTGTGTTGGATTCGATTTCAGTCAAGTTTTGGTGCATTATTGTGATTTCGGACCCGTAACCGATTTGATAATTTTCAGTAGCCTCCCTTGATGAGAGAAAGGTCATTGGCCATAACCGGTGGCCAAACACAAGTCTTTTTCACTAAACTAAAAGATACTAAAACTTGAAGAGGGAGCAAACTCAAATTTTTTGGCGTTGACTCTAAAACGATTGTGTAGGTAGAAAGCTAATCGCCCCATTAAAAACTCGAACGACTCTTTCTAAAAGCCCAAAGCTAAATTTTGGGCCAACTCATTGCTTGATTTTTCCATACAGGCAATTATTTTTACATGAGCCCAAATTTCTCATGTTACGCAGTTCAGACTTCAGAGTAACTTCACAAAATTTCTCATCTTCCCGAATGCACGGAAAAACCCTGCAATTTACAAGGAGAATCTGGAAGAAGTGATGCCAAGAGTGACCCGTGTATTGCAAAGGGCTCGGAAAGCCATTGAAGATTTGGATTTGCTCAAGATCTTGGAATCTGAGCTCAACCATGAGCTCTCCTCTTTGCGCTACCAGGTAGGTAGGTTTCCCCCATGTTTCCAACTGGAAATGCATCGATGCCTTTTGATTTCGTTTCCTTGTGAGCATTTGATTGGTTGCTGCTTTGAAGGTATGATAATTTTGTTCTTTTTTGGTCGCGATTGAAAAATTAAAGCGGGGAATCAAATCAATGCAGGGATTGAATTTTGGGGATTGCGATATTTAGTATAAATGTGGTGCTTGACAAATCGGGTTTTTCTTTGAATATGAGAAAGTGGTTTTCTACAGTAGGCGGCTGTAATCAATGAAGAATCATGAAGTATATTTTGGATAATTCTGATTTCCGACTATTTGTTGATGAAATTGATTTCGTTTGCAATGCTCAGCTATGGTATCAGTTCCTGTTGATAGAAGTAACCTTCTTACGTAAGTGGGCAAATTCTAGTTGGAAAATAAGGCGGTTGACATTTTCAATTCTTATGCATGCTCAAGTTTCATATTTTACTTTTATTCCTTGGTCTGTGTTGTTGTTGCTTCCAAGAATCTGTGCTACACGCCTGAATGCTGCATAGTTGTGATTGTTTTTCCTGCTGTATTTTTGTCCATGATTTGTGATGGCGTCTTAGAACAATGTAGCTACTATACGATGCAGATCATAACATACTGCATCCTTATTGATATTGCTAGACATGAAAAAGGCATGTTATCACCTTGGTTGGATGGTGTTTGATTGGATTCTTAAACTTCTAGATTTGTTTGTGGGGGCTTATCCTATGTAGGACGACAAAGGTGGTTTGTTTGGGGACTTTGCACTTGAGTGGGATTCTCCTCAGTCTCAAGATGTGCTTCTAAGGAAAAAGTGCTCATCCGGGGAGGAAGTGGCAGTTTCAGCTTTGTTGGGTCATGATACATTCCAAGGAGATGGCCGGTTTCCACGAGACGCTTTGCTGAAAATATGCGTAAAGAAGCCTGGTTTGAGCTCTATCTTGCAATTTGATTGTGTAGCATCATCTAACAAAGGGGATAGTAAGGCAGAGATTGACATTCAGACTGCACATTATATACCATCATTGTCGTCCCTTGATTCTTCATCACTTTACAAAGGCCCCGAGTACAGGTATTTTTCTTTCTGAAGTTCAGTTTGTCTCTTCAATGTATTGAAACACAGACAAGGACTTTGTTCGCTGGTTTATATCATATTATCATTATGGATCATAGCGAACTAAATTGCTCATCTTGAACTCGAACTAATTGAGCAGAAAGCACACTAATTTAAAGGCTGGACAAACTGAGTTTAAGCAGCTCAGTCATTTTTTTCATTGAATTGTCAAATGAATAGTATACTATTATAATTTATAATGCATAATCATTTAGGAATTATAAATTGATTGGCTGCCTATCTAGCTCAAGAATTTTTTTTTTCCCCATTATCAACTTCGTCTTGGGAAAGCCCTCCATTGGAATTTGGATTGTTTCTGCTTTGATATATACAATTTTTTTACAAGTTTCATCGAAGGTTTCTATGTCCTCAATTGAGGTTTAGAGAAAATTTGGTGACCTGCTAGATGCAGAATTTTTTGTCAATATAGTTTACACAAGAATTGCAACTTTCGAGCATTTTTTTAATCAACCTTATACACCACCACATGCTCCTTGGTTATCTTCATCCCTTTGACTTGCAATGATCCTGCTGTGTGGTCTGTCATGAATTCTGAGATGCACCCTTTTGGTAGTGACTTGGATCCCACATTACAACAAGAACTAAAGCAATATCTAGCAGTCCGAGGAATTGAGGAAAACTTCACCAGTTCCCTTCTTCTCCACTTACACAAGAAGGAGCAAGGTCAGTATATGACTTGGTTGCAAAAGCTAAAGGATATGCTTGCTTAATGAAGATCAACGATGAAACCAAGATTGGAAATAGTAGCTAATTAACATTGTAAGTGACTTTTATCTGATACATTCTAGAATTCGCACCTATTGATTTCTGCATTGAGGCATGAAAACACTATGGGCAAATATCCTTACATAACTTCTGGCATTTTAAAGCAATATCCTTCCATGACTTCTGGCATTTTAAAGCAAATATCCTTACATGACTTCTCGCATTTTAAAGCAAATATCCTTTCATGACTTCTGGCATTTTAAATGGAAATATTGATTTGTTTCATGTTGCCACTTTCATGTTATTTCATTGTGTGGAATGTGCATGATGCCGGCAAGGCCTAGCCTGGATCAATTTGGTATTTTGGTATATGGGTGAACATGGTTTGGGCACTTTGGTCATTAGCCATTTCCAAGAATTGAATTGTAAATTGCAATTAACTGTTTCAAATATAACAAAAGCACAAGATATGGGTTACCTACCGTTCCTTTGCTGTTTGGTTATTAGCAGCACTTTGTGGTTTGCTGTTTGGTCAGTGTGTGAAATGTATATAATTTGTGAATGTAATCTATAATAGGGAGTATCTATCTGTAGTCTATGTAAAATCTGAAAATATGTAAAAGCACAATACACTTTTAAAATAAATGAGAGGGAAATATGGAGCCAATTTGAGAAGAAAAGTGTCGTGGTTGGACAATAGTTTTATTCTATTACCCATCTAATATTTAAACATTTAAACAGAATCATCTCAAATTAATAATTTAAAAAAATCAAATAAAATTTTAGTAACTGTTTTTCAGATCTATAAAATGAGACCAATCTTCAAAAAAATCATATTCCCTGTTTTTTCCTTTTCTTTCAAATACTCAAGTATCTCCAAAAAAATATCCTAAGAAAATCATAAAAATCCCTAAAAAAAAGAAACAAAAACAAAAAACCATGAAGTCAAATAAATCAAATTGGAAAAGAAATGCTAAATAGGATAATGGACAATTACATCTTTTTTTAGAAGTTCAAGTTTAGATATACTTACTTAAGCATCCCAAAGTTTGAAAAGGCAACACCTAAATTAATCATTTAGATGGTGTTCTTTTGCGTCAAATAAGTATTTAGTTATTTTCTGAATAAAAATAAGTAAAATGGCCTCATAAATAAGTGTATTGTTCTTATCCAAAAAAAATAAAAGTGAGAATTTCGACCCAGGAGGGAAAAGTCTCGTAGCGAAGAATCTAGTTGTTGAGTGGCTAGTCTATTTCGGTGAAAAGCACTTAGATTAGTGCCAATTCCAATGTATTTTTTATTTTATTTTATTTTATTTTATTTTTTTGTTAAGTAATAAGTAGAAAATTTTACTTATTTGTCACTTATTCACTAATTAGTAGAACTTCATTTATCGTTATATGTGCTATAGTATAATTTATTTATATATTATATTAAAATAATCTTTATATTACATAAAATAATAGTATTATAATATTTATAAATATTAATTATATATTATCATATTACTTTTTATAATATAGTACTCCCTGTGTCTATCTGTTCTGTTTGATTTTCACATAATCCAATGTACTTTTTCAACGTAATATCTCAAAATATAAATATGTACAACGGAAAACTATATAAAACATATATCCTAAAATTATATGATTATACGATTCAGACAAGACTCAACTCGACTATCTTTTTAAAATATATACTTGTAATAAAATTGAGCAAAGTTAAACAATAAACAGTGCCAAAAAGTCAAACATGACATCTTTCATGGGACGGAGGGAGTATATTTCTATACTAGGTGTAGAAAAAACACGAGATGTGCCAAAACTTCAGCATCCCAAACGTTTCTTCCATATTCAATGTAAAACCTCACAAAAAGAAAGGATCAATCCATAAATTCGTGGAAAAAGGAAGTTCTAGGTAGTTTAGTTATTATTGTGTGTGTATATGATATTTGTGCAGTTATACTGTGCTTCCATATTAGTATGTTAGTAAATTGAATGTATGTAGTGAACTATGCAGTGGCTTATACTGAAAATACACAATTGTATATACTGATTCACTGAATTACTAACTTTTCGTAGTTGTTTTGAAAAGATGAGGATTGTGGATTTATGGATTGTGTTCAGTGAATAATAAAATTTGTATAGGGTTGTGGTGAAATTATATGCTAGTATATACTGAATATAATATTTGTTTGTGAATCGTGGTTTGTAGGTGTAGTTTATACTTGTTTATAATGAAATTATACGACCCGACGTATTAACTTTCACTAGTTTATAAGTTGTTTATATAGTGTAGTTTATGCTGGTTTATACGAAAATTATATGAGTGTTTTTTTGAAGTTTGTATTGACTTATATGTGTATAATGAAGTTTGGTTCTGCAAAATGTTTTTCTAATTCTTGTTTATACTAAATTGAAGTGAAGATTTTCTATACATTGTCGTTTGCAAAGATGATGATATTGTTAGTAGCAGGAAGATATCGATCATATTGAAAGAAATGAACAAATTGCTTCCGTGCTTTGGGGTCAGGGTCAGGCGATTAGAGGGAGGAGATGGGCAAACATTCAATGATGCGAGCCATTTTCAAAGAAATCTTGAAACGTAATTGCATATCACATAAGCGAAATATTTATGTATGAACAAACTGACACGGCAACAAGATATCAGTCATTTGCATAGTGAAAGGATCCCTGTGGCGTGTGTAATCTTCATTTTGTGTAATGCTTCA
Organism: Hygrophila difformis; assembly: GCA_030278955.1. NCBI lineage: Eukaryota > Viridiplantae > Streptophyta > Magnoliopsida > Lamiales > Acanthaceae > Hygrophila > Hygrophila difformis. The sequence goes on along the minus strand of JAOANR010000012.1, from coordinate 36,329,370 downwards.
TTTCACAAGGCGGGCTCGTCTCGTCCTTTGGCATAAGACGGTGCAATTTGCAACACATTTGTGGAGCGGACAATTTGATGAATCGTGATCACGCAAAGACAGATGCGAATTGGATTGCCCATTGTATTAAGGAAAAATTGCACCGCAATCATAGTTACAGGCCCAAAGTAAGCCAAGCAAAAGCCATGCAGAACATCAAGCAAAGCAGGATTTTGTGAAATACATGGTCATGATTATTATTCATTCATTATATTCAATAGGTAGGGGTGGGCACGGTTCGGTTAACCTGAATTTTTCAGGTATTTGTATTTGTATTTGAACCGGGCAAATACTTCATTTCAGTATTTGTATTTGTAACCGGAGTCCTCGGTTAACCGGGGGTTCGGTTTCGATTAGATTTAGCGGTTAAACGACTCGATTCGAATATTTAAAAATCTACGAAACTCAAAGATTTAAGAAATGAAAACTTGATTATACATTTTAAGAGGGTCGGACGAGGTTATTACACTCAGAAAACAAAAATATATATAACTATGGAATTAAATGGTTCTTTTCAATGTAATCAAAATATGTTAGTATATGTAACAAATCTTAGTGTAGAGATATATTTTAATAATAGTGTATTCTGAATGACAAAAATCAATATAGGCTTATTAATTATGGTGATATATTTTGATAATTAGCTCTTTAGTTTTTTATATTTGTTTTATTATATACTTAAATAATTAAATAAATAATGATATGTATTATCTATATACTTTTATACCATCAAATGTCTATAATATTTACAATATATATAACTTTAAAAATAAAATAAATATATTCGGTTCGGTTCGGTTAACCGGGGGAAAAAATTAAAGTATTTGTATTTGTATTTGAACCGGACGAATACTGAAATATGATATTTGTATTTGCTCCGGGGTCCTCGGTTAACCGGAAATTCGGTTCGATTTCGGTTCGATTCAGCGGTTCAATGAATCGGTTCGAATATTTTGCCCACCCTATCAATAGGTTGCATTAGTTCTGCATCCACAAAATGATTCCGTAGAGTATTTAGAAAGGTTTGATGATTCTTATCTTTTGTTCGAGGGTGCATGCAGCTCTTATTTTTGGATAACACATAGTAGTATATAAAATCAAAGTGGACGGGAATGAATCGTTTTGAGTGCAGTTAACAAAGGATGCGGAGGGGGAACTATTAACAGTAGCATATGTAGAGTAAATCTCGTATATCTAATGTAAAAATATTCCCTTTGTGCTTGAATGGTTAATGCCGAGCACAAGTTAATTGGGATTGGTTCAACAAGCTGAAGGGAAAAATTTATTCTGTAAACGACAAGGAAACATGGGATGGATACACCACACCGGAAGAAAGGAAAAAAAAATAGTTCGTTTTTTAAGAAAAATCCAAATCGGTCATTTTTTAATTTTTTTGCCCAACTGATCCACTCCACTGCATTGTCTAATTTTGTCCCAATCGGTTCATCGATCACTAATTATGCACTAATTACTGATGTTTTTGCCAAAATAATCTGTTTTCTTTCCCAAAAAAAATCTAAATTGGCCCGTTAGTAAATTTTTGTCCCTTTTCATGCAGTGCAATGCACATTTTAAACCACTAATAACTCAAGTTCGATATAAGTAAAAATTCTAAAATTTTGATATTTATAAACTATACGATGAGACAAATCTAACAAGATCCAATTTGGCTCATTTTAACTTGTATAACTATGTTTAAACTTTAAGTCAAAGCATGTGTTTGTGAATAGTAGCAAATTAGCCAATGTAGTTATTAAAAAAAAAAAGAGAGAGTATATCGCAATTGGTCTTCATTTTATGAAGAAACATTAAAAACCTCCGAACTCTAAAAGAAGATCTATCGCGGTAACTGCTGATCAAAACTCTGATGACATCTAACGAGGATACTGCCCAATCCGATGCGAGAATACATAATAGGCATCTCACATAGGAGGGAGTCGCTTGACTTATATTTTTCAAGAACACTATTTTGTAACCACAAAGAAACTGCAACCATTTTTCCCACAATAATAATAGAGCTTACCTTCATTTCCATTCCGGATAAATTCAACAACCCTTATCTCAAACCCTTCACCATATCTACAAAATGATGTTCTTGGAAAATGTAGGGCAAGTGACTCACTCCTCTGTGTGAAGTCCGTTCTCGCATCGAATTGGGCAGTACCTTTGTTGGATGCCATCGTATCAGTTTTAGTCAGCAGCTACCGTGATGGATCTTCTTTTAGAGTTCGGTAGTTTTTGGTGTTTCTCCAGAAAATGAAGATAAATTGCTATATACTCTCTCCATTTTTTAATAACTACATTGACTAATTTGCTACTATTCATACATCTGCTCTGACTTAAAGTTTAAACATAGTTTATAGAAGTACACGTTAAAATTAACCAAGTTGGATCTTGTTAGATTCGTCTCGTTGTTTAGTTTTTATATATCGAAATTTTAGAATTTTTATTTATATTGAACTTGAGTTATTAGTAGTTTAAAATGTGCATTGCACTGCATGAAAGGAGACAAAAATTTACTAACGGACCAATTTAGATATTTTGGAAAGAAAACGGACTGTTTTGTCAAAAACCTTTGCCGCATCAGTAATTAGTGCATAATTAGTGATCGATGGACCGATTGGGATATAATTAGACAATGTAGTGGATCAATTGGGCAAAAACTTAAAAAATGATAGATTTGGATTTTTTTTTTAAAAAAAAAAAAGAGGACCATTTTTTCGTTTTTTCCTAGATACACCATATTCAATGATCGTTACTATGGCTTCACAATTTTAAAATACAGTTTGTTGTATATCGTTTATAATGTACGTAGTTGCATTTTATCTATCTAGTTTTGGCATATAATTGTGAAAGGAATTTGGAACTCACATTTTTTTCCCTTGTTTTGTGAAATCAATACTATGAATATGATATAGTGCAGTCGGATACTAGAAATATGCAATGCAAGTAATATACTTGATCTATCTACATAACACTTAATACCTAACTTATTAGTAATGCATATACTGTATGTACCGCCGCTTGGCTTTTGTTTTGTGGAATATGTATGCATTATGTAAAGTGGCTCAAGTACCGGTGGTACAACAACAACAACAACAACAAAATACTCCCGCCAATTTATTAAAGAAAGCAGCATGCATGCACTAACGAACGACGCTGCTACTTTTTTAGGTATAGTGTATGCTACTTATTATACTTTCATATTTCTTCTGGTACATGCACTATGGTGATGACCACGTATTTCACTTAATGAAATCTCATCCATCCATTCCATGCCTTCGATCAGGTAGTTAATTCTAATTCAAAAATCCTCATGGCTTGCTTTAATTTGGGCATGTACGTAACTATGATCGTGGTGGTGTAATTTTGCGCTTAATATAATAGGTAATCCAACTGACATTTCTTTGGATGATCACGTACGACTCATCAAATTGTCAGCCCCAAAGGGTGTGTTGCAAATTGCATCGTCTTATGCCAAAGGATCGGTCGGTCAGCCTTAGCTTGTGAAATAGATCGATCCTTACACGCCACCGAGATCCCTTCCCTTTCCCGCGCAAATGGTTATATTGTCTTGTCGCCGTCATTTTGTGAATACTTAAATGTGTGTTTATGTGGGTATGCAAGATTCTTTCAAAATGGTTTGCGTCATTATTGAATGATTGCCCCTCTCCTCTAATTCCCCGACTCCAAATCATGGAAGCAATTAGTTCATTTCTTTCGAAATGATCAACATCTTTCTTGGTACCGAAAATATCACCATAATGTATCACAAATATTAACTTTAATTTTGTATAAACAAGAATTGAACAAATATGTCGCAGAACCAAACTTTGTTATATATACCTCATTTGAAAGAAAGTCAATACAAACTTCAAAACACGTCCTCATATAATTTCAATATAAACCTGCACAAACTTCACTACATATATAGACCCAACCTATAAACCAACACAAAACTTTTATATATGCACTAATATAGTTACAATAGAAACGATACCCAATATCCATGAATTCAAAAAAAAAAAAATGCAATGTTAAGTACATACAGAGGCGAAACTATGCCTATACCAAGAGTGGCACGGGGTCCTCCATAGTTTTTGTGCTATAGAGTCTATGATAATGGGAAAAAACCCTCCATCTTGGGATTTTTCAACTTTTTGGTTTATATTATTTGAAACTTTGAACAATATTCAAAATAGTAGGTTTTTGTATTGATATTTCGCGACAATTTTTTTTTTTTGAAAATCGGCTCCTCCTTAAGGGAAATTCCAGTTTCGCTACTAAGTACATACTAGCATATAGTTTAAGCAGTACGAATTTCAATATATTCAGTCAATACAATGCTCGTCTTCTCAACTCTAGTACACTCGTGTATTTTTGTAACGGAAAAAATGCCAAATATATCCGTTTTGTTTTTAAAAAAGTCAAATCTATCCTTTTTTTATTTTATTACCGAATTTATCATCTACATATGCTAATTATATCCGGAAATATCCTAAATTCACTAATCGTGGAATGACTGCTGACGTGACAATAAATTAACTTAAACCCTACACGCTGGATGTGATTTGAAGTGTCTCTCAATTAGGGCTGGGGAAAAATACCGAGTATACCACATACCGCACATACCGTATCGAAAAAAGAAATATCGAAATTTTCGGTATACCGTAATTTTCGTTACGGTATCATACCGAAAAAAATTCTCCGTATCGTATACCTTACCGAACTTTACGGTATGAAAAATTTCATACCGTTGCCGTACCAAACATTTCGTTATACCGATCTTCGGTATATACCGAAGATCGGTATACCGAAAGTTTCAGTATGAAATATTTCCATACCGTTTCCATATCGACATTCCGGTAAGTTCGGTATATACCGCTATACCGAACATTCAGTACATACCGACATACCGTATCGCGATATATACCGACATACCGAACATTCACTACATATCGACATACCGGTATTGCGGTATATACCGGCATACCGAACTTTCGCTATATACCAACATACCGATATTACGGTATATAACGGTATCGCGGTATATACCGATACCGTGGTATATACCAAAGTTCGGTACGGTAGCGGTATACCGCGGTATCAAAAAATTTATACCGTTACCGTACCGAAATCTTACGGTATGGTATGATACCATACCGAAAATTACGGTATACCGAAAATTTCGATATTTTCGGTATTTTTTCGATACGGTATGTGCGGTATGCAGTATATTTGGTATTTTTCCCCAGCCCTAATTGAGACACACTTCAAATTCGATACAGCGTGTAGGGTTTAAATTAATTTATTGCCACGTCAGCAGGCATTCCACGATTAGTGAATTTAGGATATTTCCGGATATAATTAGCATATGTAGAGGATAAATTCGGTAATAAAATAGAAAAAGGATAGATTTGGCTTTTTTTTAAACAAAACGGATATATTTGGCCTTTTTTCCATTTTTGTAACACCCAGAATTCCGAAAGAGGTGAAATTGGGCCCATGTGGATGTTTTTGGGCCTGAAAAACCTTATTTAGTTGGGCCAGATTGGCCCAACAACGGTCCTTGAAAGGCTACACAGTACCTCGTCGCAGATGGCAAAATCGCGGTTGTATCATCTTTTCAAAGTTTTTGTAGATCCTACTAATCTGTTTTCCGTTGGAACCCTCGTTATCTCCAGGAATCCTATAGACCCTTCCCCTCGGATTTTAGAGCTCTGGAATGTAGAAATTACTTGAAGGGGAATCATTAAAAGTTTTGGAATTCATCAAAAGACGTTCAAAGTTTTCATCAAAATTTTTTCACTTAGTTACTCTCACTGGTTTGCATAATTACTTTTAATGTCAAAACTACTTTCATAGTCTCCCAATACTTACTTAACTCCTACTACTTCATTGCATTGCATAACTAGTCTCATAGTCTCCCGATACTTATGGTCAAGTTTTTTCATTATTATTTGTGAAGCGATGAAATTTGTTGCCTCATCGCCCTCACGCCTCACAAACTAGATTTAATTGTCATTATTATTACTAGTATTTCCCCCGCCCAATGGGCGGAAATTATGGACAATATGAATAAATTATCCAATTTAACAAATAAAATTGTTCAATTTTATTATGTCGATTACATCCCCCAACCTCCTTAAACTATTTTAAGAATTACATGAGTATATCTATACACTGCATAGAATAATGTATAGAAATCGAACAACATATGTCATTACCAATATTTATATATATTAGAATTTAGTATCTTAAAAAAATTCTTATACTACAAATAATAGTTGAAAGGAAAAAGAAAATAAAAAAGCAAAGATAAAAACATTTCTATTTATGACTCTAAGGTCATACATTGACAAAGAAAGTGTGTGAAATCGTATTGTACTCGATAATTGATTATTGATATTGATTCACCCTAAAGCGTTGAGATATTAGAAATTTCATAAATATGTACATATTTCCAAATTAAATTAGAATAATATAAGAAATACTCTTATAAATGAATCCATTAACAAATTAAAATGACTATAGTTTCATCAACTTATTGTTGTTTTGCAATTTATCGAATTTAGTTAATTTATTGAATACAAATATTGCTATTCATTAATGAATATAATATCGATCTATAAAGTACTTATTAATATACAATATATTCTTTAACTATAATTTCAATTAATAGAGTAGTTGTTAAGAATAATAACAAATATTGAAATTATATTTAAAGAATAAATATAATATCAACCCATAAAGTTTTTGTTACATCTATCCTTTATTTGGTAGTATTCTTTATCTATAATAATTAATGAAATTAAATCATCTAACGTGAATTCCCCTGAAATTTGGTTCTCTTATATTTTAAAAGTGAACTATATATTTTTTTTAAAAAAATTAACTTTTCTTTTAGTTATTTTTTTTAACAATTCCTTCATTTTATAGTGAAAATGAATTGACTTTTGCTATTGTTTATTATTCAATTTTGACTAATGCTTATAGAACATCTATATAAGAAAAAACATAATCAATTGGTATCTCGTTACATTCGTCTCATCATGTAGTTTTAAAATATCAAATTTTTATAATTTTTTCTTGTACACATTTTGAGATATTGATGAGTTATTATTATTAGAAATGTGTATTGAATTGCGTGCAGAAAGCGAATGTTGAGGAAATAGGTATGTTACTGTTCATAAGGGGATTTTTGTGAGAGATAATTGATAGGTTATTGTTCATAAGAGTAGGTTACTGTTGAGGAAATAGGTAGGTTACTGTTTATATATTTGTTAAATTATCCAATTTAACAAATAAAATTGTTCAATTTTATTATGTCGATTACATTCCCCAACCTCCTTAAACTATTTTAAGAATTACATGAGTATATCTATACACTGCATAGAATAATGTATAGAAATCGAACAACATATGTCATTACCAATATTTATATATATTAGAATTTAGTATCTTAAAAAATCTTATACTACAAACAATAGTTGAAAGGAAAAAGAAAATAAAAAAGCAAAGATAAAAACATTTCTACTTTTTTTTTTGAGAAAAAAAAAACATTTCTACTTATGACTCTAAGGTCATACATTGACAAAGAAAGTGTGTGAAATCGTATTGTACTCGATAATTGATTATTGATATTGATTCACCCTAAAGCGTTGAGATATTAGAAATTTCATAAATATGTACATATTTCCAAATTAAATTAGAATAATATAAGAAATACTCTTATAAATGAATCCATTAACAAATTAAAATGACTATAGTTTCATCAACTTATTGTTGTTTTGCAATTTATCGAATTTAGTTAATTTATCGAATACAAATATTGTTATTCATTAATGAATATAATATCAATCTATAAAGTACTTATTAGTATACAATATATTCTTTAACTATAATTTCAATTAATAGAGTAGTTGTTAAGAATAATAACAAATATTGAAATTATATTTAAAGAATAAATATAATACACTAAGAAAATCCGGAATTACCGACCGTCAAACGCGGTCGGTAACCCCCTGGGCGGGTCGTCCACAGGGGTTACCGACCGGCTTACCGACCGGATATGACGGTCGGTAATGTCCTGGTCTGCATCCGAAGGGCGACCAAACCGCTCGAGTCGGTGAGTTTCGCGACCGAGTTGCCGACCGCATTTTGGTCGGCAGAATTTGCCGACCGACTTGCCGACCATTTAGTCGGTCGGTAATTTGGCCAGCGGGAGCTTCTGGACCACGCTTTACCGACCGATTACCGACCGCATATGCGGTCGGTAATCCTGAAACAGCAGCCTGGATTTGGCTGGTTTTTTCATGCCACCCTGCAGCAGAAAGCAACACAAGAAACCAACAATATTCTCAAGTGCCAGAATTTGATCTTCTAAACTCATACCAAACTTCCAAACAACAATAAAGGTTCGAAAACTCTCCCAACTATAGAACTACAATACGTATTACTTCAAGTCCCATACCAACAAGTTCAATTAAACAAGGTCTACAAACATAAGTATGAAATGATCCAAAGACGACAAGTATCCAAAGATGACAAGCTAAGTATTATGAAATAAAATACGACAAGACTCAATGAACAGCAGAACCATCACCTCCTAATCCATCATCCCCGCGGTCGGGGGATCGAGGACCCCGAACCCCCAGCCATCTCTTCATCTGCTCCGCCATGGTCATCTGTGACTGTGCGAGCCGATCTAGAGTCGCCCTATACTCCTCAAACTGTGCATCCAACTGTGCCTGCGTGACATACTGAGAAGTAGGCGGTGGCGGGGTGGAATCAACTGCATCCATAGGCCTGAGTGACCTGGCTACGGAGCCTATGCCATAGACTGCCTTCCGCCTGTCGTGGCCACCAGCAACGTCTAGGAAGAGGCGATCTGGATCAATGCTGCTACCAATCTCCGGATCTTGGGTTAAAGTCTCAACAACGGCATTAAACTCATCCTGTTTAATAAGATAAAAAATTGAAGGCAAATAAGTTAGTATCTAGGCAAACCATAATCCTCCCACGATATTTACAATCTGTACCTGAAGATCCTTCGACTTCTCTCGGACCCAATTATCCTTCTGGTGCTTTCTTGTATGTGTGTGCTCATGGAGTTCGTGCAAGTGAACGGGCCCATCCTTAGCACTCGACTATAAATTTCATAAATCATCAGTGTGATAAGACAGTTTCATGTGGACTATATTATAAAATTAGAACCAAGGGAGGTTAAAAAAATACCATGTCATCGCGGGTGGCACGGAATGTCTTGGATCCTGCAGTGTGTGTGGGGAGGGCCGGTGCATCCTCCTGACCGCGGCGTCTGTTCAGCTTTCCCGTCTTGCTCTTATTCTTGAAGGCTTGGGAATCCCATATTCGTCTCCAATTCTCAGCCACAACCGCATCGCCCGGCCTCGGTTTTTTCTTACTTCTTATGTCCAATGTGTAATCCTTGTACCTGTTAATTACGTGCAACTAAGGTAATATCCTGTAATAAAACTTATTTATCCTCTAATTTAGAACTCACCGTGCTATGTTCTTCTTTTCCCATTCTTTCCTTACAGCAAGTGCATGCTCGGGAGCCCAACGAGCAACTTTCTGCAGATTGAGTTAATATTCATTACAGTTAGTAGTGTGAAAATTACACATTATTACTGTCTTAAGCACATCATACCTGGAACTCTCCCCAATAGAACTCCTTTGTCTCTTTTGAAACCTTCCCCCAGCTAATCCCATTTACATCTGCACGCCTGGGATATATATCTGTAATCTTCCTCACGACTGCGTTCGGGAAGTCAATACTGTAATACAATGAAAGTTGTTGACATACATAAGATGAATACACATTTTATATAAAGATACAAATCAGGATATGCTGATAAGTTAATGTAATATGACTTACATCCCATCAGTGCTATTCGGCGCCAGAAGCACCCTGTCATTAGAGGTGTCAAAACGGGCTGGCGGGGCGACACGGGCCAAGCCCACTCCAGCCCACTATTTTGCGGGCTTAGGCGGGCTGGGCCCACGGCGGGGCGGGCCAGAATAACCCCAGCCCAGACCAACCCACCGGCGGGTTGCGGGTCAGGCGGGCTAGCCCGCGGTTTTTTTTATTTAATTAATAAATTAATTTTTAATTATATAATAAATTGTATAATATTGTTATTTATCCAAAATTAAATATATTAACTAATTTTAAAATTAATTATATTTTTAATAAAATCTAAAATAATTTAGTTTAATTGTATAGTATTCTTTTTTTGAAAAAAATTAGTTGAAAAAGAAATGTTAAGTAGTTCATGTCATATAAAATGAGCTTTAAAATTATTCTAATTTAATTTAGTTAATATAATTCAATTTATAATTTTTTAATATAAAAAAATTATAAATTGAATTATATTAACTAATATCAAATTAAAATATATGAATTGAAATAATATTCAACTAATCAATATTTTTACAAATACATATATTATTTAGATTTTCATAAGAAACTTAACAAAAAATTAAATAAATTAAAATTTTGGCTTAGCCCGCGGGCTGGCCCGCACCCGCCGCGGGCCAGCCCAAGCGACAGCGGGTTCAGGCGGGCTAGCCCATTTAGGCCCGCTTCCAAACGGGCCTTTATTTATTCAGCCCAACCCACCCTTTTGGGAGGCGGGGGCGGGCTGGCCCAACGGGCCAAGCCCATTTTGACAGCTCTACCTGTCATTCCCCTGCGCAGAGGGAGGAGTAGATTGCGTAGAGCCAACCGATCCTAAAACCGAACAAATGGGTATATTAATAGCCAATTTTTAATGTAACTATATTTTAAAACAGATGGCTTCTCCTTCGCTCGATTGGAAAACTAATGGCTTCTCCTTCGCTCGAATGCCGCGCGAATGGAGAGGGCGACGGCGGCGTCGTGGTCGGCGGCGGAGGTCGGCGGCGGTGGCGGTCGGGGCGTCGGTCGGGGGGGGGGCTCGCCGTGAATCGCTCGGAGGGAGGGAGTAATTTTGTTGTCTGGTTTGTTGCTGTAAGTCGCGATTACAGCGATTTGGGCGTTTAATAATGCCCTAGGTTGCCGACCGCATATGCGGTCGGCAATTCGGTCGGCAATGCCGACCGTCTGCCTATTGGTCGGTATTAAACACCATCCCCTGCCAACGGCTATTTTTTCCCAACCGAGCCTTGCGGTCGGGAAATCGGTCGGTAATGCCGACCGCATTCCGACGGTCGGTATATGCGGTCGGTATTCCCGCTTTTTCTTGTAGTGATATCAACCCATAAAGTTTTTGTTACATCTATCCTTTATTTGGTAGTATTCTTTATCTATAATAATTAATGAAATTAAATCATCTAACGTGAATTCCCCTGAAATTTGGTTCTCTTATATTTTAAAAGTGAACTATATTTTTTGTGAGAGATAATTGATAAGTTACTGTTCATAAGAGTAGGTTACTGTTCATAAGGATGTTGTTTTTATATATTATATAGAAGATATAGATATAGATTTATTTTTTTTGTATGCCACGAAGGATGAACACTGCGTGTGAACGACGAACTTTGTCGTCAGTTGCTATTTGCTAGTCTCTGTTAGTAGTATTTTTTTTTTTTTTTTTGAAGATGTATGAAATTTGTTGTCTCGTCACTCATGCCTCACAAACACAGAAATTGTTGTTTTCTCATTACTTTTTAATTTTGAAGCGTTTTGGTTTTGCACAAACGTGAAACAATGAACATTCTACTGCTGCTTGTTTCAAGATTATTTAAAAGGGAATTATAGGATAGTTGTCAATCTAGTACACATGTCGTGATCCGGACATCCGGTTAGGTAAAATAATTATTATTTTTATTAGAAACAAAAATATATACTATGTATATGGAGGATAATTAAAGGGTTGATAACCATAGGATCAGCCGATCATTGTCCTTCATTTAAATAAATTAGTTCTAAAGCTCAATATCACTGTCATTTTAGAGTATTTATCAACATGGATTCTTTCAGACATCAATTATGCATGTTGCAATTATTACAGCATGCTACAGTGCAAACAGGTTCACTTAGCAATATTAATAAATGAGGATTTCACTCGGGAGGGCAGTGTTCGACCATTTAAATGTTTACTATTAATCAATGTAAATCTCAATTCCAAAATGAATTAAATCTAAGCTCTATTTAAAAAACAACAACACTTATCGAAAATGTTTGAATAAAATTCAAAATGAGATGGTAAAATTGTGTTACTTTGTAAATGATACAATTAAATCATTTTTCTATTTTTAATCAAATTTTTTTTTTTAAAAAAAAAAGTTAATTAACCTGAGATTGTGTATGATATATCCATGTATAAAGTTCTAAGAATTCTGGTAATAAAGGAACATGCAAGCACTTCTCAAGAAATTATAATTAAAAAAGAAAAGAAAAAGGGAATTTTAAAATATAGGAACTGATTTAAAGTCATGGCACCTTTAATAGCCTTTATTGAAAAGTATCAAATGTCTTACTTTTTTCTCTAGGGAATCATTCTTTTAAAATCTTCAAAGTGTTATAAATTCCATAAGGAGAAATATAAAATGCATGTCATATAGTATATATATAATTATAAAATTAAAATAAATAAAATTGATTGAATATAGAAAATTATTAGAAGCACCTTGCTAAAAGTTTTGAGCAGGTATGATTTACAATTCCCTTCATGTTTAATATGGGGATTCTCTACATCAAACCCTTTATTATATATATATAAGCTGAACCGGTTCAAGTAGTTTTATCTGGAGAGTGAAACAAACCCCAAATTAAGTGAGTTTCCGAAGAACGGCAATATTAGTGAGCCTTGCCCATCGAAGTCCGAGTCCCCCAACCTCTAATTTGGGAGCCGCAACCACGCCTATTTGACCAAGTGAAGACCCTTCCCCATCCTATCTTTCCAAAGAAATTGATTAATCCGTTTATTTATATCCGCACAAATAAATAGCCTGGGGAAATCAGTGAAGTTACGTTGCATAAAATAATCAGTGAAGTTGCATAAAATAACCGAATATGGCGGTCATAACTGCATGACAGAGAGTCGGAGGCCCCGCTTTGTTAAGAAGTTTACTTGCCCACCCCTCTCCAAAATGAATTGGAAGTCCGTTTTGTGCGGACCTTGCATAAGCATCGGGGAATTCAAGTAATAGTCCAAAGAATCCACCACAAGGATGTTAAGCATAGAGTCACCCATGCCTTGTTAATGGCTGAGATGTGGTGAGAAACAAAAAAACGAGGATTTCGACAGGTTCAAACAAATTATAATAATAGAAATAGAAATAATAATAATAATTGCAATAGAAATATTTATTAATTATCCATAAACCGTAATATCAGTAATTACAGATTTAACAATTAAAATAATAACATTATTGGAAAATAATAATCTGCAAATTAAAAAAGAAATGGAAATGGGCTTGACTCGGACATTAAAATACGCGAGTCAAGCATGGAAATGCCTGGTCCAACCGTTAAATACCCGAGTCAAATCGTGGCTTCTAATTAAAATAATAATCTGCAAATTACAAAAAGAAAAAAGAATTGGAAAATGGGCATGACCCGAACATTAAAATACGCGAGCCAAGCGTGAAAATACGTGGGCCAAGCGTTAAATGCCCGAGTCAAGTTCTTCTAATAAAGCACATTAGGATAAACCTGGATTAAACTAGACTCGGATTTTTCTGCTTGACTCGGTCTGGGCCAAGCATCCAGGTCAAAGAGTTTTTTGTCTTTTCGGACAAAAAATTAGAGTTTCTTAAAGTGCGGGCAGAAAAGTTGCTGCAAAAGGCTGAACGGCCACAGTGTTCTTCCACCCATACACATATTAGGTCATAATCCATTTCATCATCCTCGGTTGAAGCATCGGTATGGGACGATGTGATGTTTAATTTTACTCTTATGTCTTTAATTTCTTTATTTATTCTGATAAGCCCCTCCCTATTATTCATTGTTCAGTATCAGGGCCGTCTCGAACTTTTTGGGGGGCCCGAGCGAATATTTTAGTTAGGCCCCATATAGTCATAAAAATAAATTATGTAATACTCCATGGTCATAGCTATATTGTCTTATTTTACTTTTTAACATTATCCATCTTTAATTTTGATTCAATTTTATTGTAAATATATAATTGGGGAAAAAAATAAACGAATTTAGTCTTGATTTATATATTCCTATATATAGATTTGTAAGATATAAATATATACTACCTCCGTTCTCAAATAAGTGATCCATTTGCATAGTAGTCACTATTCATTGAGTAACTTTGATTAATTCTTTTAACATAGTTATATAAGAAAAAACATAGTCAAATGAGATCTTGTTAAATTCGTCTAATCACGTAGTTTTAGAATATCAAATTTTTATAATTTTTATTTATGTACAATTTGAGTTATTAACTTTTAAAAATGTGTCTTGGACGACGTGAAATGCAGGAATGATGCATTTAAAAGAGAACAGAGGAAGTATATATATATATATATTTACATAAATTTTACTTATTGTACTCATTTTAAGATAGTAAATAATTTTAAAAATTTATTGAATTATGTACAGAAATCAAATGAAACACTTATGTTGTGGCGAATAGAGTATTAAAAAATCCAAAATAATAGAAATAAATCATATCAAATGAAATATTTTGAATACAATTCAAAAAAATTAAAAATAAAAGTATTTTAATAATTTGTCTTTAGAAAAAAAAATAGGATTGAAAAATTTTATCATTTTGAGATTTTGAAAGAAGATGAAGTGACAAATGGAAGAAACTAGAAGAAAAAATTGTACCAATTTAATAAAATATTAATTAAATTTAAACAAAATTAAATAATAAAACAAAAAGAAAAAGAAAAATAAAAATGGGGCCCGGAGCAAGTGCTCCACTTGCTCATAGCCGGCTGTGCTCAGTAGTCAGTATAGTACCTACACCTTATTTGATTTTTTATTTTTTATTTTTTTTATAGATCGAATCCAGGATGGCACAACTCATTATGATTATGTCATATCTGATTATATGTGATTTGAATACTATTTATCGGCCTTGTTCACAGACGTATGCATTGATGTAGTTGGAACCGTGTGCCTTACGATCTTTGATAATTGGGCCGGAGCCATTATGACTACAGGAATAAGTGTATGACTTGTAGTCAAGATATGCTTTCATTGTTATGATGATACGACTCTAATTATGTTCTCTTATGAATTGTTATTGGTTTTCGATACTAAATGTAGCAACAGTTTCAACAAGTTAATGTAGCAATGGATCACAAAATACTCCTCCGTCCCACATAACGTGTCTTGTTTGACTTTTTGACACTGTTCATTATTCAGTTTTGACTTAATTTTATTTCAAGTATATATTTGGACAAAATAGTCGAGTTGGGTCTTGTTAGAATAGTATGATCATGTAGTTTTAGAATATATATTTTATATAATTTTTTTGTATATATTTTGAGATATTAATGATTGAAAAAGTGCATTGGATTGTGTGCAAAAGTCAAACAAGACAAGTTAAATGGGACGGAGGGAGTAATTTTTAAACTTTCAGGGTATTAATATAGTAGCACTTATAGGCACTTGGAACATAAGTCGAGGGAACATAGTTGGAGTCTTTCATGTACCGTTTGTAGTTGAACTTCGTATTATTAAATGTATTAGTATTGTTAGTTCTACTGGTTGAATATCTATCTAGTGTTAATAGTTTACGGTTTCAGAATTTGTATTTTACAGCGTGCGTGTTTATAGTTATATAAGTATTTACAGTTTTCCCGGTCCGGTTACTATCCAGATTGATATAAAATCTGGAAATCCAGAATGTTGTGTCTGCTACGTAAATGTGTTGCCATTCATAAAAGAATAATAGTTGCCTATTTTAGTGCACTGCAATAAATAGGAATGTAAATCTGCTAATCCCACGATTTTAGGCAATAATTAGTGATTAGTTGGGACCGCTCTGAAACGTTTCTGATCCAATAAATACATGTGTGTGCTGTCATTCAACAAGCTACGGCTGCGGCTGGAGAGTGTTTGAATCGGAATAGATTTTCTTTGTGTATATATGTGATATTGGAGAGTGTTTGAATTTTATATAATAACACAATGCACTTTTCTTGATAGGGTTTTGGTTATGTACTGTTTTTTAACAAGTTGCAGTGTGTTATGATGAATTATTTTAATAACAAGAGAGAGAGAAAAAAAAAAGTGTGCCAAGTTGACAATATTTAAACTAAGAAATCAAATTCACGGCTGTATGTTTGTGTATGTGAAAATGACAAATTAATGATGTCCCACTAGGCAGAGCATGGGATAATACGAGTATATCATTTTTTAGAATTACAGTTACAATAGCATATCATTAGTTAATATTCCAGACATCATGCAACAATTAGAGAAAATTAATGCCATCAATATATTGTGTGATGCAAATATGAGGGAATTCGGAGAGTGTGTTTTCAAGACGATGAGAGTTTGTGTATAATGCCTATTGCAATTTTGCGCACACCCGGGGTTTTTCCACCCGCAAGTAGTATGAAAAGAAGTTCAAGTCAAACAAATCTATTGTACGTTATATGTTGTATTATTGTAGCAAGGAGGGATACAAACGCACGAGCAAATTAAACTCTGCTAACAAAGACCCCAATTCAAGCTCTTTTAGAGGAGAAGCAAACCGGAACAAAGTACGAGTGGTTGATGAGACAATAGTGGGGTGCTTAGCAATGATAGCTTTCAAGTACGATATGACCGCAAGGTTTATGTTGTCAGCAAGAGCAATGATGAACGCACACATCCAATGCAAGATCATACCACAACACACGTGTTGCGTTCAACTACCTGGTCGTAGTTTAGCACGCGGACTGCTAGCGTTTGTATGAAATGCAGCCTGTGAGGAAATGTTAGCATGTTATGATTGTCTACAAAAGACAAATTGTACGTATTTAGCACGCGAAGGAAAAAGTCGTGGCGACATAGTCTATAAATTAATGTAGCATATGTAAGTGAATATGTAGCACAGACGAATGGCAACACAGTCTATATAGCAATATAGCATTTGTATTGATGGATATAACATGGACGAATGATAGCACTCTGTATAGTAATATAGCATATTTACTCGGTTAAATATTTCAAACGAATGGCAACATAGTATATATAATAATATAGCATATGCAATTATGCGTAGAGCACGGACGAATGATAGCATATTCTGTATATTATTATAGCATATTTACTCGAAGAATATAACATGAACGAATTGCACCATAGTAAAAATAGTAATATAGCATATTTGAGCAAATAAAATAGTGGCAGTATATTACTCCAACAATTTTCAAACCAACTCCTACACTCGCCACGCAATTATATGATTTTAAAAAGTATTATTAATTTTAATAATTATAAACATATAAGTAATATGCTTACAAAAATATTTTAATTAAACAAATATTTACATTAAACAAACTATTCAAATTTAAATTATTTATTTGTATATAAATTTAAACAAATAAATTATTGTCTATTATCATAAAATTTATATTAAATAATACTGTTTACATAAGATACTTACCGTGTTTGTTTAAAAATTTGAATTTAATCTACTTTTTATTTTAATATTTCATAGTTTGTTTGCAATTTAAAATTTATCGAAATTGCCCACCCCATCATTTGTGCACACCGCCGCCGCCTACCCAAACCAAGGAAACAAAACCCCAAGATTAACACAGCAAAAAGTATACGAATTGCTGCTAAAGCAAAATGACATTTTGTGGGGAAACAAACGAATACAAAAAAAAAACTCACAATGGGTAGAAGCGAACAAAAGCGGAGACGACGAGCTGACCACCAAGAATTCCACCGAAAACCAAGTACAACCGCCCACCGTTCACGAGCGTGCTCCAATAAATTGATGCAGGAATAGTACGAAATCCCTAGAAGGACAAAGGCAATATGGTATGCTGCCTTCCTTTGGTGTCCAATGGTGAAAGAAATAGAGACAAGAATCAAAACAATTCTATTATCAAAAATAATATTATTTTAGACTCATAAAAAATTGAATTAATTTTGGGCCGTGCAAAAAAAAAAAATCTGGCACAATTAGGACCCCATAATTTTAGACTATGAAAAATGGATCATATCCCGAAAATTGCGTAAACTAAAAAAGGAAAATGCGAATTTAATAATGGTCCCCATCTATCCAAATAAATTGCACAGCATAAAATTCATAGTACATAGCAAATCTGTATATCCTGAGTCAGTACACAAACTCATTCCATTGTAAATTTGACATTATAATTTGTAATTGTATCATCCAAATTATGGTTTAATTAAGGATTGTGCCATTGATATGTAAACATTTGCAACAACATTGATTGTATTGATTAATTTAAACTAGTAATTACAGATTAGTTAATTTAAACTTATCAATATATAAATCAATCGCAACCGGGATAGGTTTGCAGACTAAAACAGTTTGAGCTGAATATGTAAATTCATTCCTAGTGTGTTGGTTGTATAATAGGATTGATATGCATTAATTATTGACAATTCAATCAAATATCCTAATTATGGGTGATTGTCTTGCTAATTTATATGTTTCTATCGTTTTGGAGATATTCCAAGTTTGGGGAAATATGCCGTTTATTTTAACTTTTATTTATAAGGAATGAAATCAATTTTAGGTGGTACTTGTTACCAAAAAAAAATGAAAAACAAAATTTTACCAAAAAAAATTAGGTGGTACTGTGCAATAAAATATTTTTTTATTAATAAAAATTTAAGTGGCAAAGTTTTCTTATTTCTTCACCTTTCTTCATAGAGACTCTTCGTGGTTTCTTTTTCCTATCACAATTCTCAGTATCCATCCACAGTCTTAATATGTTAAGCATGAGACTTTATTATAATGTCTAAATAGGTGAAATTTTTGTTTTCCATTATACGTGTTAATATGCACTGTACATTGATTTTTTACTGCAAGTTGGTGTATGTTGGATGCTTCTAAGTAATGACTGTAACTGTGTGTGATGGTGTTATTATATGTATGTGATTATAAGGTCAACTGGACGTGCTATAGTAATATTCCACCATATTCCACCAGCGATTACTATTTTGATCATCTTTATTTAATATAGAGATGAGAAGGAGCCTGCAAGTGCAAATGTTGGTTTGACTGGGTTCGAGTGCTTGATTTATATGAAAAGTGTGATGTTTGTATGTCATACGTATGATGTTTATATGTTGATTGTGTTGTGGTGTATGATCAATAAACTTGTAAGTAAAAAGACTTATAATTTAAGTTATTGTCTCTGAAAAGAAACCATCAATGATATGGTAATTACTATCCAAGAGGGGGTGATTTTATTATTAAATTGTCTTCTTCTAAATCAGAGTAGACCTCATTTTCTATTTTATTCTCATAACATTAGCACAACGGTCGCATAAACACATCACACACTTCGCATACCTTAGCACATACATCGCACCAGCCTAGAACACGATTCGTACAAATATATCACGGTAATCCTATTTGTTGCATAATAAATCATATACTGGATGATTTGCTTGTTAGACTCCGACTTTCGCTCATATCGGGTACACACTAACACACATAGAAACGTCAATTATCGGCGAACACGCATTATGCATCGTACACTTCATGCACTGTCTGGAAGGTACAGCCTTTGAAATCAGCAATACTTGTAATCAAAAGCAGCACAGTCCTGGTCACTTATACACAATACCATTACAAAGTTCATAATATTCAAACAATTGTTGCTTGCACACACACTATTTCATTGGAGCGCAACTACAGGACCGAATTAATTATACTCCCTCCGTCCCATTCCAAATGTCCTACTTACTATTTTTGGATGTCCCACTACAAATGTCTTCTTTCTATAAATAGAAATAATTTTCCCCTCCAACAACTATGTGGACCCTACCATATACTCACAAACCAACTCTACCTTAATTCCCGTGCCCAACAGTAACAGGACACTTGGGGTGGGACGGAGGGAGTATTATTTTGTTAACCAATTCATAATAATCAATCATGTCCATCAACAATACACTACAGTTTCAGGGAGAGCACTAGTATAGTCTAATTTCATTTATTTGCTTTCATGGAAATATACATAAGAAGATGCCCTAACCAATCACGGAAAGAACATTAACAAAATACATTCATAGAAGCCCCACACATAATCTCTTCGATCCCTTCATTTATGTGCCAGAATAGAGAGATTTGGTAGGAAAGTAGAAAGGATTCTGACTGTGAATGCTTTGTCTCCAAAAAAAATACATGTATATGCTACATCTTCATCAGTTATAAAAGGATAATAATAATTGCAAACTTCACCCGTGAAGGAGGCCGAAGCGGATAGTCTGGTACCGATATTCAGAATGTCTACATAATCGTTGTCGTCATCTTCATCACATACTGTGGCTGTTGATGGCGTGCATTGACTGAAAATTCTCGGTTCCTTCGGCGGCGGCGTGAAAAACATCTTAATTCATCTGTTTTTGAGATACCAAAACATTTTCAATGCCACCCTCCGACGGGGTAATATCATCTTCGATCGGTTTCTCGTTGAGGTCGAACATCCCTACAATGATGTGGAATATCACGCGTGGCCGCTCCGATGCTTGGTTCCGTATGCTGTGCCGGGGCCTGTTAATCCATCTTTAGGATTTCAAATTCTTGATTATGCACAAACCCACGTCCAGACATGATGAATTGGAATACTATCAAAGTTTTGGTTACTTTCTCATCACTCATTCATTGCAGCATTTATTGACATAAATAGCAGATTTGATCCCTCAATTTCTGGACACCCGTAACTGGCAAGTTGTCCATTACCACTCGGTTTATCATAGTGTATACTAACAGGCAGCACAGTGAAGCAGGGGCTGAATTTATACATTCAGCCCTAAAACCGAACCGATCACAACCTATCATAAGCTTTTTGCAGCACATTTACTGATCTGCTTTAAAATAATTGCCATTTTTTTTAATGAAATTAAACGAATACGAAAGTGGAGTATGAGGAAAAGTTTAATTTTTTAAATATATATTTTTATTTTGATTTTAGTTGTTTCAAAATAAGTTTCATTATATTTTGTATATTTAAGAAGTAAAATAAGAGGATGCTTGATTGCAAGTATATTTAAGAGCCTATACCTGATTATTTACTTTAATATATTTGAGTGATTTATATACTTATTTGATAAGTAACATATTGGGGAACAGATTTGGATTAATATGAGCATGATAGATTTTGAAGCATGTCGGGGATTAGATAGCAGATTGTAAAATTTTATATAATGTGATATCTGCTAACTGTTACTCCCTCCTTCTCAGGTAAGACGTCTCGTTTGACTTTTTAACACTATTCATTGTTCAACTTTGACTTAATATTATTGTAAATATATATTTGGAAAAAATAATCGAGTTTGGTCTTGTTAGATTCGTCTAATCGTATAGTTTTAGAAAATATATTTTACATAATTTTTACTTGTATATATTTTGAGATATTAACGATTAGAAAAGTGCATTGGATAGTGTGCAGAAGTCAAATAAGACATCTTAGTTGGGACAGATGGAGTATTTGTTACTCCCTCTGTCCCACTAAAAGTGGCTACATTTGACTTTTGAAATTGTTCATTGTTTAACTTTAACTCAATTTTATTGTATTGATACAAGAAGAGAAAAATAGTCAAGTGTAGTCTTGTTAGAATCGTCTAATCGTATAATTTTTACTTATACTGATTTTGAGATATAAAGCGTTCAACAATTGCATTGCATTTTGTGCAGAAGAGATCATAGCCACTTTTAATGGGACGGAGGGAGTATATTAATAGTCGATCAATACCAAGGTTGTCGTGACACTAGTGGATTAATAATGTTATTTGCCTCCTAAAAACGCACAAGATCAGTGTAGAATCATAAATATAGTGAGATCGACCTAGGATCAGTAGGATCGTATGATCTTTATAGGATCGATGGGATCGTTATAGTATAGTTCACTACGAAAATTTTTGCATGTGTAGGATTTGTACGCTTTGTTCGTTGCTTGGCGGACAAGGCGACGAAATCCGACAAGCGCTGAAACTTTAGACGATGACATTCGTCTTTTTTTCGTTAATTTCCATGAGTCTTCTAATTGTTGGTAATGGTTGATATGAGAATGTATGATTATGGGTGAGAATTACGCAGTGAGTAGATGCCTTACTATCAGTGATGTGGTGCTACCTTTTGATTTATGTAATTTGCTAAAATGAATATGCATACGTGCTCCTTGTTGCAGTTTGGTAAAATCTTAATAGATAGTAAAGATAATAAAAATGAACATATATTATATCTAATACTCTAAAATTTACAATTATGTTATGTTCCCTATACTTCAAAATCTAATAAATTGGTATTTAACATATTATATATAAATGTACTTCCCAACATGCTATTTATCAAACAAGAATATTGAAATTTAGCATATTAATCCACACTTGCTCACTTTATGAAACAGAAATATAGGACGATCAAATATGCTAAAGTATAAAAGTAATAGTAATAGATAAATACTTTTAAATATATATATATATATATTTTTTTGTGTAAGCAGTTTTAAATATATTTGAAAACGATCAAATTTATTTAAAGCAGAAAACTAAGGAATTGCTCTGCGACGGTTATGGCTTCGTCACCTGATCCTCCCTCCCCGGTAGGCGTTCCAAAGGGTGCTGTCGGTGCTCCGGCTCTATCTATTCCGTGATGTTGTTATGCACAATCTAGAGCCGGCCTCCTCCCCCAGTGGATGATAGGGATTATCTGCAGTGTAATTTGGCTAACATTAATCGGGACGGCGTTCATGAACGTTGTCTCTAGATTAGATTTGCAAAATCGGTTTTGGATGAGTTGCATGCTCCATGGAAAGACACTTTGATTGTGAAATTACTTGGTCTCACCGTAGGTTTCATCGCTATGCGAGATCGGCTCTCTAAAGCATGGAAGTTACAGGGTACTTTCGACTTGTTGGATATAGGGCATGGGTGTTTTTTTTGGTTAAGTTTGAACTTCTGAGCAATCGTGAAAAGGTCCTCCCGTCTGGGCCTTGGATAATCTTTGATTATTACTTAGCTGTGTCTAGGTGGACTGAAGACTTCGAGCCAAAGACGACTAAAGTTAATATGATCCAAACTTGGGTCAGGTTTCCTGGGTTAAAACAAGCCTTTTATAAAGAGGCGGCAATCCGTTCCATAGCATCTGCTATCGGAACCCCTGTCAACGTTGATCTTAACACTTCAGATATTAAAAGAGGGCGTTATGCTTGGGTATGTGTGGAAGTAAATTTGGGTATGCCGTTGTATGGATAAGTTGATGTGGAAGGTAGGATTATTCACATTGCTTATGAGGGCTTACACTTGATGTGTATGGCATGTGCTAGATTTGGACATCTTTAAGGCCGTTGTACCTTTCGTCCGAGATAGATGCAGGAGACTCCCTCTTCGCCGTCTGGTGTTCCTCCGGGGAGCCTGTAGTAACTGAAAAGGGGGCCACTAACTTGATGATTGAGACTACATCAATTATGCCCAGCATGCATGCAAAGAAGGATGGGGTGGTTGGGGATTCATCTTGTGATGGTGAGCCTCCTGGCCAAACGGACTTAGGGGTGGGAGATTGGATGGTGGTCAAGCATAGAAAGCCTAAGAAAAAACCCTCCCCAAATGCATCAAAGCCTCTGGGTCGACATCATTAACCTTTTCTAAAAGCCTTTATGGGTCTGGACCTTCGGTCTCTTTTTTAAGCCTGTGCGACGTGCTTCCAAAAAGCCTGCTAAAACTCTGATATTCTATGCTTTCTCCTTGGGCCGGCCTTCTTTGAGGTCTGACACATCCGTTCATAGTCACAAGCGCACAAGGATTGGGCCCAAGTTATTATTACCGTCTGGGTATGGTTGGCGGTGCCTTCGTCTTCTGCTTTGGACATTGATGCTTCAAATAATGACTTCATAAGGGTACTGTTGATCATCCTTCTCCTCTTTGTCTTCCAGATCCTACGGATACGGTGGATGCGGTGGTGTCTCCTCCATCATCTAAAGGGAAATAGATTTATAATTCCAATTAGGATTGGCGATGGAAACCCTAATCCTAATAATGATATTTTGTTTTTTATGGCTATTTTCATGGATTTCTCTATTTTTTCATTGAATGTGCGGGGTCTTATGAATGCCCATGCACTTTGAGTTTTTTCTGATTGTGCTCACAGCACTCCACTTCTTTGATCTTTGTGTTGGAACCGCAAGGGGGCTTCATACGTGCACAAAATTTGGTTTTTAGGCTAAGATACTTCCCTATCTATATTCAGGACCCAAATGGCAGAGCTGGAGGTATTTGGCTACTAGGTAGGAGTGGTTTAACGGTTCAATTGGACGTTTTTGATGTCTTGGACCGTATTGATACCTTGTCTCTTAAAGTTGGTTCTATTACATAGAAATATTCTGTCATTTATGTGTTTTCGAATTATTCCAGGAGAAGGGTGAATTGGGAATATATTCGAAAACTTGTCTCTAATTACGGAGCCTTGATTTATAGTTGGGGACTAGAATGAAGTGTTGGATCCCTCTGAAGTACCGGGGGTGTTTTTCTTCATACGCATGCCGATGCCGATTCATTTCGATCATGCATTGTTGAGTGTGGTCTTTTCCCATGTGCACACGACATATCTATTTTTACTTGGTTTCGACAAGCTAATCAAGTTAAATTTTTGAAAAAAAGGTTGGATCGAGGCCTTGCCAATGTGGGGTGGCTGGATTTATTTCCGGAGGGTCACATTCGCTTTTGGCCGCAAGCAGGTTCGGATCACGCACCTCTTCTCCTTTCCTGTGGGAATCTGTGTGCTGTCCGAAATGCCCGTCCTTTCCGTGGGAAGCTTCATAGAGCATGAATTCTGATTATAAAAACTTCGTCCATTCTGCTTAGGCTGACTCTTCTGCACCCTTGTCTTCTGATAATGGCCAGAAATGACCATTATTTTCAATCCATTTCCGTGTCTGAAACGGACATTTGATCGCATTCCGGTCTTATATCAAATAAGAAAGCAGATTAATTGGACTGATTTATGCATAATTGTAAAAATATCGAGCTGGTATGAAAAATGCATAAATATGTAATTTTATTACACATTTATGTTAGAAAAATCCAAAAACATGAGAAAAAGAAAAGAAAAGAAAAAGGAATGAAAAAGATGGGCAAAAGAATAAAACAAGCCCATAACGTACAAAAAGATGGGAAAAGAGAGAAAAACCCACAAAAATACATGTTCCGGCCCATCAGGCCCAATAAGGCGAGCCAGTCACGAGACTGGCATCCTGGCGCTAAGCATGGTCCCGCGACAGGGGACAGGCTAGCGCCACAAAGATGAAATGCACGGAAGCCAGTCCTGGAGCATCCTGTCGCTAGGCCCGTGGTGCGATCCATGGTCTAGCGACACAGGAGGGTTCCGCGCCACACCAGCATGATGAAGAAGAAACTGTCCCCAGACCCCTGTCGCTAGCCCCATGGCGCGATCCATGGTCTCGCGACAGGAGTAAGGATAGCGACACAAGTTGAAGACCAGACCCAGTCGAGAAGCTTTGCAGCATAATGCCTCAGTTCGCGCCACATCACGTGATCCGCAACATGGCTGAGATGTGTGTGATGACTTGCGACACGGGCCTCAGATCAAGGCCCATGGGCCTAGGGTTTCACTTCTATAAATATGTGGTGATCCCTATGTGCTCAGGGTTAGAAAATTCATTCCCTTGAAGACATAATATGGAGAATCTCTCTAGGTAGTTCTTAGTTTAGGTTTATTTCTTTTTTTTTTGTATTATTTAATTTTTGCAGTAAGCTTAGTTTATATCAGCTTTGATCTATGTTCTTGTTTTAAATAGCATAGGTAGCCACTGTTCACAGTTTTATTTTTGTTGATAAGCTTGATTTTAGGGTTTGTATTACCCAAATGATGGGTATTAACAAACTATTTAATAAAGTGGGAAAATATTCATCCAATGTGTCCCAAAACCATGAAATGGGTTTCACAACCCATGGATTACCGCTTTTATTTTTCTTTTGGGGTCATTTGACCCCCATTTCCCTGTTGTTATGCTTACTGTTTTCTTCTATTGAGGATAGTATGCATGTTTCGTGTGTGATCAAACCCTAGATTAGGATTATGCTCTTTTTTTTTAATATTGTTTCAGGTAGATTTATTTTTGTTTAAGCATGTTCTTGTAGATTTTGAATTTTGTTGGGTTATTTTAGCTTAGAAATGCTTTTTAATCTGAAATAGGGTGAGATCACGCTGTTTGCATGCCACTGTTCACTTTTACCTTTACTGACTCGTGTCCTGAACCATCCATGTCGCCAACCTCTTCCTGTCGCGAGATCACGTTTTAGGGCATTTGTCCTAATATTCTGAAATTCCTAGTCGCGAGGCACTTCTGTCGCGGACCCACGGTACGCGACACAAACCCTGCTTAGCGACCAGGGACCCAAATCCCTTTTATTTTCTTTTGCATGGCTCCTGTCGCGGAACACTCCTGTCGCGGACCCATGGTCCGCGACACAATTTTTGCTCCGAGACAGGGAATTATGCCTTGCATTATTATTTTGAAAACCCAGTCGCTAGGCATCCTGTCGCGGACCCACGGTCCGCGACACAATTCCAGGATAGCGACTGGGAAGCCAAATACTTAGAAATTTCCAGAGGCAACTCTGTGTCGCTAAACACCTGTCGCGGACCCATGGTCCGCGACACAACTTTCGTCTAGCGACACAGGATGAAACTCTGCCAAAATTTCTGGAAATCTGTCGAGGTACCCATGTCGCGGGTCTAGGCCCATGACACCATTTATGGTATCTCGACAGAATCCTCCTCCCTATTTAAATCCCAAAATTCTTATCTTCCGCCCTCCATTATATTGCAAAACTCACATCTGAATCCCACGGATTAAGATGTAACACCCTAGAATTGCAATATAAGGCGTTATGCTGCCAAAATTTTGATTCTCCATTTCCCACTCATTAATTAATTGAACCCTCTAGTCATTAATGATTGATAATTCTAATTAGCAATAATTAAATCACTAATTGTTGTAATTAGAGGACCTTTGTTCAAGTGTCATTAAAACATTTTTCTATAAACAAAATCATGATGTCTTAAACAGATAATCCAGACTGTAATTAATTATGGTAGGAGGGATTATTTAAGCCATCAATTATGGATTGACTCCATTAACTTGCATGAGAAACCAATGTCTTTCATGCAAGTTCTTCTCTTTATTTCATTTTATTTTGTCTTTTTCGTAGTGTGTGTAACATTTAGCAAAGAATACATCAGACTAATGTTGGCGGGTATTCCCTCACAGATAACTAGCTCGTATTCTGGGTATTAGTTACTAAGTGTTATTTTGCATGGTCTGGATGGCTGTCAGTGGAAGCCTTGGTGGTTCGCCCATCCGGGGTTATAATAGCTGCTCAGCTGACTCCTATCCAGATACAGTTTTATTTTATCTATCTTAATTTCCAAACCCGATTCCAATCTGTAACAAAACTCTGCTAATGTCTGTCAACATTAGCTGATAAGTGTTGCAGAGAGGAAGCATGTAGGTTTTTCTCTGAATTCACAGACAGTAGGGGCCCAACTGGTAGCGACACTGCCATTTTAGGGTTTCACCTGTCTAAATTCGCTTCATCCGAGTAATTGGGAAACTGGATAGTAGATGTTTACAGTCCACCCGATTATTCTGCCATAACTTTGGTTCCCTGACCACTTCATATCTGTGTTCCACCTTCTGTCTAGACCCACATCTATATTTTGGGTCAATTAATTTTGCACTTCCATATATCCTTATGCATGATAATATTATGTACTATTGTGGTCTATAATATTTTGGGACCATTCCCTTGGACAATAGAAGCATGGATTTAAAATAGATAATGCATATTAAACTTCCAATAAAAACTCCTTTGTAAAATCCGGATCTGAGTAAGGGATAAATTCTTCAGTTATGACTAATTCATATCTTATCAAGGGTGGATTTTGGGAAATTAGAAGCAGAGTCAGCGATTAGGTCTCACCTAGACTGAAAGGATCTGTGTTTTAACTGAGAGTTTAGTACCTGTTTAGGGAATGATTTTCAAATCTTTTATTTTCCAAAATTGCTGTTTGTTGGGAATCTAAGATTAAATATTACACCGAGATGGGGGCCACTTGGACTCAAATACAGTGTAATAAATAATTTTAGAGGAGCATCATCCAGGCCTTGGTTATTTTCTAAGATAGGATTGAGTTTTCTTTCAACTGCTATCATCTCCTGCCAAAGCCTATTTTTGAGTCTTGAGTGAGTGCATCCGGAACAAACTAATTTATTAGTTCGTTTCATTAGTTTGTATTTCGTAATCACCCGGAAGGAAGTGAACACACGAGTGGTTCACCAAGAGCCGGGAATTCTTGATCCACACCCCTTCATCCTGATGGGGAGCTGTCTTTTACTACCAGGGTCAGACCTTCAAAACCTCCGAGTGATAGGTTTTAACTGCTTTCTTTAACGCTTTCTTTTACCGCTTTCTTTTAACTGCTTTCTCAAGAGGTCACTCGGTTGTATTGAGAGTTGCGTAACTGCTACTAGGATTGATAGTTAAGGGATAGTTTAGGGCTTAATTAGAATCTTTGGGTGTGACATGGGGGAATGATAGTAGTACTTGGCAATTCAATAAATGATTTGTCGGGTGTTGCTTTTCCACCACAGATGAAGTAACACACCCAGGCCAGGGCAGTTACGAATCTGTGGTATCTTAGAATTTGCGGTCTTAAGAACATGTAAACTCACACTGTAAGTACCTGTCTGTAAAAGGGAAAGCAGTACTGAGAGCATGAGAATTAGCTATCTGATAGAATTATCCCAAATAAAGGTCTGTGTATAGAAATGGAAGTTTAATGCTGCCTTATCTAAATCTTGTCCAATTTTTATTCTTTTCTTCCTGTCCCTTCTGTCTACATTGTGATTCAGCTTCATAGCTAGCATGATGTAAATTTTCACTGCTTCCATAGACAGTATTTATCGCATTCTTAGAGTAACTTTACTTGCTTTCTAGAATAGAACTTATTGGCTTTGTAGAATAGATTTAAGTGCTTTCGTAATCTAGTTTAAATTCAGTCAGTAGATGATTAATCACTTTTCAAACCAATTGGAGCAATACGAATGGAAAATCTAGTAAAACGACGTGGGCCCTGCTTCTATCGCACATCCTCCAGTGAACGATCCGGTCTTACTATAAATTACTGCAATTTTTGACACCGTGCGCTTTCGGGCCACAGTTTCTTAACAGGAGTAATAAAAACGTGACAACCTATAAATATATCCCTAATCCTAACTTCGCCATCATAAATCGGTTTCATTAAATAAAATCGAAAACCAGGATTATGATTTTTCAGAAAATGCTCATATAGTGGGAATGTGACAAAAGTTTCATGGCGCGGGTTTTCATGACATGAAATTATGATAAGTTTCATGATGCAAATTGCCAGGGACCTTCAGTGTGACAGACTGGAGGTCAAGATTGAACTATCTATCCCGGCTGCACCATGAAAGTTGTCAAAAGTTTCATGCCAGGGAGGTCCACAGCGCCATTTGAAATCAGAATACCCCATTTGAGTAACAAAAAAGTGAAATATATCCTTAAACCCCTTTCCCATGAATCATAACTCCTTTCATTTAATAAATTTAACCTGGGATAGTTTAGAAAATACTCGTGTGACGAAATTGTCAAAAGTTTCATCTTCAAAGCTTGCTCGCCTTCAAAATCCGCCTGCCAATTTTTTATAAGGCTTATGTTCAGAAAGTTCGCAATCGGAAGAAGAAAATCCTTCGTCGGCTTGAGGATTAGACAGTACATTACATTGTGTTGATTCCGTGAGTCTTCTTCGATTGGAGCGAAAACTGCAAGCTGATTACCAAGCCATTCTCCAACAAGAGGAGCTCTTTTGGTATCAACTAACACGTGAAAGCTTGGTTAAGATTGGTGATCGAAACACTAAATTCTTTCATGCCCAAGCGAAATTTCACCACCACTGTAGCAAAATTCATGGTCTGGAACTTAAAGATGGTATGTGGTATACTGCTCAAGGATTTTGTAGGTAACTATTATATCAATTTATTCAGTAATGATGGCAATATTCCTAACTCTGGACCATTAAATGCCTTGCAACCTTTCTTAATGTCGGGATGTGATTTGGACTAGAGGGCGGTTATTATTGAGGAAGTTCAAACAACCTTAAATCAATGTAAGCCATTAGTGGCCCCTGCCCAGGACAGATTCCCTACTCTTTTTTATAAGACTCATTGGAAAGAGGTTGGGGAAGACTTGTTTTCACTGGTTAGCAATGCCTTTCTTACAGGCTATTTTCCGATGGAGTTGGCAAGTGCCTTTATTTGCTCACTCCCTAAGACTCCAGTTCCTAATCCCATTTTTCATTTTCCGCCTATCACCTTTATGCAACGTTGCATATAAAATTATTTCAAAAGTTATTGTAAATAGAATGAGGCCTATTATGACAACCTTCATCTCACCTCTTTAGTCAGCATTTATTCCGGGCCGTGGGATAGTCGACAATGCTATTGTATTGCAAGAGCTTATTTACTCCTTATCCAAGGCTTCGTCGAGGATAAGGACAGTCATCTTTAAAATTGATCTTGAAAAGGTCTATGATAACGTTCGTTGGTCCTTCATCGAATAGTGCATTGGGCAAATGGCATTTCTGCCTTTCTTTTGTCGCCTCATCATGTCATGTGTTTCTTCGCCATCGTACTCCATCTAATGGAATGACAAGCCATTGGAGCGTTTTAAACCTGCAAGGGGCTTGCGACAAGGGGATCCTCTTTCCCCATATTTATTCAACACAGTTATGGAAATGTTGTCTATCACTATTTAACAGGAGGTGAGTGTTGGTAATTGGAAGCCGGTTAAGTTCGCTGCCGGCTGCCAGGGCATCTCACATCTATTATTGCCAATGATCTTTTGTTGTGTTCCACTATTGATGATACAAGTGTTTAGTGCCTTTCTAATACATTGTATTCCTTCGCAGCGTGTTATGGGTTAAAAATTAATGTCTAGAAGTCCCAAGTCTTTGCCCATTCATGCGTTATTAATGATGTAAAACACTGGATCTCGTTCATTACTGGTGTCACCTTTTGCGATAATTTTGGGAGATATCTTGGGTTCCCAATCCACCATGGCCGCATACGTGCTAACGCTTATGATTTCTTACTTGAACGGATGGAAGCCAGATTTTCCTGTTGGGCAATGTGACTCCTTAATAAGGTGGGTTGACTGATTTTGGTGCGAC
The DNA here is from genome assembly GCA_030278955.1 of Hygrophila difformis. Classification (NCBI taxonomy): domain Eukaryota; kingdom Viridiplantae; phylum Streptophyta; class Magnoliopsida; order Lamiales; family Acanthaceae; genus Hygrophila; species Hygrophila difformis. The sequence continues at coordinate 36,297,952 of JAOANR010000012.1, read as the reverse complement.
ATGTCTTAGCCTCGATTCCTACATATTGTATGCATATTGCATGGCTCCCTAAGTCAAGCTGTGATAGGATTGACTCTATTATTTGAAAGCTTCTTTGGAAAGATAATAAGAGTAAAGGCCTTAATCTCATCGCATGGAGTAAGTTGGTAGTGCCTAAATCTGCTGGAGGATCAGGTATTCGGCAGGCTCGTCATACCAATATAGCCCTTCTTGGAAAGTTGGTTTCTGACTTTGTTACGGGGAGTAATCAGCTTTGGCTATGTGAGCTGCATGCTATTATAACCATCCTGGACTAAATAACTTGGTTCCTTCGGTGCCGAGTTCCATTTTGTTGTGAAGTATTTGAAAAGCTTTCGCTCGACTGGTTCATGGCTTTACTTTTCGAATCGAAAATGGTAATAGCTCGGTCTGGTTCTCTCATTGGCTTAATAGTCAATGGTTAGGGCAGAGGGTTCCATTTATTAATGTCACGGACTTGCAGTTACATTTAGCAGTTATCGTGGACGGATGTGCATGGAAGCTATCTTCCATTAACACTATCATGCCTCTCGATATAAGTCAAGAAATCTTGTGGGTTCTTCCTCCATGCATGTATGCTTCCATTGAGGATGGGTGGTGTTGGGGTGCTTCGGGGGATGGTTTCTACACGGCCAAGTCGGGGTATAGATACTTATTGGGGGATGTGGGTTTCACTCAACCTGGTTGGAAATTTATGTGGGCATCTTCATTTCCTGAAAAGGTCTGTATTTTTTTATGGCTCTTGGCAAGGAAGTCTGTCCCTTGCAATGATCTAAGATACCATCGCCACCCTACTTCATCTCCTCTATATAGTGTTTGTGGTGTTGAAGTTGAAGACTGGGTGTATTATTTTTTCCAATGTCCTTGGACTCGCCCCATTTGTATTGCTTGGAATATTATTGTGCCGGATGACCTAACTACCACTGACAGGTCTTCGATATGGTTTTGGCTATGCGCTATGTTCCGTTGCTTTGGCTTGGACTTCATTGCGGGCATGTGGATTGTATGGCGTGAGCGCAATCGTCGAATTTTTCAAAGCTGGCCAACTTCTGTTCAGACTTTACTTCGCCAAGCTCATTTTCTTAAGGATGAGATGCAAAGAGTCACAATGTCTAACAGATCTTCTCATCTTCATCCCAGGCTTGTCTATTGGAACATGGGAGCATGGACAAGTTATTTTGTGCACTCGGATGGCTTATGGCTTGGAGATATTGGCAGAGCGGGCTTTGGCGTTGTTCTGCGTGATTGCTCTGGTCGTTCGATTGGTGGTATATCAGGTTTTCTTGGCTGTGCTTCTGTCTTGGAGGCTGAAATTTGTAGTATAATGCATGGCCTTGAGTTAGTTCGTAATCATGGGCTGAGACAGATTTGTGTTTGTGTGATTATATGCACGCACTTCACTTTTTTCAATCTACTCCTAAGTCTTCTCATTCGTTGTTGTCCTATTGGTTGCAGATTCAAGAGCTGCGCCAGGTTTTTGACTATTTCCAAATTCGACATATTCTTTGTGAGGGTAATATTGTTGCAAATGGTCTTATGTAGCGAGCACGTGGTTTCCACGGCTCTAGACCTCTTTAATTTTTTGCTTTTTTTTTTTCTTTCTTTCCTAGCCTGTATAGTCTGTTTAGCCCAAAAACATATATATATATATATATATATTTAATAACAAATAATCCTATATCTAATACTCAATATCAAATTTTCTAATTTTTGAATAGCCGATGTCTGGGGTTTCCTCCCCGCCTCCTGCGAACTCGGTGCCGACGCGCGCCTCGGCTCCCCTCATCGATCCCTGCGGCAAAGCTGCCACCTTTGCTCAAGTTCTCGCAGAGGATAAGATGGATAATGTCTCTCCTCCGATGCAGCCTCGCGTTCGACGTGATCTTATAGCATTAAAATTGATTCGAATGAGTTTTGTGGATAACAATCCGTCGTTACCTGAATTTTTTACAATGAAGATTTGGATAGGGAAGCAGGCTTGGCATGGTCTGATGCGCTTGTGGTAAAACTCTTGGGAACAACTGTGGGTTACATGACAATCAAAGAATGACTGAAGGGTATGTGGAAGCCGAAAGGCGGCATGGATATCATTGATGTAGGGTATGGGTGTTTTATTGTGAAATTCAAATTAGCCAAGGATCGGGAGAAAGGTGTGAATAGCGGACCTTGAATGCTATTCGACCACTATCTCGCCGTCATGCCATGGACAATGGAATTTGACCCCAGTACAACCCAGGTCAACAAGTCGTTCGTCTGGGCATGTTTTAATGGTATGTCTATGCATTTTTATCGGGAAGATATATTGTGGTCGCTTTCTTCAGGAATTGGAGAAGTAATTAAGTTTGATACATTGCGGAATCGTCTAGAGGCCGATTTGCGCGGGTTTGCATCGCCCTGGATCTGTTAAAGCCGGTTATTAGCAAACTGAGGGTTAATGGTAAGTGGATTCCTATCGCTTATGAAGGATTGCACTTAATTTGTACAAGATGCGGCCACTATGGACACTTTGAATGTGACTGTACGACTGCATGCCCTCATGCACATGCTGATGGAGGTAAGGGTAAGGAGAAGGTTGGGGAGAATTCAGAAGAGGTAGGACGAGAAGGGCAAAATAAGCAGGCGGATACAGGTATGCCAGAAGGTGCTAAAGTGAATACTACTGAGAAGGTGGTTGAAGAGCAAGTCTACGGCGATTGGATGATGGTTGTTCGTCGTCATAACCGACCACGGAAGCCTAGGGCAGCCGTGTTAGCGTAGGGAGTAGTTCTTGGGGGTTCTTCCAATGAACATGGGGCGGACTCCACTGGCGTCAAATTACCACCTCCATGGACCAATAAAGATTTAAAAGGCAAGGCGGTGTGCGATGATGTGCAATATGAGCCTCCTTGTGAAGCGTCGGGCTCGCGGGGAAATACGTGTGATACTCAGGCTTGTCCTGTTGAATTTCCCCAGTCAACTGCACTGGCAATTGTCCCGGTGCAACGTGCGCAGGGTAGGAGACATACTCAAATTTTGAGAAGGCAGCGAGTAGATGATCAAGAGGATAATTGCTCTCAATCCTCAGATGATCATCATGTTTCAGGATGGTACTCCCCACTATTGGAAGATGTGGAATCTAAAGAAGATGAGTATTGGGTGGATGCGGATGATGCAAGCATTCAGTAGCTTGCGGCTTGAAATCCTTAAAATATATTATGGATTTTAAGGACTTTTCAATTATTGCGTGGAACGTTTGTGGTTTATTGAGTAGAACAACTCAAAATGGATGACTGATCTCCTTCGGGATCACAAGTCGGATATTTTGTGTGTTTTAGAGCCACATGGTCAGTTCTCTCGCCTACGACCTTATTTTATCAGAATGGGGCTATGAACAAGTCTATATACAAGAAGTTGTGGGTATGGTATTTGGGTGTTAAAAACCATTGCTTGTTCGTATAGTATCACAGTAAAGCGCACACATAGTCGCATGATTAATATTGAGATTCAGAAGGGCTCGTGTATTTGGGCGTTTACCGCTCTATACGCTGACCCTAATTACCAAAGGAGGAGGAGTAACTGGGGGTGTACTCCAAGAGGTCTCTAGTTCTATAACCATTCCATGGGTGGTATTGGGGGATTGGAATGAAATTTCGAGTGATAATGAGGTCTGTGGTGGAGCTTACTTGGCGGACCGGGTGACTGAATTAACGGAGGTTTTTTATTAATGTCACTTGATCGATATGGACATCATTGGACCTGAGTTCACTTGGTCAAGGATGGCTGGAGCTGGATGAAATATTAGCAAACGCCTTGATCGGGGAATGGCGAATCTTGACTGGGAGGGACTATTTGTCGATGGGCGCATCCTTCACTTACCTCGTACTGGCTCCGATCACTGCCCGCTAAAGTTGATTTGTGGAGGTGATAATGTTGTTAGTGCGCCACGACCGTTTAGGTGGGAGAGCATGTGGAAAGAACACCATCAATATAAGGACGTCATTCAACAATGCAATCAATCTGGTAATGGTGATCTACTGCCTCTATTAGATGATATCCGCGACAATTCTGTTATATTTAATAAAGAAGTTTTTGGCCATATTCGGGAGAGGAAACGAAAGCTCAAGAATCGACTGGCGGGCATTGAAAAACATCTTGTCCATGTCGATTCTGCATGGCTTTGGTGTTGGTATGAAGAAGTTCGTAGTGAACTATCTGACCTTCTCCTACAGGAAGAATTTATGTGGTATCAGAAAGCGAGAGATTCTTGGGTGCATGTTGGTGATAGAAACACCAAATACTTCCATGCCAAAACCATAATTCAAAGGAAAAGAAATAAAATCTATGGTCTTGAGATGGAGGATGGATGTTGGGTGGAGAATCAAGATGAACTACAAGCTCATGCAATTGATTATTATTATGGTATGTGCTCCAGAATGCCAGACATCGGTTTGGACCTCCCGAGTTTATAACCCATCCAGGCATAACATAAGCAAATCTTGAGCGCTAATATTACTAGTGAGGATGTTGAAGCCGCTTCGTTCTCAATGAGATCTTATGCCGCCCCAGGCCCTGATGGCTTTTCGGCAGGATTCTACAAGGAGTATTGGGATATATTTAAAGAGCCGATCACCAAACTTGTGTTGGAAACGACTGTGTCTCGAACATTGCCTGATGGTCTTGCTCATGCTTTCTTGTGTCTTCTCCCGAAAGTCGATATCCCCAGGACCATCAAGCAATTCCGGCCACTGACTCTTTGCAACGTTGCCTTTAAGATCATCACAAAAATTTTGGTACGTCGGATAAGGCTGATTTTATGTGACATAATCGGTCCTTAACAGTCAGCATTCTTACAAGGCATATGAATGTCGGACAATGGCATTTTGCCTCAAGAGATTGTTGCATCCTTGAAAAGTCTGTGTTAGGTTGCCAAGGTTGCAGTCATCAAGATTGACCTCACCAAAGCATTTGATATGGTGAGTTGGAATTTCCTAGAGTCATGTTTAATCGATCTGGATTTACCTGCAGGGTGTAGGGAGCTCATCATGACTTGTGTCACCTCCTCTAGCTTCTCAATATTATGGAATGGGTCACCTATTGGTAATATTAAAGCTCAACGTGGACTTCGCCAAAATGACCCACTGTCGCCCTATCTTTTTGTTGTAGTGATGGAAAAATTGTCAAAAGCTATAGTTGAAGCTACCTCCATGAACCACTGGAGACCGCTAAAGATGAGTAATGGAGGTTTGGGAATCTCGCATCTTATGTTTGCCGATGACTTGATTTTTTTTTCAGAATTGGATGCGGGTAGCATCCTTTGCATGGCTGAAATTCTTGCTCGATTTGGTGGGAGGTCTGGCCTTTACATGAATGCGGAAAAATCAATTGCTTTTTGCTCTCCTAATGCCTCGGATGCGGATCACGCGCTGTTAAAGGATCTTCTTGGGGTTACGGTGTCAAAAAATCTTGGAACATATCTGGGGTTCCCCATTATCCATGGTAGATTAAAGATATCTCATTTTGATTGGTTGGTCATAAAGTTGGAGGCTAAATCGTGCTCTTGGTCAGCTTTCCTATTGAATAAAGCCGGTCATATCACTCTTGCTCGATCAATCCAGAATGCTTTACCTATTTACGTGATACAAGTGCATATGCTCCCTATTGGAGTATGTAATAATATTGATAAGCTTGTCAGAAGATGGATTTGGAAGGGTGCAGATGGGAGAGGATTGCACCTCATCAATTGGGACATTGTTACTCGATCTAAAAAGCAAGGCGGACTGGGGACCAAAAAATACCGGGAGATGAACTTAGCTCTTCTTGGGAAGCAGCTTTGGCAATTCATAACTAATGAAGATAAACTTTGGTTGGCGGTATTCAGGGAGAAATATAGTGTGGAGCTCGGGGTCATGCCTAGAACTCACCATCGTGGCTCCAAGGTCTGGAGCTCTATGGTCAGGATTGTCGAAATATTTAAGCAAGGTTATGGCGTCCGAGTAGCGGAACCTCCTCCCTTTGGTACTCTCTCTGGTGGGACGATCAATGTATGGCTCAATGAGTCTCTTTCGTTGATGTTCATGATCTTACACTATGTATTAAAGATGTTGTTAATGGTAAATGCAACCTGGACAGGGTTTACTCTTGGATTCCTCAAGATCCTAAAAATACCACTGAAGCCGCACCTGAGCCATTCTTGAATCCTGAGAGCCCGGATATATTACACTGGAGAGGTGATTCTCATGGCATTTATTCCGTCCATTCTGGTTATAAGTGGTTGTGCTCGGCGAGCACTAATGAGAAAGGATGAGATTGGATTTGGAAGGTTCATATTCCCGAAAAATTGGAGTCTTACTTTAGACGCTTGGGCATGGAGCCCTGCCTTGCAACAATTTGAGATTCCACCGTGGTCTCGCCTCATCTCCGCTATGCTCAATCTGTGGTGACCACATCGACGACTGGTGTCATGCACTCTTCCTGTGTGCATGGACTGATCAAGTATGGAAGAAGGCAGGGATTTTCTTTTATGACAGGCTGCTTAGTCTTGATAATATTGATTGCCGACATTGGTTTGAATGGCCTGGCGAACTTGGGGTTCAATGTTCCTCGCTATTTTGTGGACTGTGTGGTGTGAAAGGAATAACAAGATTTTTCGTGGCCAATGTCTGGGTAGAGACAAGGTGTTGGCTAAAGCTGGAGTGTTGCATGGGCAGCTTGAGAAGCGTATAACTTGGAGTGTCAAGCCACGAATCCCTTGTCCGGTCGGTTGGATTGAGGAAGATGTAGCTGGGAATATATTGCACTCGGATGGATGTGTTTTGGAATCCAAAAAGTCGGGCTTTGGGACGGTGTTGAGAACGCCGAATGGTCATTGGATCGGATCTTGTAGCGGCTGCCTTGGTGCTAGATCGATCATGGAGGTCGAACTGCTTGGCCTCCGATTTGGACTTCTTCTTGTGGCTCAATTGGGTGTGGCGCTAGCGGCATGCTATGTAAACTCTCTTGAAGTCATTCACCTGGTGTTGGGGGTGGCAAGGCCTCTTCACGCTCTTTGGCCTACTATCAAGGAGGTTCGTTGTCTTATTTAGGCCATGGAAGGATGTTCTCTTCGTCATGTGTATCGGTTGGGAAAGAAATGAGGTAGCTGACTGGATGGCTCGGAAGGCGGCTCACTCGGCAGACTTCTACACTACATGGGCCTTCTCTTAGGATGGTATTTTAGAATTGGTCACTAGTGATGCTAATAGTGTAGTTTATACTCGTGTTTAGTTATTGTCGCTTTCTTTTATTTTTTCTTCCTTTTTCGCTCGCCTTTTTCAGGCTATTTCACATTTAAAAAAAATCAAATTTACTAGGTGCTATATGATACTCATATATTCTTAGGTCCAAAATAAAACCAAAATGGATAAAAGGGGAAGGTGAGTGAAAGCAGGATGAAAGAATCATTTATAAATTTATTAAAAAATTTCTTAATACCCCCGCCCATTCCCCAACAGCCCTACTGGCAACGAACAGCCGTTACTATTCTCCGTCCCTTGTGGGAGAAAGCTTTTGGAATCTGAATCCGCCGTGATTCAACTGGCTGCTGCGGTGGCTGAACGTAATAAATCGTAAAAATTATTCGCAATGGAAAAGTTCATCCCGGCGGAGTTCGATTTGCCCCACAAGGGGCGCTCTGAGGAGGCCATCCAGAGGTGGCGCGACGCAGTTGGGAAACTGGTGAAGAATCGCCGGAGGAGGTTTCGCTATGCTGCCGTTCTGGAGAAGCGTTCTGAAGCAAAGGAACATATGAGAAGGCTCAGAGTACGCACACTTCCTTTTTTTTATCCATTTTTTGTGTGTTCTGAGTTTAATCTGGAAAAAGTAAGAAGTAGATAATTGAAATGGCTACAAGTAAGGATTCATTTGCAGTGTTTTGTTTATTCCCCTAATCCATTTGTGATTTTGGTACCGGCGATCTCAGAGTCAATCTGAATCGTTTCCAATTCATTTCACAAATTTCTGCTGTTAAGAAATTGGAAGAAATCTTCGAAACTAGGCATTCAAATAATTTCATCAGGCAAAAGAGAAATCTCTGGATTACTTTTGTTATTAGACAAAATATGGGGATAGGAATGGTAGTAGTATTTGTTAGTGTTCTTTTTAAAAGGGAAAAAACTAGGGAGCTATTCTTATTCCCCTTGTTTCGTCCTCCCAACCCAGTCGCCCTCGCCCAGTCCCACTGGAAAGATGCCTAAACGACAGCCATGTGTGGCGTAGCGGCGTAGTGCTACACTGCTATTTTCCTAAAGCTTAATTGCGGTCATATTCTGTGGATGGTACTAGTAATATTTTGCAAGGAGGTTTTGCTAGCGTCATTGAATAGTATCGAACCTCTAAATGTAGAATGAATCGTGTGATCATGTATTCCGCATTTCCCGAAATGTTCAACCTTGCGGCGCTACGTACTTTTCCCCACCGACCATTTTGGTACGCCCTTTCGATATGTCAAAGGAGAAGACAAAGTCTCCGCTAGCTTCGTTCTGTTGTCATCCGGCTCACCCATTTTCTTTCTTTTCCCTATCTGGTACAAAAAGTTTGGTTTATATATTTTGAGGGAGAAAAAAAGCCTAGGATCCCCTTTCTGATTTCTTTATATTTATGACAATAATTACTGCCGTTAAATAAATTACTGGGATGAAGTCCCTTCGTCTCCACTCTTGAACAATAAAATGAAATTTGACCAGTATTTCAGAGTGTAACTGTAACAGCAGAATAGATTTAATGTGTTTAATTGGCCTTGTATTTGCTTTATGATGCTTTATGTGAGTATTTGAAAACCCTATTAAAAGATGTTCACCGTACCGTAGTGTCAAGCCTCATTTTGGATTTTTTGTCTGCCCATTTGCAAGTATATCATTAACTTAATTACCTTCCAACAACCTTGGCACTGTAGTTTATGAGAGGCTAAGAAGTGGCAGAGAAGACATGTAAGTTACTTCTTCACGACTGTGAAACTTAGAATAATACTGCTTATTTTCCTTTTGATTGGGTGGATAGCTGTACCGCATGGAATGGAGTAGTATATGTATATTCAATTCTTTGAGCAAAAATATTCAAGTTATTGACACTATCAAGTATGAACTCATTCTTTTTAGGTAGAAAATGATACATCTTCTCTTGGAGTGTGAGTTCTAGCATAGGTGGAGTGCACTGTGTGTATGTGGTTCTTTCCTGCTTATATTCTTGTTCTGTTCTGAAGATATTATTTATTTTTCTATTTAGTTTTAATAGTTTTTGATGTGGTCCTCGTTGTTGCATTCACGGGCAACACGTACTATATGATAAGGCATTATTTATTATCTTGATAATATACTAGCTTTAAGAGTCTATGTATAGTAAACATTATTTTCACCTCTACACTCTAGACTAAAAGCTCTATCTCTCCTAACATTTAGCTTTTCAAATTCCAAACCCTAAACTTTAATTTCACCACTAATTCCAAACTCTAAACTCCAAATTCTAATTATTTCCCAAATATATTGGAAGTTATCTTAGCACATTGCCATCGTACTAGCTTAAAATTTTCTTTCCCCAAATTCCTGCATATTTTTAGATGGGATTCATGGAGTTTTGATCATGACTTCCTTTAAAATAAACTTTTATTAGTTTCTTTAGATCGAGATTGCAAGTGTATCATGTGCATTTTGCGCTTCTTCATCGTACAAGATCTAATTTTTAATTGACATCCCTTGTTTTATTGTCACATATATATATTTTCCTTGCAAGTATAATTGATTTCAGATCTCCCTTTAAAAAATACGATCAGATCGTAAGTTAACAATTCTTAATATAATATTAAAAATCTGCCATTTTTATTTTAGATAAATATCTTGTTGCTTTATAGGTTTGATTGACCTAACTCTTTCTGATCTTATCTTAATTAAAATATACTGTATTTATAAAGAGATATTTTTGGGATTTTATTATTTTTTTGGTAAGATGGGATTATATTTTGAAATACATATTCCACATTTATATATTATATAACTATGATTATGATATAGACATTTATTATCATATAAAATAATATTTTCTTATCATATATTTATTTATATATCACTAATTAATATTCTGAATTTTTCTTTGTTTTTTCATTCACCAGTAAGTACTCATTAATTCATTACTAAAAAATTTAATTTTATTTCTTTTTTTAAAAAATTCCTAAATATATTACTCACTTTTATGGGGGAATATTTTATAAACACACCACCGTTGGATCTTGCTTCCATATTTACAGACAGTTTTCTCATCGAGAGTTCGGGACGTCCAGCACAATCCCGTGTCTATTGGCCACTGCCCACTTGGCCTTGGATTTGTATTCACGTCGTGACCATAACTGTTTTTTCTTTTTCCTTTTTTTTAAAAAAAATAAAAAATCTATTGTCTAACTTGTGGGCCACAATTAGATGCAATCAAGACGTCTATTTTAACATATTGTTTGTTACGAAACAACAATTTGCTGTAGTTTTTGACTCGTAGCTAATAGAGTTGGCCAGGAAATTTCCTTGAAACTTCCATGTGACACTGACATCACATTACTGCTTTAATCAAGGCGGGGACATTGTAGACGCATTTCACAACTGAAACTGAATTAGATATGTGCACCATTAATTATGTTGCCTGTAGTCTGCCCATTCTATTCCTCAATGTGGTTATGAGTCTTTATTAAAGTCACGAACACTCCACTTCTAATTGGATGGTGGGTTTGTGGTACAGCCAAGAAAATCATTGTCTCAATTTCATGATGAAATTTTCTTTCTCCAAGTTCCCTTACTTTTAGAAAATGCTCAGGACTGCCGTGCTGAGATCTTATATTAGTTGTCTTAATGAACTGAACTTCTTTGTCACCTCAATCCATGTAAGGACCCCATAAGCTTTTCGCTAGTTAACATAAAGTTGCAAATCCTCAACTATTTTGGAACATGGGGTTGGAGATGAAGACTTGACTTATATTCAAATTCAAAGCCAAGGGATTTGAATCCAACTTTGATTATGATTTTCATTACTAAACTCAACGCCCTCTAATTTTATTACCACAATTTAAATTTCTTTTATTAAAAATTCCTTATTTTATTTTTGAATAAACTGGCTTCAGAGGTAAATTATCAAAATGGACAGTGGTTAATTGTTTAATTGTTGAGGGATTTATTTAAAATTCCATTAACAACCCTCAATTATTAGTTAGTCAAATTCGGAATTTTTTATTCCAGATGGTGCTAAATTTGTACACAACTTGTTATTTAGTGATAACTAAGAATACAATATTGAATATTCATTCACCCTTCCGCGATTAGTAGAGGGACAATACCATTTTGATGCCCGAATTCGTTCCGGAGCCAAATTAATTGGTACAATGGGCGGGACACTAAACCTTGATCCTTAAGGAACTACAAAAAAAAAAAAAGAAATACTCCATTCATTACCGTTTAATTTAGCTTATACTTATATAACTATAATAATTAAATATACTAAAAATAAAATCCCACTCCTAAAATATTTTTTTCCAAAAATGTTGTCAAAATTATAAACATGAATATCAATTATCAAGGTTATTAAAATCACGATTCTTTTCGTAGGATTGCACGGTTTTATGATTCCAGCCCATCAAAATGCATAAGATTGTTGTAAGATTTTAAAATTAGTGGGACAGGGATAAGATAGTTAGGATCGTTGGATCCCATTGTTCATACCACTTTTGTTATCAATTTTAATCGCCGATACCGGTTTTATGCTTTGACCTCGATGTAACTTTTGCGCTTTAATTTTGAACTTCATTTTGAAAACACAATATGTATGCCTGTGCATGTGTTCAATTACGATGTTTTTGTATTGTGTGTACTGATGACATTGAAAGATTCCTAAACACAGAAAATAATACTTTTACTTGTTAATATGAATAATTTTTTTTATCCCTTGCAATTTGATAGGATTCTATGATCTTAATTTGATCATACAATCCTGATTTCGCAAATATGAGAACATTTCTATCTAACATTTCAATCTTAAAAACCTTGATGTATATATTTATGTAATTAAAGTAATTAAATATGCAAAAAACCATATCTCAAATAACTCAATCACGAAACACTTACATAACAATAAAGATTTCTTAATGTGAAAATATCATAGAATTCTTTTCTATGAAACTCTGACACCCTCCTCTGGGTCGAGAATCTGCCTCGGACACGACTCTACGCCGAACACGACACCGGACACGTGTCCGGCAACGATTCCGGTTACAAGACACGGACTCGACTTTTTTGGGAGAAAGGAGTCGGCATGAATGAGGCAGAAAAGAATAGATGACGATTTTGCAGGCTTCGTGGCCGGGAAAGAGGCCGCAGGTGTTGCTCAAGAAAGCCGTGGCAGCGGCGGTAGCAGTGGAGCCGCCGGCGATTTAAAGTGAAGGGGATGGAGATGGCAGACGCGTTCTTGGTCGGAAAACAGAAAATCCGGCGAGCGAAAAGGGGCACCAAGGGAGCGGCGGATCAGAGATTGCCGGACGAAGTGGGTGAGTGGGCGGCGAAAGCTGGTACCGGCGAGGGAGAGTGAAGAGTTTTTAACTTTTGATTCTAGGGAAGATGCACCAGAGTGTATAGAATGGGAATGGGTGACTTCAAATTTATTTTGGGGACCTGTACAATAATTAATTACATACAGTAATAGGGCATAGGGTTGGAGTACTCTCTCGGTAATAGCCTAATTGTGGGACTCGAGACCAATATAAATGAATAAAGAAAAATGCTCAAACCCTGATCGGTAATTATATGCAGTAATAGGGCATAGGGTTGGAGTATCAAAAAGTGTTTTGGTAATTGAGTAGATTGGGATTTCTAAAATAGCATGATATTTTATTTAAATATTATTATTATTATTATTATTATTATTATTATTATAATATAAATATAAATTGAGTGTCCAATATTATTTTTCGGACACTCCGAATCGTGTCCGTATCTTGAAAATGGTCAAGACACCTATTTGACCGTCTCCCCGTATCTCTAAATTTTAAAAATTAAATGTCGACTCCTCCGATTCCCGAATCGTGTCTGACACTCAAAAGCGAGTCCGAGTAACATAGATTCTTTTTAATAAAATTTGGGTGATTTATATGACTAAAAATTTAAATTGGAAGGATAAAGCGGGTATTATATCTTAAATGTTAGTACTAAATAATAAATTACTCATAAGATTGGTAAGTTCAAGGATTAAAACCTCAAACTATATTTTTTTGGTGAACCAATGATTTCTTAACCATCTTCTAGGCCAAAGAGTAACCTTTGAGATACCGGTGAACTTAATGGACAAATTTCTCCAAAAGTAGTTTTCTGCATTTGTAAATCTCGAACCCGATATCTTGATAACTTAAATGGACAAATTTCTTCCAAAGTAGTTTTCTACATTTGTAAGGCTCGAACCCGATATCACAGCTAAAGCTGGTAACCATTGAAACTAATTGTTAATGGTAAAATCTCTAATGATATTGATTAGGTTTTTGAAAGTAATTAATCAAAATTTTAATTAATTTTTCCTTTAAAGTTTATTTGGAATTATTTTTTTCTAAATAAAAGTGCCAAAGGCAAGAACTAGGCCAGAAATGGCCATTACAAATTTACAACATTAGAAAATTAAGATGAATACAAAATTACACCAAATCTATGAGAAAGCTTCGGGAACAAATGCAAAATGCAATCGTGGAACATCACAAATATCTTTGGTACGGCCCAAGAGTTCATTGGAAAACCTGATAATGGTGTTGTAGGATAGCCGAAACTGCATCCAAAATCAATGCTCTATGGAAACTATGGCTCACCAAAGAGTTGGAGTTCCACCGCAGAATATGCACTACTAGATACCGTAACACTTAGAGGCCTGAAATACATCACTTTAAATGTTGATAAACCACAAAGGGTTATTCAACTCTAAAACCTTCCCACATATGGTAGGCGAAGACTCATTAAATAACCATAATGAGCTACATTGTTGTTAAGGCTCTCTCCTAGTGATCACCTAAGTGATGACAAGGTGTCCACGCGCCCCGGGCCAATTCAGGTGGTTGCCTGGTCCCAGGCTGAGTTATTTGGCTCAACCCGGCTACCCTAATCTAATTCACATATGGACATACCCAACGCAAACATAAACATAAAAACAGAGAAGGTGGAAATGAACTAGAATACAAGACCAGAATGTAAAGCCCTAAAACCCTGCTATTTTTTCGGTCATTGACATGTTTGGTTGCCGTTTCCATCGCCGTCGTGTCTGCTTCACTGATGTTTGAGCTTTGCTCAGTTACTATGCTGCGGTCTCCACTCTCCAGCACTACCATCTGCTCTACAACTGCATAGTCCCTTCTGCATTGCTCTTCTCTTAACATATGAATTTAATAATAGGTAATATATTTTATAGAAATATAATGTATCAACTTGTCACGTAGGTGGTTCCGCAGTACTTAGTCCCCTTGCCATAATAACCTTGATGAGCAATCAACACAAAGTCAATACATGACAAAAAACCACAATTAATTATTCAAAAAGTAACATTGAGCTTTGGCAATCTATAGCCACTATCTCACACAAACCAAGGTGCTTACGTGCTACTCTAGTTTAGATCGTGAATGGAAGGGAGTATATGAAAATGGAAAAGCAATCAAATGATACATATATCCATATTTGTACTCTCGTACTATTCGAAGTTTAATTGCACAATTATTTTAATACTTAAAATGCAAGTCCTATTTGATTAACTTATTAACATTGAATATTGAAGTTAATGATTTACACCCTATTACCTTAATCATCGAAGGGGGTGTTCACTTTTACGGATACAATTGATTATTAATCCCATCAACTAGGCGCGACTATTTATCCTTCATTTTAGCATAGTTATCATGAGCCATTAATTAATCAAGGGCCCAAATCACCTAAAGTGAACATCTTATTCGATTGAATTAAATAATCAATCCAACATAATCACATCGAGTAAACATGAAATAACTTAATTCATAGTTATTAATGGTATATGGCGTGCCTTAAAAATACTTTTTTTTCCCCCTCTATTTTTCATTTATTGTACTCTTGACGTGTAAAATGATTTATTATTTTGTCGTTGAATACTAGAAGGATCCCGTGAGAAATTGAGAGACCAACCATGTTTTTCAGTACTAAACTTTGTGAAACTGAGCTGGGTAACTTTGAATTAGCCCCTAAACGAAAACTTTTTAACTATAGTTATCTTAGAGTATGAACAAGTTAAAGTCAGCACCATCTCTTGGCTATGCAATATTTTAGTACTTGACTCGCTAAGGCACACTTGCAGCGTATGCCTAGAGTGTCCTTTAACCAAACATGAGAGGCACTATCTAGGTATATTCTACCTTCTTTGGACCTCATTGTTTCTCTAATTCTCATTTGCATGTCCAACTGTAAATAGTTTCTTTAGATTGTGTGATATGGGGTTCGACATTGTGTCGATATGGTGGTGTGTGAGCATCCCTGATCGATGCGGGCACTTGCCTCACCACGCGGTGAGATGGCACTGCCATACCATGAAATTCTGTCTTCTGTGCCATTGTGATGCTGCGGACGCAAAATTACAACCACAACCACCCTTTGTTTTAATCAAGCCCTTTGTGTGCCAAGTCGGATGATATTTTATTTGTATGCCGTCAAGTATTGTAATATACTACTGTGTATCTATGAAAATTAATTATAGTTATTTATATATCTCAACTCATTTATTTATATATTGTATTATATTTTCTGATTTCTAACTTGTCATATTATTTCTTTGATATTTGTTCGATAATTCTAACTTTATTTTGATTGATGATATTTTGTTGTTTTATGCTCGTATTTAAATTTGATAGCATTACAAATGTCAAAGTTTTGCTTGAAAATTATTATTATTATTATTGTTGTTGTTGTTGTTGTTGTTGTTGTATGATGATTTCCATATTGTTTATTTGTTTCCATGGCATTGTTGAAAATCCATAGGTGGCGCGTTGCGACTTGGTCCATAACAACTGTGGATAGTGATTAATTAAATATTTTTTTATTATATACTCCCTCCGTTTTTCTATATCCTTACCCTTTGTATAGTTGATGCTATTCATTAAGTAACTTTAATTCAACTTTTTAGCATAGTTATGTAAGATAAAATATAGTCAATTGAGATATTGTTGGATTTATATAAACACATAGTTTTATGATATCAAATTTTTACAACTTTTACTTGTATATAATTTGAGTTATTAATGAATAAAAATGTGTATTGGACTGCGTGCAGTGGAGAAGTGGTGAAGTTAAAAAAAAAACGGAGGGAGTAGTATATAGTACTACTATATGATATCTGTAAGACCAAAGATAAATGGAGCTGAATAGTGACTTCTGGGCTAGTAAGTGCAAAGTTATGCAAAACAAATGAGAGCCTTCAAAATGGATTGTACGGATATTAGGATAGATCAAAGTACTAATGGTTCATGCTAAACAGTATGATGGATGCAATATAAAGACTCGTGGATTCTCATTAAAAGTGGAAGAGAAGCGTATAAGAAAAACTAGAAAGAAAGTATAAAAAAGAGATTGCTTCATTTAAATTTAAAAGAAAATGTGTTTTGATATTGATTCCATGCATAACCAAATGCCAAGTTTTACTGCTCTCTTAATTTTATAGTTATGGTGTTAAGTGTTAACTAGCGACTATTGTTCTCTCAAAATGTTAATTGTAAATATGATTTGCTTTGAACAGCAAGAAGGGAGTCTGTGATATTTATTCTATTGTAGTGAATATGT
The DNA here is from genome assembly GCA_030278955.1 of Hygrophila difformis. NCBI lineage: Eukaryota > Viridiplantae > Streptophyta > Magnoliopsida > Lamiales > Acanthaceae > Hygrophila > Hygrophila difformis. The sequence continues at coordinate 36,281,129 of JAOANR010000012.1, read as the reverse complement.
ACAATCTAATTTCTCCTAAGATTACATCTACTAGGACATTAATTAGAAATTGATACTTCTGTTGGAAGGGAAGATGTTGGTTTGTTTGTTAATCAGTTTGGCCTCAATCTTTCATCAATAGGCTGATGCATTCCTTTCATCAATGTTTTGAAGAAAATGTTGGTTCTGTAAACCTTTTCCTTGCATATATTTATGTGGCTCAGATGACTTATTTCAATACGTAGTTACAAGAATTCATCTAACACCGTTGCTTTTGCTGACCTATTATCAGGAAAGTATACGTGTTTGCTTTGTGGCTTTTACAGCTGCTCTGAAGTTTATTGAAGGTATGTGTCCACTCATTTTGGTATATCTTAGCTAAAGTAATGAAGGGTATTATTTTTATTGTTATTGATTTATTTTTATTTGATTTGATTTTGTATTGTTTTATTTATATGTGTGTGTGTGTGCACATCTTTTATAGGAGGTGGAGGCAGAAAATTGCCAGTAGAAAGCCCGAATGAACCCCCGGAAGAAGATACAGAAATGGATGTCCAAAATGGTCTTCATGAAGAAGCTAAATGTGCCGGGCTCCGGATTCACCCTGATAAACTTGCATCAATTGTTGCATCATATGATATCAAAACATTAAGAAAACTTAAAGGCGTTGAAGGACTTTCTGAGAAATTAAATGTTTCGCTAGATAAAGGTGTAAACTCAAGTGAGATTCCCACCAGACAAAATGTGTATGGTGCCAATCATTACACCGAGAAACCCCCTAAAAGCTTTTGGACGTTTTTGTGGGACGCGTTTCAAGATTTAACTCTCATCATTCTTACTGTTTGTGCCTTAGTGTCTATTGCTGTTGGGCTTCCCACTGAAGGTTGGCCTGCAGGCATGTATGATGGTTTAGGAATTATACTCAGCATATTCCTTGTTGTCATGGTTACAGCAACGAGTGACTACAGGCAGTCGTTGCAATTCAGGGAGTTGGATAAGGAAAAGAAAAAGATTTTTGTCCAAGTTATCAGAGATGGAATTCGACAGAAAATCTCCATATATGATTTGGTGGTTGGAGATGTTGTCCATCTATGCATTGGAGACCAAGTGCCCGGAGATGGAATATTTATATCAGGGCACAACTTGTTGATTGATCAGTCGAGTTTGACTGGTGAAAGTGTGCCAATAAACATATATGAAAAAAGACCATTTTTGTTAGCTGGAACTAAAGTCCAGGATGGCGCGGCTAAGATGTTGGTGACCACTGTTGGCATGAGGACCGAATGGGGAAAGTTGATGGAGACACTGAGTGAGGGAGGAGAAGATGAGACCCCACTGCAGGTCAAGCTAAATGGTGTTGCCACAATTATTGGTAAAGTTGGATTGTTGTTTGCTGCCCTTACGTTCATAGTTTTGCTTACCAGATTTTTGGTGGATAAGGGAATTCACCATGAATTTACCAAATGGTCTTCGGATGATGCCCTGAAGCTTTTGGATTACTTTGCTACTGCAGTGACTATAATTGTTGTTGCAGTCCCAGAAGGACTGCCCCTGGCTGTTACACTGAGTCTTGCATTTGCCATGAAAAAACTAATGAATGATAAGGCACTGGTAAGACATCTCTCCGCTTGTGAGACAATGGGGTCTGCCACTTGCATTTGCACTGATAAAACGGGCACATTGACTACAAACCACATGGTGGTTGATAAAATATGGACTTGCGGAAAGGCAAAACAACTGGATGCAAGTAAGGGCAAGGATACCTTGGATGCCGATATATCAGAAGATGTTTTGAACATTCTACTGCAAGCAATTTTTAACAACACAGGTTCAGAGGTAGTCAAGGATAAACGAGGAAAGACATCCATCTTGGGTACTCCAACAGAAACAGCAATACTTGAATGTGGATTGCTCCTAGGTGGTGATTTTGATGAACAGCGCCAAGTCTGCAATATCTTAAAGGTCGAACCATTCAATTCTGAAAAGAAAAAGATGTCTGTGCTGGTGGCTCTTCCCGACGGCAAGCTCCGAGCCTTTTGTAAAGGTGCATCAGAGATTATACTAAAAATGTGTGATAAAATAATTAGTGCTAGTGGAGAGACTACTCCTTTGCCTGAAGAAGAAGTAAGCAATGTTTTGGATGTGATCAATGGGTTTGCCTGTGAAGCTTTGCGTACTCTCTGCTTGGCATTTAAGGATATTGATGATGATGCTAACAAGGATAGAGTCCCTGAGTCAGGCTATACACTAATTGCTATAGTGGGAATAAAGGATCCAGTTCGCCCTGGTGTGAAGGAAGCAGTTAAAACTTGTTTGGCAGCTGGAATAACCGTGCGCATGGTGACTGGCGATAATCTTAATACTGCTAAAGCAATCGCTAAAGAATGTGGTATACTTACAGATGATGATCTCGCCATTGAAGGTCCAGATTTTCGTACTAAGAGTGAATATGAGATGAGCCAAATAATACCAAAACTTAAGGTGGATGATCAATGTATCCTGTGTTTCTGAGAAATAATTTGTTTAGTTTATAAATGGAAATATCAATTGTGTTTAAACATTGAATATAGGTAATGGCGCGATCATCACCAACAGACAAGCATGTTCTGGTAAAGACATCTAGGAGTGTTCTCAAAGAGGTGGTTGCTGTTACAGGTGATGGGACGAATGATGCACCTGCTTTGCACGAGGCAGACATTGGACTTGCCATGGGAATTTCCGGGACAGAGGTGAGTCCATACACTCCCATCTACAAGTAATAATATTTCTCTGCAATTTTGCTTATGCTTGGATGACAAAAATGGCTTTCCATATCACTGAGTAATGAGTGTATTTCAAATAGTCCATCTAACTATTGTACCAGGTTGCAAAAGAAAGTGCTGATGTAATTGTGCTGGACGACAATTTCGCAACAATTGTAACCGTTGCAAAATGGGGACGCTCTGTGTACATCAACATTCAGAAATTTGTTCAATTTCAGCTGACGGTCAACATTGTAGCTCTCATTATCAATTTCGTATCTGCTTGCATCTCTGGTACATTTTTCTCCGTTTGTCATTTTATATTTTTGATAAGTCGAGCATTCATCTTATTCAAATTCATCCCCATTTAAATCTCTTCCAGGATCAGCTCCCCTTACAGCTGTGCAGTTGCTCTGGGTCAACCTAATTATGGACACTTTAGGTGCACTTGCACTGGCAACTGAACCACCACACGAGGGCCTAATGCAAAGGCCCCCTGTTTCAAGAACCGAAAGTTTTATCACCCTGACAATGTGGAGGAACATCATTGGCCAGAGCGTTTATCAACTTGCGATACTACTCGTCTTCAATTTTCTCGGAGTGCAATTACTTGGCCTTACAGGCTCCAATGCCAAAGCAGTGAACAATACTTTCATTTTCAACACCTTTGTGTTTTGCCAGGTAACCCTTTAATCAACAGTTGAACCTACAAGACATTTGAATACCCTTTTACAGGGGGAGCTCTTTCAACAGCAGATCGGTGATATGACCACTGTTTCACTTGTTGGACTTCCTCCAGGTCTTCAATGAAATAAACAGCCGCGACATTGAAAAGATCAACGTCTTCCATGGGATCTTAGGGAACTGGGTATTCAATGGAATCATTGCAGCCACAGTGGTGTTCCAGGTTATCATTGTTCAATTCCTTGGCACATTTGCGAGCACAGTGCCCCTAAGCTGGCAGCTATGGTTGCTCAGTGTACTACTTGGGTTCGTGAGCTTGCCCATTGCTGTTATTCTGAAGTGCATCCCTGTTGCCAAATGCATGGAAGCTTCCAAGCATCATGGTGGCTATGAAGAACTCCCCAGTGGTCCAGAGGCTGCTTAGAGGAGAATATATATTGACCCAAATGTTCTGCAGCACGATTTTTGGCTACACAGGTATGGAGGATTTTTTCATGAATATTTTGCCCTGGCAAAATTCGCATTAATTTATGAAGAACGCAGTTGAGCAAATGAATGAAATGGAATAAATAGACAGGATTTTAACATACTGCTCTCTTGTGCTGATTTCTGCAACTGTTAGGAATATGTTCCCTATAATTTATTAAAAGCATTTGTTTTGGGATGGAATGAGATTTCCTTGTTTTTTACTAGACATGAAATATATTCAAATCCATCAACTGCCAACATATTCAAATAAACAGTCCTAGCCCATGTGCCCCTATATATTCCCAAATAAATGTTGTCTTGCAGTTGCAATGAGGCTATGATAAATGATAGATCCATTCAATGGCAATGCAAGAACCTGGACAATGTTCCAAGACAATGTCAGTTTGACAAAACCACGGCAAATCAATATAAATATAGTGTTGGAAAGAGCTGCTGAACCGATCTCCACGCTTCCTCCCAAACAGTTCCGTACATGCAAAATATATCTCCAATGAATGCTCAGATTCAACTATATCGCCGCTTGGATTCTCCATAAGCAGCCACTCCCAAAACGGTCATGGTGTAACCAGCAATCCCTAAGAACGTCACTGGGTTTTGGAATATGAGTATTGATATAACGACAGCCACTGCGCCTTTAGCATTACCAAGTACCTGGATAGAGAAATACACCCGGGAATTAAATTAGATCAAGTTGGCTTTAAATAGACAATTCTTTAGCATTACCAACCCATTCAATTCCTAATTGCAATGTGTGTACCTACATGTGTACACACATTGCAACTAGGAATTGAACGAAAGATGCTCATACTAGGTTATTCTATAAGATTCTTTCTTTGAGCACTTGAGTTCGTGCTTGTGAGTTCATAGAAAATGAAACACAGAACAGAAGCAAAAAAGAAATCCATCAACTTTACTTGACTTCAAATGTGCAGTTAATGAGCCTCGAGGTGAATTGCTTAATGAGCCTATCAATCGTAGGTTAACATAAGAAATTGAGAGAGAGAGAGAGAGGGAGAGAGAGAGAGAGAGAGATGACCTGGAGAGTGAGAGCACTTGTATGCTTTGTCACCAAGAAATTGCACAAGTTGGCACCGAAAGCCATAGATGAATTAAGGGTAAGGAGAACCCACAAGAACTTACTTTCCATTCCCAGTTTAAAGATTACACCGATCACCTTGGGCTCCATTAAATATGCAGCTGGGAGCAAAACCAAAAATGCTATTGGGGCCATGTAAAGCATCAAATTCATTGAATTCAACTTTTCCCTGCAATAACAAGTAGGCAAAGGGCATAAGTTCATCTTCATATTTTATATTCGCCAATCGCAAAGGATGAGAGAAAAATGAATTATCAAATGCCTAAATTGGTTGTCAAGATACGGTATGCAAACAAGAACCATGGCTTGATATGCATTTTCATTATTATTATGTTATTCAACTAGGAAAAATGAATGATGCGGGAGAGAATGAAGTGTGCTATTTCATATGTACATCCATAGATATACACTGTAATATAACATGAACAAATCTCAAGTGATATGCTTCCCTGGGATTTTGGCTGAGCTGATCATAACTGTTCTAACTAATACTATAACATTTAGAGAAGTAGTTGCTTACCCTTCATTAGAAAGGAGAATGCCCTGAAGCACGGATTTGAAAGCCCTTGCTGCAGTCGCACTTATGCACATGATAAATCCGTACAAATTGAAGCTTGGCTCGCCCTGCAATCATTTTAATTCATGAAAACATCACTCTTTCTTGAGGGAGGTAAGTGATGTTCAAAAATGCTATGCCTATGAAAAAGCGGGGCCTTTTCATATTGCAAAATGAATGATAAATGTCAACAATCCGACTATCCAACAAACAATGATAAGAAGAACAGAACACAATAGCAAAATAACTTTATATTCAAGCAGAAATCAAAGATGTGGCTAAAACTTTGGAATCCCGAATATGCAAATAGCTACATTATGCATTTGCAAGTGTCTGTTATTCAATGGAGAGGAAAATTCTGAGCACAATTTCTGAAGATGAGCTGACCTGAACATCCATAAACGAACAGGCAAGCAAAACAGAGTGAATATGAATTAGTAAGTAGGGAGCAGACAAATAAGTGTCCTACAGCACCACATGCTCTCAATCTAAACTTATATCAGATCTGATCTTCCATTTCCATAATTGGCAACTAAAATCATGCCCATTGCCAACACAATGAATTCAAAAATCACCAAGCAAAATCAAAACATTGTCACAACAAACATCTGACACATATCGCATTCTCCACATCATATAAGCACAGAGGGAAAAATAAAGCAAATAAAGATCGGATCTTTCTCCCCTCACAATCCATCACAATAATTCAACAAAATAAAGACAAGACCAATCAATTCCGCATCAAAGATCAAAATATTATTTTCTTTGGTGATTAAATTCGCAGGAACCCTACCCCACTGGCAATGACAACCCCGCCAACGACAGGGATAAGGCAGACATAAGTAACCCAAGCCTCCCTCTTATAGGCGATGAAAAAAGCAAAAACGGCAGTGAAGAAAGGCGTGGTGGCACCGACAGCCTGATTGAAGGAAACGGGCAAGTATCTGAGGGAGATATTACCGCCGACAACAGAGGCACAGAAGACAACGCTTAGGGTGGCAATTCTAAAGAATTGGGGCCTGGATTTGATCCGCTGGAGAGGGGTGATTTTAAGGAATACAATGGAGAGGTAGCTGAAGAGGGTGCAGGCCATCATGTGGCACATTGTGAGGAAGATTGGGAAGGCGAATCCATAGTTGGAGAGGAGGAATTTGTTGAGCAGAAGAACGCCAATGTTGGTTGAATACCAAAGGATGATTAAACCGGCAATGAACAAAGGCTGTGTTTTTGATGAGGAGGATGAAGAAGAAGAAGAAGAAGAAGAAGTTGGGAGCATTTTTTTGGGGGGGTTTTCTTTTGATTGATTTTTCTTATGTGCTCTCTCTCCTTCGGTTCTTCTTGTGTTGTCCTCACCTGGGATTTCATTTCTCATCTCCTATATTCCTTTTCCACTATTTGCATTTGCATTTTTTTTTTCTTTAAATTTGATTCATCTATTTTGCTTTTGTTAATTGTAATATTACATCCGTCTGGTATTTTTGTTACGAATAGGTTTTTTTTTTACTATTCACTGTTTAACTTTAATTCGAATTTTTATGCTATGTAAGAAAAAATATAGTCAAGTGAGATCTTGTTATATTCATATAATCTTGTAGTTTTAGACAATTAACTTTTTATAACTTTTCGTTGTACACAATTTAAGTTATTAACTATTAAAAATGTGTATTGACATACGTGCTGGGTGAGTCCGTAACAAAAATATTGAGATGGATGAAGTATAGCTTTTTCCCCTTGCGTTTTGCCTTTTGCCTTTTGCCTTTTGGTACCTTTCAATGATCTTTGGCCATTTTTTTTAAAAAAAAAATCACATATATAGTTTTTTTTGGGTGAATACGGATAAAAAATTCATCCCTCCAAGATCATGTAGATATTGAAGGGTTGCCTATTACAAAGTAAAATTCTGCATACCCGAAACTTTTACTTAAACTGTCGGAGTCCCATATTACTCAGGCCAACTGCGTTGGATACATGGGTTCGGTTATGGTGCAATCATAGAATCCGCATCAAGGCATCAATCATAGCCATTCAAAAGCATCCAACGGTTGTAGGTTAATAAGGGTATAATTGTAATAACACAATAACAGTCCATTTTAATAACAAATCATTTCAGCGACAAGGCAAGTATTTTAGACATGTTATCATATCTAATATTTGGTAACTCTATATTTAGTATGTTATCATATTTAATATTTGGTAAATCATATCAAATATTTGGTAATCCATATCTAATATTTCAAATAATATCTTTTTATGATCAAAGATACGAATCAAATTTATTAATAGATCATTTCAGCGATCTTACCAAAACAATTAAGTGATGCTATAAAATATATTTCAGGGACCACAAGTAGAGGAATTCAGCGACCGTATCTAGCATAATTCAGCGATACTACAAAGAATAATTCAGCGACACAACCAAGAATGATTCAGCGATACTACCAAAAACAATTCTGTGATGCTACCAAAAATAATGAAGGGATGCTATCAAATATATTTCAGCGACACCAAGTAGAGGAATTCAGCGATGGTACCAAGCATAATTCAGCGACACTACTTAGAATAATTCAGCAATGCTACCAAATATAATTCAGTGATGCTACAGAAAACAAATCAGTGATGCTATCAAATATATTTCAGCGACAAACTTAGAAGAATTCAGCGACACTACCCAGAATAATTCAGCGGCTCAACCAAGAAGAATTCAGAGATGCTACGGAATACTTCAGCGATGATATCAAAAACAATTCAGTGACATTTACAGGAACAATTCAGCGACGCTATCCAGAACAATTCAGCGACTTTTTCATCAACAATTCAAGGACTCAACTGAAAGCATTTCAGGTACGTTTTTATACCGAATAATACATGTTTCGTCGCTGAATTATATATTAATTGTCGCTGAATTATATCTTACTCATATATTAGTAGCAAAAAACTCTCTCTCGTTTCCGTTACATTTAATTTTACGCAAATTTACTATTTTAACCTTAAATTAATCTCAACCATCAATTTACAAAATGCATCAATGGTGTAGAAGCATCCGCAGTACATCATGTCTCTGCACCCTAACAACTCCCTGGATACATATACAATTTTGTTTGCCCCAAATTGTAGATTATTTGGGAGGTATCCTTTAATAAGTTTTATCAAATATTTTCATTTTTTTATTAGTGTAGATAATCAAAGGCTTTTATTATCATCTTATAAGACCATCTCCAATGCATAATTTACATATTTGTCGGGTGCAAATGCAGGGTGGGGCTCCTACTGTAAAAATGGGAAAGCACCCTTCCATTATGGGTCTGTTCTGCACGCAGAGCTGTAGCTGCGAGCTGGAGCTGTAGGGAGCTGAAGCTGTAGGGAGCTGTGGGAGCTGTAGCTGTCAGTTTTATTTAAGTGTTCTGTACAACTAGCTATAGCTGTCAAAAAATGTATGAAATGACATAAAAGGACAAACATTAATGTAGACTATTGGGTAGTTAGTTAGTTATTGGGATAAAATTGTAATTGCTCAACAATAAGCTAGGAGCTTATTTTTTAAAGCTACTACAAGTAGCTTCTAAAAAGAAACTTCCAAAAGCTCCCATAAGCTCCTAAAAGCTAGTGTGCAGAACTGAGCTTTTGTTTTAAAATAAAAGCTAAAGCTACCAAAAGCTCCCAAAAGCTGCGTGCAGAACAGACCCTATATATATATATATATATATATATATATACCCTATATATATATATATATATATATATATAGTTTCCTACTGCAAAAATGGGTGCTATAGTGTTCATCCTTGTATTTTTTTTTTTTTTTATATATATAAAGTTTCTGCATGCTCTTCACTTAATAATAAAAATAGACATATTATTAATATTTTGTATAAAAAATATTAGTATTATTTATAAATTTATAAAGAAAATATAAAATTGAATATATAGGAAATATTCCTTAATTCTGCAAAAATAGAGGGAACGGTTGGAGATAAAATTATTATAGCTATCATGTAAAAATAAAGATTTGTACTGTAGTTCTGCAAAAATAGAGAGTATAGTTGGAGATGACGTAAGTAAAATGGGATCTTATACCGTTTTATAATGGAGATCGTAGCCATTTTTATTATTTTATTTATTTATTTATATGGTAATTGCTGGGAGAGTTATGCCTTTTTTGTTTTTGGTAATTTTATGCATAGCCAAAAAAGTTTCTTCCAAAATGTTGCAGTTGATTAAAATTTAACAATTGGGTGTATTTAGTTAGGATCATAAATTAATGTTATATATCTTCAGTAGATGACGTTACTGGCAAATCATCATATCAAGAAGATTAATCCAAGTGTGTTTCTATTGATGGAATATAGTAACTTAACTTGAATGTTATTTTTATTTTTTTTTTAAATCAATGGATACATATGAAGAATAAATAAAGCAATCACACACGATTGAAATATTATAAATTTATTATAGTTTGGTTGGCTAGTTGGGCAATGGAAGAGAGAAGGTTTCAAGGGCCAAATTTCACCTATGAGACTAAGAAACATAAACACGATATTTAGAGCTAAAGATGGCTTCATTTTCATCGTAAAATATAAAGAGTGTTTATTTATATCTTTTGCGTTGATTTGATTTCACTTTTTTTTTTTTTTATATTAGGAAATAAGAAAATAATTCTCAAATGAAAGAGTGATAGTGTCAAATATTTCAACAATAAATTCTTAAGTACGTGCTTCAAAGAATTATAACCATTTATACAAATGTTGTTCGACTATGAGTGACTATGAGTGATTGATGAATAGAGTTACTTGAATTCGATTCGGGAGTCGCCTCAGAAAAACTAGACATGTACTTAAAAAATTCGAGTCGAGTAGTTCAATCGAATATTGAAGTCGAAAGTAGGGATAGAATACTCAGTCAGTTGAGCATTCACTTAGTTTAATTTTTAATACTCTATGCGTCTTTGGATTAATTGTCCACTTTCACTTTGACAAACTTATTCAGAAATCATCTATTTCCCCCCGGCTCACACATTCCTTCACACTTCACTTCCTCTCCTACTTTCTTACCACTTTATTTTATCATATATAACAGTACAAAAAGAAAAAATAAACAACTAAAAAAATGGAGGAGTATATTTTATATTATGGGATAACCTATAAATTCACTAAAATGCATAATTAATTTTATTTTCTAGTGTCTAATTCATTCTGACTCAAGTATAATTCTAAATAAATTTGACCATAACTTAATTCTACAATAATCAACCTATACATCAAATTGAATCGTGACTTCATGTCATAATTCCAAAAAATTCAAAATCAACACATATACGTCAAAAAAAAAAATCAATAAAGCTTGAGAACACTCATCAAGCTTAAGCTTGAATACATAATATAGAGATCAAAAAATCAATAAAACTTGATAATACTCATCAGGCTTAAGCTCGAATACATAATATAGAGAGCAAAAAACTAATAAAGCTTGAGAATACTCTAGCTTATACTCGAGTATATAATATAGAGTCGAGTCAAGCTTGAGTATACCACTGTTCGAGCTAAATTCGACTCAAAATCACCGCTATGTTTGACGAAGGAGGAATCCAATGTAGACAAAAAAAATAATCTTTAGATGACAAACTTACATACCATGTATAGATCACATTATCTTTAATGATGCAAACCTATTAAAATGAGCCAACCCATAAATAGACTCCATACATCATTCATGAATAAAGGACCGTACCCTCCTACAAATCATGACATACTAAGAAGATCAAACAAAAACAATACCTCAAAATAAATAAATTCATCCAAATATCATAATTGTGTCGGTTAGGTTAGATGAAATGTAACTTTTTTTTAAAGAGATAAGTGTGATGGAGGACAACACTTTGTCTTTTGTAGTGTTGTCGGGCTACATTTCATATGAATAAGTTGATGGGTTTAGAAGTCATCCTGTGCGTTGGGAAAAAAAATGCTATGATTTAACGTTTAATTTTAAAATATATATACTACAAATAGTTTAACACACTATATATAAAGTAAATATTAATTCTAAATTTTAATTTCTAAACTCTAAACTTTAAATGCTCGTCTCTCCCGTTTAGCTTTTCAAATTCTCACCTCTAAACTCTAATATCAAACACCATTATTTAAAACCATCTCAATTCAAAAATAATGTTCACAATCACTTCAAATTTTAAACTCTAATTATTTTCCAAACATAACCGTTGTCGATGAGTAGACAACAAAATCTCTCTCTTTAGTGTTTTTTTCCCTTTTATTAGAAATTAAATCAAAATTTGAATTATGAGAAAAATTGTTTCTTTAGTTTCTCAGAAGTTTATTTTTTTTTTTTTGGTAAAAGAAGACGGAATGTAAGATGCAAATGTTTTGTTTTTTTTTTTCCTTAAAAAAAACTTGAATATTGTTAGGAGGCAATAAATGAAAGTTGAGGCATTGAAAGATAATGCAGAATTTTTCAATACGATGGAAACGCTATTAAGAAGCTTGTGATCCAATGTCACAAGGTGGTGCTTGAGGAATTTTGTTTTGGGGCCATTGAATGTCTTTGGATGTGTTGGGGAAACTGAGGGATTAAGGCTGGGATTAATGAACTTGAATTGTAGTATCCTATTATTCATATTAATTTTGTTCTCAATTTTCATCCCGCAGGGTGACTTCATACTTTGACATTAAAATTACTTTTGTACTTTAATTTTGAATTTAAGAACTTGTAGAAGTACTTCATTATATATGATGTGTAGAAAAGTACAATATGTATATTTGTGCACAATGTTTTGTGTATAATTGTAATGTTTTTATATTGCGTTACCTTTCAAGATTCCTAAATACACAAAATAATACTTCCACTTGTCAGTATACATGATTAAATTAATTACTTGTTATATTAAGATCCAAATTTGATTTTACAATTCTGATCTTACAAAGATCCGATGATAAAAACCTTTCAAGCCAATTATTTTGGTTGATTGATTTTGATAGAAAACGACCATGGTGATAAATACACAAGAAACTCATGGTGAACTCAACCCACATATATTATATAGTACGGGGAAATGCCATTTTTTGGAGATGTGTGACTCATCAAACATGTGTTCAACTGGTGATTAATGTGCGTTGATGATTTTTCTTTTTTTTAAAAAAAATTAAATAAACAAATGAGTGCAGACAAACCTTAGGCCATCCCCATTGGTGGGGTATTTGGTGATGTGGCATACCCAAATACCCATATAGAGGTATTTAACCAATGGGACACACCAAGGTATTTGGTGTGGGTAGCTATTTTGCTACCTGGGGCTTTTACCCTTGATATGTGTGCCGACTGCTTTTTGCAGTTTTTTCTCTTTTTAAAATTTTTTTTGGTATGATAAATTCAGGAACCGTTCGCTGCATTCTTTACAATTTTTTTTTTGTCTTTTTCTTTAACATTATTATTTGGAATTATTTATTCAAAATAATTTAGAATGTTAAATAATTAAAATAATTTAAAAAGTTTATATATTAGTTTAATTTTTAATTATCTTCTAATTTTAAGATTCAAATATATAATATTTTACCGTAACAAGTGTATATTAATGACTTTAAAAAAAAAGATACCACTACATATCTAAAATATTAATCTATATGCCCAAAATCTTGATCTATATATCTAAAATATTAATCTATGTATCCATAGTGTTAACATATATGCTTACCCCAAAAAAAAGTGTTAACATATATATATGCAGAAATGCTTAAATAATAACAACTTATATGTCCAAAATGCTAACCTATGTATCTAAAGTGTTAACCTATATGCCAAAATCTAAATCTTATGTATTCAAAAATAATATCTACTTTATATGCAAAAAATGTTTACAGAAAATAACAACATGTATGTTCAAAATGCTAACCTATGTATCCGAATGTTAACCTATATATGCAAAATGTTATTCTATGTATTCAAAATGTTAACCTAGAAATGTAGGATCCTATTATTCATATTAATTTTGTTCTCATTTCCATCCCGCAGGCTGACTTTATACTTTGACATCAAAATTACTTTTGTACTTTAATTTTGAATTTAAGAACTTGTAGAAGTACTTCATTATATATGATGTGTAGAAAAGTACAATATGTATATTTGTGCACAATGTTTTATGTATAATTGTAATGCTTTTATACTGTATTGCCTTTCAAGATTCCTAAATACACAAAATAATACTTCCACTTATTAGTATACATGATTAAATTAATTACTTGTTGTATTAAGATCCAAATTTAATTTTACAATTCTGATCTTACAAAGATCCGATGATAAAAACCTTTCAAGCCAATTATTTTGGTTGATTGATTTTGATAGAAAACGACCATGGTGATAAATACACAAGAAACTCATGGTGAACTCAACCCACATATATTATATAGTACGGGGAAATGCCATTTTTTGGAGATGTGTGACTCATCAAACATGTGTTCAACTGGTGATTAATGTGCCTTGATGATTTTTTTATTTTTTTTAAAAATTAAATAAACAAATGAGTGCAGACAAACCCTTAGGCCATCCCCATTGGTGGGGGTATTTGGTGATGTGGCATACCCAAATACTCATAATAGGGGTATTTAACCAATGGGACACACCAAGGTATTTGGTGTGGGTAGTTATTTTGCTACCTGGGGCTTTTACCCTTGATATGTGTGCCGACTGCTTTTTGCAGTTTTTTCTCCTTTTTAAAATTTTTTTGGTATGATAAATGTAGTAACCGTTTGCTGCATTCTTTACAATTTTTTTTGTCTTTTTCTTTAACATTATTATTTGGAATTATTTATTCAAAATAATTTTAAATGTTAAATAATTAAAATTATTAAAAAAATTATATATTAGTTTAATTTTTAATTATCTTCTAATTTTAAGATTCAAATATATAATATTTTACCGTAACAAGTGTATATTAATGACTTAAAAAAAAAGATACCACTATATATCTAAAATATTAATCTATATGCCCAAAATCTTGATCTATATATCTAAAATATTAATCTATGTATCCATAGTGTTAACATATATGCTTACCCAAAAAAAGTGTTAACATATATATATGCAGAAATGCTTAAATAATAATAACTTATATGTCCAAAATGCTAACTTATGTATCTAAAGTGTTCACCTATATGCCAAAATCTAAATCTTATGTATTCAAAAATAATATCTACTTTATATGCAAAAAATGCTTACAGAAAATAACAACATGTATGTTCAAAATGCTAACCTATGTATCCGAATGTTAACCTATATATGCAAAATGTTATTCTATGTATTCAAAATGTTTACAAGGTCCGCATAAATTCCCAAAGATGTATTTCTAATCAACAGACTCACAATTTATAGACTCCATAAGAGGCCTAAAAGCGCAATAAAATATTTACTGAATCCTACGCAGATTACAATATTATTATAAGACTTATATTCAAATAACTCTATTTACTATTATTAGATTCATACATTCCAATAGCTCTAATTAGACCAAAGTATGCTAGCCCTCCTTTAGCTCATCGAGAATACACAATTGGAGCTCAGTCTTCTTTTCAACGCCAGGATGCCTCTTCATTGCTATCAATTGCTTTCCTTCCGAAAAAAGCCTTGTCCTCAAGGCGGAAGTTTGGGAATTGTTGTCGCAAGTCATCTCTGGCGAGCCAAGTAGCATCTTCAGTGGATAACCCTTTCCATTGGACAAGGACTTCAGCCTGCCCATTCGGATCAATGCATTCAGTCACGATCTCAAGTGGCTCAAATAATGGAATTTCACATACCTCAAAGCTATCCGGAAGCTTCTTTTCGACTGGATAATCTCCAATAACTTTCTTCAACAGTGATATGTGAAAAACTGGATGAATTCGGTTGTGGTGTGGAAGTTTGAGTCAATATGCCACTCTGCCAATTCATTTTTTTTTTAATCAAGAATGGGCCATAAAATTTTGGGGATAATTTGTGTGATCATTTCCCACCTCGGACGGAGAGTTGTCGATGATGTCGTACCTTTAAGAAGACTTTTTTGCCTACAGCAAATTCCACATCCCTGTGATGTTTGTTAGCTTGATTTACCATGCGATGCTGGGCTCTTAATAGATGGTACTTGAGAACTGTCAGCATAGCATCCCTTCCCCCTAACATTTCTACTACTGATTCCACTTGGCATTCTGTAGGCAGAAACCTTTGGGGGCTTGGAGGTGGTCAGCCATATACGACTTCAAATGGTGTGAATTTGGTGGCCACTTGTTGAGTTGTATTATAATGGTATTCTGCCCATGGAAGACACCCTACCCATTTCTTTGGTTGTTCAGAAGCAGAACAACGAAGGTAGGTTTCCAAAACTCGATTAAGAACTTCCGTTTAGCCATCTGTTTCAGGGTGGTAAGAGGAACTGAATTTTAGTTTAGTCCCTTGTGACTGGAATAACGCTCGCCGAAAATTACTCAAGAATAAAGGATCACGATCCGAGACAATTGACTTTGGCACTCCATGTAATCGTACGATTTCCTGAACAAAAATATTTGCCAACTGTTTTGCGGTGACGGGTCTGCGAAGAGCAATGAAGTGACTAAATTTGGACAACATATCGATCACTACTAGAATGGAAGTGTAACCATGTGAGCGGGGTAGGCTAAGAATAAAGTCCATCGAAATGTCTTCCCAAACTACCGAAGAAATTGGCAACGGCTGAAGCAAACTCGCGGGAGACATTGTCTCATATTTAGATTTTTGGCACACCAAACATGATGAAACTTTTGACAAGTTTCATCAACACGAGTATTTTTTTTATAAAATATCCCAAGCTTGAATTTATTAAAAGAAAAGAGTTATGATTCGTGGGAAAGGGTTTAAGGATATATTTCATTTTTTTATTACTCATGTGGGAAACTGTGATTTCAAATGGCGCTGTGGAACTCCTCGGCATGAAACTTTTGACAATTTCATGCCTTGAAGATCCTTGCCATGAAACTTTTGACAAGTTCCCACTACATGAGTATTTTCTGAAACATAATAATCCTGGTTTTTCAATTTTATTTAATGAAACTCGATTTATGAAGGCGGAGTTGGGATTAGGGATATATTTATAGGTTGTCATGTTTTTATTACTCGTGTTAAGAAACTGTGCCCCCGAAAGCGCACGGAGTCAAAAATTGCAGTATTTATAGTAAGTACCGGATTGTTCACTGGAGGATGTGCGATAGAAGCAGGGCCCACGTCGTTTACTAAGATTTTCCACTCGGTTACTCGATTCAAGTTTGTGTTTTGACTATCAACTACTTGACATAATTTAAACTGAGCTATGAAAGCAATAAAATTATTCTAGAAAGCAAATAAATTTATTCTAAGAAAGCAATAAAATATATTCTAAGGAAACGATAAAATCATTCTAAGAAAGCGGTTAAAATTATTCTAAGAAAGCAGATTTAAAATATGACAGAAGGAACAGAGAGAAAATAATAAAAATTGGACAAGATTCAGACGAGACACAATTAAACTTCCATTTTGTTACACAGATCTTTGCTTGGGATAATCCATTCAGTTAGCTAATTCTCATGCTCTCTATACCATGTTCCCTTTAACAGACAGGTACTTACAGTAAGAGTTTACATGCTCTTAAGAAAATAAATTCTAAGATACCACAGACTCACAACTGCCCTCACATGGCCATGCTGAGGCATACTATTCATCTGTGGTGGACAAGCAACACCTAACAAATCATTTATTGAAGTGGCAAGTACCGCTATCATTCCCCCATGTCACACCCAAAGATTCGAATCAAGCCCTGAACTATCCCTTAGCTATCAGTCCTAGTAGCAGTTACACAACTCTCAATACAACCGAGTGACCTCTAACGAAAGCATTTAAAAGAAAGCGATAAAGAAAGCATTTAAAATCCTATCACTCGGAGGTTTTTGAAAGTCTGACCCTGGTAGTAAAAGAAAGCCCCCAGTCAGAATGACCGGATGTGGATCAAGAATTCCCGGCTCTCGGTGAACCGCTCGCAGTGTTCACTTCCTTCCGGGTGGTTATGAGATACAAACTAATGAAACGAACTAGTGAATTAGTTCGTTCCGGATGCACTAACTCAGGACTCAAAAATATGCTTTGGCAGAAGAGGACAGCAGTTGAAAGAGTACTCAACCCTATCTCAGAAAATAACCAAGGCCCGAATGTTGTTCCTCTAGTATTAACTATCACACCGTATTTGAGTCCAAGTGGACCCCATCTCAGTGCAACATTTAATATCAGATTCCCAGCACACAACAATTTTGGAAAATAATAGATTTTGAAAATCATTCCCTAAACAGGTACTAGACTCTCAATAAGAACACAGACCCTTTCAGTCTAGGTGAGACCTAATCGCTGACTCTGCTTCTAATTTCCCAAAATCAACCCCCGGTAGAATGTGAATTAGTCATAACTGTGGAATTTATCCCTTACTCAGATCCGGATTTTATAAATGAATTTTTGTTGGAAATTTATTGTGAGACATCTGATTTAAATCACGACTTCTATGTTCAAGGGAAGGATCCCAAAATAATATTGACCACAATATCTACATAATAGTATCATGCATAATTTTTTAGAGAAGTGTAAAATTAAATAACCCAAAATATAAGGTGGGTTTAGACAGAAGTTGATACACAGAGATGAAATAGCCGGAGATGAGAAGAATCTATTTGGCTAAAAAGATGACTGAAATAACTGGCGTTATCCGGACTGCAAACATCTGCTATCCAGGTCCAAACTATTCCAGGTGGAACGGTTTTAGACAGCAGAAGACCTTAAATGACAGTGATCGCTATCATCAAGACTCCTACTATCTGTGAAATAAGAGAAAAACCTACATGTTTTCTTACTGCAGTACTATTCAACAGTGTTGATCGACACAATTTGATAGTATTACAGCTCAAAATTCAGGTTTGAAATTAAGATAAAGAAAAAGAAACTGTATCCGGATAGGAGTCAGCTGAGCAGCTATTATAATCCCGGATGGACGAACCGCCAAGGCTTCCACCAACCACTATCCAGACCATGCAAAATAACATCTAGTAATTAATATACAGACCACGAGCTAGTTTATCCGTGTGGGAATACCCGCCAACATTAGTCTGTCATATTTCTTACTAGCTGTTTCACACAACTCGGTTAAAGACAAAATAAATAAAAGAAAATATTTTTGGGTCATCTTGTATGAAAGACATTGGTTTCTCATGCAAGGGTATGGAAATTATCCCATAATTACTCTTTATGGTCTAAATAATCACTCATTCCATAATTAATCAATTACAGTCCGGATTATACACTTAGATCATTAGAGTTTAATTTTTGTAGAAAAACCTTTTAATGGTCAATTGAACAAAGATCTTTATATCAAATTAATCATGGGTTGAGATCATTGGATTTCAACCTCAAAATATTAATATAAAGGTTCAATTAATTAATGGGATGAGATGGAGAATAAAAATTTGGCAAAAAGGTGCCATGAATGTATTCCTGGTCGCGGAACAAGGAGTGTGTCGCGGACCGTGGGTCTGCGACAGGGGTTTCGCGACAGAGAGGTGGGAAATAAGAGAAATGGGATGTTTTGAAAATTAGGGTTGTTGTGTCACTAAACAAAAATCCGTATCGCTAGGCATGGCCTCGCGACAGGGGTCTAGCGACACAAGGTTCGAAAATCCAACAAGGGCATAATTCCTGGTCCCGGAACAAGGAGTGTGTCGCGGACCGTGGGTCCGCGACAGGGGTTTCGCGACAGAGCCCTTCCAGAATAAAATTACAAGCATTTGGGTCCTCGGTCGCTAATCAAGGGTTGTGTCGCGAACCGTGGGTTTGCGACAGGATTGCTTCGCGACCGAGGGTTTTAAAAGATTTTCAACACATGTTCTTTGGCACTCATGTCGCTAAACTGCCCTCCTGTCGCTAAACGTGGTTCCGCGACAGGAAGTGGCTAGCGAGATGGGTGTGTTCAGGACACATGTCAGAAAAGTAAAGTGGAACAGTAGCATGCATTATGCGTGATCTCACCCATTTCAGATTCAAAAACTAAACTAAGCTGAAAATAACCAAACAAAATTTGAGTCTAGCTAGAACATGCCTCATAAAAAGGAAAATAGAACAAGATTTAAAATAAAGCTAACCCTAATCTAGGTTTGATCACTCATACACATGCAACATCATCCATAAGAAAATCACCAAACAGTGATATAAAATGGAAAATGAAGGTCAAATGACCAAAAGAGAAGGAAAACAGTAAAAGATCCATGGGGTGTGAAACCCATTTCATGATTTTTGGGACACATTTCAAGAATATTCTCCCATTTTATTAGTGGGTTTGCTAATACCCATCATTTGGATATTAGGAATCCCTAAATAAAGCTTAAAACAAGAACTAAAAGTTTAGATACTGGCTACTTAAACCTAATGCTAGAAGCAACATTAAATAAACTACTAACTAAGCTATACTAGTGCATAAATTAAATAATACAAAAACCTAACTAAACTAAACTAAACTAAAACTAAGAAGAATCCTAGAACCGATCTCCAACACTTGTCTTCAAGAGTGATTTTTCTAACCCTCCAGCACATAGGGATACCATCTATTTATAGAAGTGAAACCCTAGGCCCAAGGGCCTTGATTCCGAGGCCCATGTCGCAAGACATCACACACATCACAACTCCTGGCGCGGAACCACGCGGTGTGGCGCGGAGTGAGGTTGCATGTCGCAAAGCTTCACGACTGGGTCTTGGTCCTTTATGGGTGTGTCTGTGTCGCTAGGCCAGGGACCGCGACCGGGGTTCCTCGACTGGGAACATGGCTTGGTCTCCAAGGCGTTTGTGGTGCTAATCATCTGTGTCGCTAGGCCATGCTCCGCGACAGGGGGCTAGCGACAGGATGTTCCCAGACTGGTCTGTTCTTCATGTTGCATGTTGTGTCGCTAAACCCTCCTGTGTCGCTAGGCCATGGACAGCGACACATGAGTTTCCGCGACCGGGTGTTCCAGGACTGGGCTGAATGGGCCAGATGGGCCGAAATTGTTCTTTTTGTGGGCTTTTTCTATCTTTTCCCATCTTTTTGTATTCCTTCTTCTTTTCTTTTCTTTTTCTCATGTTTTTTGGATTTTTCTAACATAAATGTGTAAATAAATCACATATTTATGCGTTTTTCATACCAGCTCAATATTTTTACAATTATGCATAAATCAGTCCAATTCAACTGCTTTCTTATTTAATATAAGACCGGAATGCGATCAAATGCCCGTTTTAGACACGGAAATGGATTGAAAATAATGGTCGTTTCTGGCCATTATCAACATCTCACATTTAATACTGATCGTCCCCGAGCAGTCAGAGTCAATGTTCTAGGGAACACGGACTCTGCATATTCAATTCATTTTCGTGGCTTCATAAATCACATTCTTTTTGGATTGGGATAAGACAATAAAAAACTACAAGTGTTAAATCCCCTTGATTGCAGTGTTTAATGAAATGATACTTGCTCACTACATCGGGCCTATAAATCAAACATTATTATCAACCCTTCATGACTATCATGTTTGAAAAATGCAAGAATTAAAAATTAGAATTAAAGTATGACACGAACATAATTCATAAAATAGAGCCTCACATATAAGAGAATCGGAAAGTTCACTCACTCTCAATTGGGGTTAAATCATGAACGCTCGAAATCAAATTTGATCAAATTATCCCATATGCTTGCAATTGGACCAACTCGCCACCGGCTCACTTCCTCAAATCGAGATCATGAGGTCTTATTCAAGGGTTATAACGGGGCATACGGTTGTAACATTCGGTAGGAACGGGGAATTATTGGGTTAAGAAGTGGCAGGAATTTATTCTATCATAACTTGGCATATTTTTATTAAAATTTTATGATCATCAATATTTTTCTTTCTTTCTTTTGCTTTTCTCTTTTATTGCATAACATTAGACTAAGTCTAATTTGCTTTGTCATTTGCAATTTATTTGTGTTGAATGGGACTTAACACACGATTTTTTTTCCTTTTTTTTGAATCGGTTTATTGAATACCGATTTGATGAATTGATGATCATAAATTTAATGCCTTGATAAAATTTATTCTTACACACTTGGGTTTAAATTTATTGGTCTTTTTGGAAAGTTTGGAATAATATAGAGGGCTTCAAAGAAAAATTAGGCTTAAGGCTCAAATTGGTTAATCCTAAAGGGAAAATATTTTTTTGGGTTTTGGGTTTCAAAAGAAGGCCAAAAATTTGGGTTTTTTCTAGGTGCCTCGATCATATGCTCGATTTTTTGGAATATGGCATGGTCTTGAATCGGTCCCAATCGCAAGTTCTAGTTTCCTTTAATCAAAATAATTTTCGCACATCAAAGAAAGGAATGAGTAAAAGTGACTCATGGCTCAAATCTCACATGGAATGGTTCATTCATGTCATACAATATTCTCAAATTTAATCAAAGCTTAATCCCAACACTTCATTCAATCAAAATTTCTAACATGCAGATTTATTACCCAATAAGCTGATCGCATCATTAAATTTTTATAGCTCAAAACCTTAGGAATTCATGTCATGCATGTTCTCAATTATATTATCCCAATGTAGAAGTCTGAATATTTAATCACAAGCCTAAATTCAACATGTGAATTTAGAGCAGGTTTATGCATACTTTTGCTGGTTATTTAATTTAAAGCAGTAAAGAGGCACTGCTGGCATACGGAGTATGTCAACAGCATATTTTTGGCCTGACAGTCACTTATTCATCTCGGACTGTCAGACATCTTTTCAAGAAGAAAGCGAATAAAAATTGTTTGTGGATCTCGAAAGTTGAGTTCCGTTTTGGAAAGCAATAAATACATCGATTACAAGAGATTTTCATGCAATCAGATTGAATTTGCACAAATGATATGAAATTCTCTTATATGATGTTTACATTTAAGCTCGAACTGATATGACAATAATAGACTCAATCTTTCTGCTCTCCTGGCTGATTTGATGGTCCCGCACCGTCCATCGGAGGTGGAGGCGGCTTCGGAAGTTGTTGGATGAGTGCTTGCATTACCATTTCCATCATCTTGCGTTGCCTTTCTTCACTTTCAAGTCTTTCCCTGTGCATCCGTTCTTCTCTTTCCACTAACAACTTCCTGAACTCCTCATCTCGCCTTCTCTGTTCAGCTCTCTCTTCGGCTCTTTCTCTTCTTTCGTCCTCCTTTCCCGAAATCATTGAGTCTGCCAGCGTCTTTATACTATCTGTAACCGTTTTACTCATGCTGCTCACTATCTCCATCGCATAAGAATCAGCTGGATTCTGTGAAACATGCTGGCTTGCAGGTGGGACTTGAGAATGAGGCTGAGATGGGGGTGGAATCGGAAGCTGCTCTTGCGATGCCTGATTCTCGTCCAGCACAGTTGTCGAAGGTCCCGCATCAGTACGGGCTTGATTTGTTCCCTTCTTTGCCCTCGACGGTCTGCTTCTCTTTCTTGGTGCTTGGGTACCGGAGATGAAGGAGGATTGGGCATCGGAATATCCTTCACCGGGCAGTTGAGGGAAGGAGTATCTAATTCGTTCCACCACAGGCAGTCTTGGCACGCTCATGGGGGGGTTTACCTTCACTATTTCGTCCCCTGCAAATGCACTTAAGTCGACGCTCTGAGCAACACAAATTCTTCTAATTAGGTTCGGGTAGCACAAGGCCTGCTTGTCCTCTATCTGTGCCGTCATGACATCGAACACATGCCTACCTACGTTCAGCTTTGCTCCGCTCCACATTCTTGCAAATCCCATCAAAACACTCCCAGACGTGGTGTGCGGGTGCGAATTGGGCCGAATCTTTGACTTTAGAACTCGTAAGTTGGCATGAAGTGCATTCGCAGGAAGTTTGTATCAAATGTGTGTCTCGGGGCGGTGATCCTTGTCATGCTATTTGCCAAAGCTGCATATCTTGCATACTCACTTGTCATGGCCCTCTTTATCATGATTTCTTCAGGGGGGAACTCACTTCTGATGTCCGGGGTTCTAAGAAATTGATTCAACCATTCTGGTGAGATGTCTATCACGTGACCCCGGACACAGGTTGTTCTGTCGACGGCGTTGATGTTGCAGAAGAATTCCCTTGTCAACTCAACAAGGCCATCTTCGTCATGATGTAGCATACAGTTTCCCCACTCTTGATTTCTGTAAAAAGTCTCGACAGTGGGGTGGAGCAAAGCATCCTGCCTGAACCCCTTATCAGGCACTATCATTTTCTGCAGGGACTATCATTTTCTGCAGCTTTGCATACTGTCCTGCCATTTCCTTGTTGCCATTGAATTTGATTTGCACTTCTTCTTCACTTAGCTTCTTTTTTCCATACTGTTTCGATCCCATTCTGCTCCTCACAGTGTGTTCTTGCCAAAACTCAACTGGCCGGATAGACCCAACTGACTCATCTTCGCTTGTATGCCAGTCTGTTTGGTCGTCTCCTTCTTTCGGTTGTTCATCCATTGGTTCAGCTTCATGTGCCCTCTGACTTGGCTCTCCTTCTCCATGAGCTGTTTCTTCTCTAAGCTCCTCCTCATCCTCCCTAATTCTTGCAGCTCGTCCTACGGGACGTTGGAAAATAGGCGCCATCTGGTCCATGAATTCTTGCTCCTCTTGTCGAGCTTCTTCTTCTGAATTATTCCCATCTGCAGCTTCAGTCAAAATTTCCTGAACATTTTCCTTAAGTGCAGATGCCATGGGATGGTCGCCTGGCTGCTTATCCAATGCTTTGGCCAGTGCTGCTGGATCAATGGAATCCGGTGGCCCTTCTGATTGTTCAGCTTGGTGCGATGATCCTTCTTGAGTGATGACTGCCTCAATTCTGGCCGAGCCAACAAGAGGATCAATGATTCGGGATGCTTCTGTGTGATGACAGATTTGCTCAGGCCCCTCTCCTCTATCAATCCTTGCTTCGATCTGTTCGTTAAGCCTTTTCCTTATATCTCCCCGGATAGTCTCAGCATCATGTGCAGTGGGGCCAGTCCATGCAGGAGGTTGTTCTTCTTTAATTTTCAATCCACGCCCCTGCACTTCTCCAGTGATCATCAAATCTTCATCACCTTCTTGTTCGACTTCCCCAGTTTCTCTAGACTTTCTAGCTTCCAAATCAGCTTGAAGCTTTTCAGCAATTTCTCGGTCATGTGCTTCTTTCTTCTTCCGTTCTTCCTCAGCTTTCTTTTCTTTTTCAGCTTGTTCTTCCTCAAGTGTCTTATCCACTCCCGAACCTCCTGTTTCGTTTCCTTGCTCAACCAGACCGGCTAAAGCATTCTCTTTTTCCTGTAATTTTCTAGCCAGTGCAGCATCTTGAGCAATCAGTTCCTTCCGTTTAGGAGGTGGTGATGGCATTTTCGCTTTGCCTCTATCTTTGGGATCTGACGGTGCTGCTGGCTTCTTGGCAGTTGGCTCAGGTTCTTGGATCAACACTTTCGGCTCCGGAGCCCTTGCTGGTTTCTCTTTTTCAACAGATTTTGCCAACCTCCTTCTCGTTTCAGATTGAGGCACGGGCTGACTTTCAGATGCAACAGCAGCCGTAGATGTTTGCTCGGGCGGGGTGGGTGGCTTAGTAGTGGCAGGTGCTTGTTCTCTTGGTGGTAATGCTGATGTTTGCACTGTTGGCTGGGTAGGCTGCGGGTTGGCTTCAGGATGAGTAGAGAAGTAGGCATCAATCTCAGCGTCTGGATCTTCCTGGTTTTCCTGTTGGGCCTCCTGCGTTTCTTCCTGAGCTTCTTGTGTCCCAAACAGCCTGTGTGCATATCTCAGATAGTCTTGCACAAATACTGGATGTGTGATCCGCACCAGCTTGAATTCCCATGCCTTCTTGATCCATGTGCAAAATAGGCTTCTGATTTTGTGGTTATAGTGCATGACCTTTGCCCTATTCCCAGTATTTCCATAATTCAGGGCTTCTTTGTCTAAGCCCATGAGGAGTTCGAGAAACGAGGTTCTATACTGTTCCATCATAGTGCTCACCATATCTCTCTCCAATTCTTCCTTTAGGAAGGTCATGTCCTGCGCCATATCATACTTCAAGTATTCCCCTGCCTCAGCCTCAGTCATCAATCTGAGTTGCACCTTTCTATTTGTTAATACCGTCCAATTTTTATGTCGTACCTCATAAAGATCTTTCTCCCTTAATTCTCTGATGTGCTCGGGAAATCCAGGATCCACCTCATTTCCTTTCTCGGCTGTTCTCGTCTGGCCAAATCGCTTGTTTATGAAAATTGTCTCCAGATTGTCCTCATCTGGCAGGGTCAGTCCTTTATCCAGTCTCTCTTGCGTTATGAACCCTTTGCCTTTCCCCCACAGGTATGTCATATCATGCCATTCCTTCCGAGCTGCATTGATTTCTTCTCTAAATCTGTTCAGCATAGTGGAGTTCCTTTCGGTGTTAAACTCCTCGATTCTTCTCAACCTATGGAGCAGGTTGTAACTCATTTCCCTATGCCTCTGTTTGGCTTGCATGGTCACCCATCTTTGCTCTTCCCTACCCATGTTGTCAAATAAGTGCGGGTTCCAGATACAGGGGAAGGCTTCGTACATCGAGATGGCTCCCTTTCCCAGTATTTGGCTCACCTTTAAAGGCTTCTCCACAAACTGCAGTCGTACTTGTGGGTCTATGGGCTGATCGGGGATGAGTATGTCATAATTTGATATTGGAATTCCCACTGTTCCATCTTCTAAATGACGCTGCCAGACAGCTGTGTGTATTTGGAACTTCAGTGTAATCTTGTCCAGATGAACTGCGGGAGTCATTATGGAGTCATTCCGGGCATGATCTGTCATTAACTCCCAAAACTTCAGCATGTGATAAGAGAAGTCCCTCTCAATGTTCGTCAGTGCGGTTGATCTTTCTGCAGGAGGGATATTCACGTCCCATCCGGGCCTTAGTGACAATTCAGCTTCGGTGTTCTGGTCCAATGGGACCTTGTATACGCTTATCAGAGCTTCCCTAAGCTTCTTGATCTGGGTTCTGTTCGTAGAGGCTTCAATTGCTGCCTGATGTAGAGTGCAATCAGGCAGTCTAAGTGCTGACTTAATCACTAATTCATTCCTGAAAAATATAGGGAGTATTAGTTCCAATCGAATTTGTATATTTTTTAAAATTGAGTTTCAAGTTAAAAATCAACATCTTCACATTTTGAGCTTTGCTCGAAATGTGATTTATTTGATCAGAACTTAAAACTTTATCATAAGGCATATGACATTAATCACTTGAAAATCCAAGTCGTTGGACTAGGAGAATTTGAGTGGGCTATTGGGCCCAAAAGGTTTGATTTTTCAATTTTTATTAAACAAGCTCGAGGTGCTTGTTGAAATGGAATGAGATGAAAAAGACGGGATGATTGCTCGAATTTGGAATGTGCAGTGGAGACGTGGCGAAATGGATTTGCTAATCCCGGATTGCTTGGACTGTCTTTGGACAGTTAAAACATTCAAGAAATTTGCAAACACTATTTTTAATATTTAAAACGGTTGACTTGTTTTATTTAATGAAAGGTGGGAAGTGTGTGGTCCCATTTTGGATTTTTGCAAAGGAGATAGCAGTTATAAGTGGTGAAAAACACTGCTATCTTATCACACTTTTAGTTCCATTGGGAACCAAAAACACCAAGTCAAACTTTATTCTATCAACATATTTTGTCTTTTTGCGAAAAAGTGGTTTGCTGAAAAGTGGGTTTGGTGCACAGAGACTGCCATAAACATACCAACACTCACATTTTACAGATTGCCACATATACTAACACAGGGGTGCTGAAACAGAAAGGCACATTAAATGTTCGCAGTGGCATGCATACAAAACAGCAAAAACACTAACACCATGCTTCCAAAATCAACTTAAAACACAGGATCAAGCACACAACTGCTTCATACTCATTATTCTAGCTAAACACCGAATCAACTATACTAACATGCTCCAAAACTTCAGATTCAACATAGCAGAGCATTCGTGCTTCAATCAAGAGCCATCAACAACACCAAATTATTCAGAAATAACCAAGTGTTCATCGACTTCCATACATGGTTCAGATTCTCAGGTAACTCAATAATCCTTAAAATTTGGGGCTAACAGAACACAAGCAAGACAATCATCCATTAGAGACTAGAGATTAAATTAGCCCCCTAAGAATCCTAACAGTCTTGAAAATCCAACAATGGTGGACATGGCCCCTGCCTAGCCCTTACTAACGCACCTGCGTTCTCTAATACCCCTGAGTTCAAAATTCCAAATGCCCAACAGATTAAGAACATCCTTATACATCCAAATCAACAGAAACAGCATTCCTACTCCTACTCATGCTCGGCCAACACCCAAATCATAGCAAGTCACATATCACAATGCCCCATCATGCGAAAAGTTCCAAATCAAACCGAAACAGTGAAATACTGAACAAATTTGCACCTAAACATACATTTCGCAAAACAAGAACAAACAATCCCAAAATCGCGAAAAGCAGGGGGAAGTACATGTGACTCGAGAATGGCGAACAAGAGTTTACCAGGGCTCGGGGTGCTTCGGAGATGAGGAAGATGATGGTTCCATTGTGTTTCTCGCGAAAATCGGGCAGAGTTTCCCTTAGGAAATGGCTGGGTTGTGCGAAGAACACGTGGTGTTCGTTCGGGAAGAAGGACTTCGAGAGGGAGAGGTTTTTGAAAAGAAAATTATCTAAGTGCTGAGAATGAGGGCGCGTAAGGAAGAAGAAGGAATAAGGGGGGATTAAATATGTAATGGGCCGGTCGTGAAACCCTAGCCCATGTCGCGGAACTGGGTTACACGACCAGGCCTTAGCGACATTAGAGATGTCGCGAAGCATGGGATCTGGTCGCGGGACAGTGCCTCGCGACTGGGGGTATCGTGACCAGGTTGGATGGATGGGGTTAAGTGCAAATCGTGTCGCGGAATTGAAATCCGGTCGCGAGGCAGTGCCCCGCGACACGGTGTATAGCAACAACGACAAGCATAAGTCAGGGACAAGTGAGACTGTGTCGCGGAGTTGAACCTGGTCGCGAGGCAGTGCTTCGCGACACAGTGGTTACTTCGCGACACGGATCTCATTGTATGGGGAAACTGTGTCGCGATTCTTCTTCTTGGCTCGAGGCAGTGCCTCGCGACACAGAAGAGATTCCGCGACACATTATTTTGAATTTTCAAATTTTTAACAGACTGGGCCCGAGTGTGATGTTGGGCCTGAGTCCATTTTTATTTGATTTGGTTCTGAATAAATTCAGTCCAAATAAATTCAAAATATTGGGCTGGAGATAAAATAATCCACTCGCATAAAATTAGGTTAGATCAGTTCCATTTATCTGTGAATTTTATTCCGGATTTTAAATTGCTTTAAATTCCGTAAATATTTTCTTAGACTTATGGAATTAATCCAACCAAGAACCTGGTTTTCCTTGCCATTTTCTGCTCCTTCTTTTTGATGGTTCCAAATTTCCTGCAAGACAGATAAGTACTCAATTGGTCAGATTTTCTCCACAATTCAACATCCTCACATTCAGTGTCTTGGTACTCAAAATGTTTAATTAATTTGAGGGTACTTCTCTGTTCTGAAATAAATAAATAAACTACACTAACTAGCAATGAGTAATCAGGAGTGTAATCTTCTTAATAAACAACGCTGCATCCTCCCCGGCAACGGCGCCATGAAACTTTTGACAAGTTTCATCAACACGAGTATTTTTTTTTATAAAATATCCCAAGCTTGAATTTATTAAAAGAAAAGAGTTATGATTCGTGGGAAAGGGTTTAAGGATATATTTCATTTTTTTATTACTCATGTGGGAAACTGTGATTTCAAATGGCGCTGTGGAACTCCTCGGCATGAAACTTTTGACAATTTCGTCCCTTGAAGATCCTTGCCATGAAACTTTTGATAAGTTCCCACTACATGAGTATTTTCTGAAACATAATAATCCTGGTTTTTCAATTTTATTTAATGAAACTCGATTTATGAAGGCGGAGTTGGGATTAGGGATATATTTATAGGTTGTCACGTTTTTATTACTCGTGTTAAGAAACTGTGCCCCCGAAAGCGCACGGAGTCAAAAATTGCAGTATTTATAGTAAGTACCGGATCGTTCACTGGAGGATGTGCGATAGAAGCAGGGCCCACGTCGTTTACTAAGATTTTCCACTCGGTTACTCGATTCAAGTTTGTGTTTTGACTATCAACTACTTGACATAATTTAAACTGAGCTATGAAAGCAATAAATTTATTCTAGAAAGCAAATAAATTTATTCTAAGAAAGCAATAAAATATATTCTAAGGAAACGATAAAATCATTCTAAGAAAGCGGTTAAAATTATTCTAAGAAAGCAGATTTAAAATATGACAGAAGGGACAGGGAGAAAATAATAAAAATTGGACAAGATTCAGACGAGACACAATTAAACTTCCATTTTGTTACACAGATCTTTGCTTGGGATAATCCATTCAGTTAGCTAATTCTCATGCTCTCTATACCATGTTCCCTTTAACAGACAGGTACTTACAGTAAGAGTTTACATGCTCTTAAGAAAATAAATTCTAAGATACCACAGACTCACAACTGCCCTCACATGGCCATGCTGAGGCATACTATTCATATGTGGTGGACAAGCAACACCTAACAAATCATTTATTGAAGTGGCAAGTACCGCTATCATTCCCCCATGTCACAACCAAAGATTCGAATCAAGCCCTGAACTATCCATTAGCTATCAGTCCTAGTAGCAGTTACACAACTCTCAATACAACCGAGTGACCTCTAACGAAAGCATTTAAAAGAAAGCGATAAAGAAAGCATTTAAAATCCTATCACTCGGAGGTTTTTGAAAGTCTGACCCTGGTAGTAAAAGAAAGCCCCCAGTCAGAATGACCGGATGTGGATCAAGAATTCCCGGCTCTCAGTGAACCGCTCGCAGTGTTCACTTCCTTCCGGGTGGTTATGAGATACAAACTAATGAAACGAACTAGTGAATTAGTTCGTTCCGGATGCACTCACTCAGGACTCAAAAATAGGCTTTGGCAGAAGAGGACAGCAGTTGAAAGAGTACTCAACCCTATCTCAGAAAATAACCAAGGCCCGAATGTTGTTCCTCTAGTATTAACTATCACACCGTATTTGAGTCCAAGTGGACCCCATCTCAGTGCAACATTTAATATCAGATTCCCAACACACAACAATTTTGGAAAATAATAGATTTTGAAAATCATTCCCTAAACAGGTACTAGACTCTCAATAAGAACACAGACCCTTTCAGTCTAGGTGAAACCTAATCGCTGACTCTGCTTCTAATTTCCCAAAATCAACCCCCGGTAGAATGTGAATTAGTCATAACTGTGGAATTTATCCCTTACTCAGATCCGGATTTTATAAATGAATTTTTGTTGGAAATTTATTGTGAGACATCTGATTTAAATCACGACTTCTATGTCCAAGGGAAGGATCCCAAAATAATATTGACCACAATATCTACATAATAGTATCATCCATAATTTTATAGAGAAGTGTAAAATTAAATTACCCAAAGTATAAGGTGGGTTTAGACAGAAGTTGATACACAGAGATGAAATAGCCGGAGATGAGAAGAATTTATTTGGCTAAAAAGATGACTGAAATAACTGGCGTTATCCGGACTGCAAACATCTGCTATCCAGGTCTAAACTATTCCAGGTGGAACGGTTTTAGACAGCAGAAGACCTTAAATGACAGTGATCGCTATCATCAAGACTCCTACTATCTGTGAAATAAGAGAAAAACCTACATGTTTTCTTACTGCAGTACTATTCAACAGTGTTGATCGACACAATTTGATAGTATTACAGCTCAAAATTCAGGTTTGAAATTAAGATAAAGAAAAAGAAACCGTATCCGGGTAGGAGTCAGCTGAGCAGCTATTATAATCCCGGATGGACGAACCGCCAAGGCTTCCACCGACCACTATCCGGACCATGCAAAATAACATCTAGTAATTAATATACAGACCACGAGCTAGTTTATCCGTGTGGGAATACCCGCCAACATTAGTCTGTCATATCTCTTACTAGCTGTTTCACACAACTCGGGTAAAGACAAAATAAATAAAAGAAAATATTTTTGGGTCATCTTGTATGAGAGACATTGGTTTCTCATGCAAGGGTATGGAAATTATCCCATAATTACTCTTTATGGTCTAAATAATCACTCATTCCATAATTAATCAATTACAGTCCGGATTATACACTTAGATCATTAGAGTTTAATTTTTGTAGAAAAATCTTTTAATGGTCAATTGAACAAAGCTCTTTATATCAAATTAATCATGAGTTGAGATCATTGGATTTCAACCTCAAAATATTAATATAAAGGTTCAATTAATTAATGGGATGAGATGGAGAATAAAAATTTGGCAAAAAGGTGCCATGAATGTATTCCTGGTCGCGGAACAAGGAGTGTGTCGCGGACCGTGGGTTCGCGACAGGGGTTTCGAGACAGAAAGGTGGGAAATAAGAGAAATGGGATGTTTTGAAAATTAGGGTTGTTGTGTCACTAAACAAAAATCCGTGTCGCTAGGCATGGCCTCGCGACAGGGGTCTAGCGACACAAGGTTCGAAAATCCAACAAGGGCATAATTCCTGGTCGCGGAACAAGGAGTGTGTCGCGGACCGTGGGTCCGCGGCAGGGGTTTCGCGATAGAGCCCTTCCAGAATAAAATTACAAGCATTTGGGTCCTCGGTCGCTAATCAAGGGTTGTGTCGCGAACCGTGGGTTCGCAACAGGATTGCTTCGCGACCGAGGGTTTTAAAAGATTTTCAACACATGTTCTTTGGCACTCATGTCGCTAAACTGCCCTCCTGTCGCTAAACGTGGTTCCGCGACAGGAAGTGGCTAGCGACATGGGTGTGTTCAGGACACATGTCAGAAAAGTAAAGTGGAACAGTAGCATGCATTATGCGTGATCTCACCCATTTCAGATTCAAAAGCTAAACTAAGCTGAAAATAACCAAACAAAATTTGAATCTAGCTAGAACATGCCTCATAAAAAGGAAAATAGAACAAGATTTAAAATAAAGCTAACCCTAATCTAGGTTTGATCACTCATACACATGCAACATCATCTATAAGAAAATCACCAAACAGTGATATAAAATGGAAAATGAAGGTCAAATGACCAAAAGAGAAGGAAAACAGTAAAAGATCCATGGGGTGTGAAACCCATTTCATGATTTTTGGGACACATTTCAAGAATATTCTCCCATTTTATTAGTGGGTTTGCTAATACCCATCATTTGGATATTACGAATCCCTAAATAAAGCTTAAAACAAGAACTAAAAGTTTAGACACTGGCTACTTAAACCTAATGCTAGAAGCAACATTAAATAAACTACTAACTAAGCTATACTAGTGCATAAATTAAATAATACAAAAAAAAACTAACTAAACTAAACTAAACTAAAACTAAGAAGAACCCTAGAACTGATCTCCAACACTTGTCTTCAAGAGTGATTTTTCTAACCCTCCAGCACATAGGGATCACCATCTATTTATAGAAGTGAAACCCTAGGCCCAAGGGCCTTGATTCCGAGGCCCATGTCGCAAGACATCACACACATCACAACTCCAGGCGTGGAACCACGCAGTGTGGCGCGGAGTGAGGTTGCATGTCGCAAAGCTTCACGACTGGGTCTTGGTCCTTTATGGGTGTGTCTGTGTCGCTAGGCCAGGGACCGCGACCTGGGTTCCTCGACTGGGAACATGGCTTGGTCTCCAAGGCGTTTGTGGCGCTAATCATCTGTGTCGCTAGGCCATGCTCCGCGACAGGGGGCTAGCGACAGGATGTTCCCAGACTGGTCTCTTCTTCATGTTGCATGTTGTGTCGCTAAACCCTCCTGTGTCGCTAGGCCATGGACCGCGACACAGGAGTTTCCGCGATCGGGTGTTCCAGGACTGGGCTGAATGGGCCAGATGGGCCGAAATTGTTCTTTTTGTGGGCTTTTTCTATCTTTTCCCATCTTTTTGTATTCCTTTTTCTTTTCTTTTCTTTTTCTCATGTTTTTTGGATTTTTCTAACATAAATGTGTAAATAAATCACATATTTATGCGTTTTTCATACCAGCTCAATATTTTTACAATTATGCATAAATCAGTCCAATTCAACTGCTTTCTTATTTAATATAAGACCGGAATGCGATCTAATGCCCGTTTTAGACACGGAAATGGATTGAAAATAATGGTCATTTCTGGCCATTATCACTTGACATAATCTTGCCCAATCTTATACATTCCTTGCCAATATAAACCCCCAGCCAGGCGGCGGTAAGTACGATATATGCTCGCGGGCCCCCTTGTGGCGTGTCATGGAATTCCTTTGGAATCCAAAGGGAATTCTCTGCCAGGACTAATATACCACGGTAGTATAGCCTTCCTCCCAACAATTCATACCCCAAGTGAGCAGAAGAGTTTTCCTTTAAATTTTCGATGATTGTACTTAAAGATGGGTTTTCTAATTGCTCGCGGACCAAACTCCTCAAACTCTGGCCAGTTGACTGCCGAAATTGCTCGTACTTGCGGCTCTCCCTCCTCTGCTAATGTTTTCTCAATATACTCTCTTCGTGACAAGGAATCCGCAGCTGAATTAATCCTACAAGGTTTATACACCACGTCAAAAGTGTATCCTAACGATTTTACCATCCAAGTCTGATGTGCTGGGGTTGTAATCTTTTGTGACAATAAGTGCTTCAAACTGTGGTGATCTGTGTGAATTATAAAATGTTTCCCAAGTAAGTACGGCCTCCAGTGTTGAACAGCTAATAGCGCCATCAATTCATGCTCATATATGGACTTAGAAAGAGTGCAATCTGACAAGGCCTTGCTAAAATAGGCCACAGGCCGTTCTCCTTGCATGAGGACCACCCCTATTCCAATGCCAGATGTGTCACATTCTATAACAAATTGCTTGTAAAATTCTGGCATCGTAAGGACGGGAGTCATGGTTAAAGCTACCTTCAATCGGTCGAAGGCGATTTGTGCTTCTGGAGGCCATGGAAACTTGCTCACCGATTCTTTTTTTTAATAGCTGTGTCGATGGTCTCGCAAGGATGC
Organism: Hygrophila difformis; assembly: GCA_030278955.1. NCBI lineage: Eukaryota > Viridiplantae > Streptophyta > Magnoliopsida > Lamiales > Acanthaceae > Hygrophila > Hygrophila difformis. The sequence goes on along the minus strand of JAOANR010000012.1, from coordinate 36,246,479 downwards.
CATAACTAGAATTAACCTTCGATAATACCCCGTAAATCCCAAGAAGCCCAGACACTTCGCACAGAAGTAGGGCTAGGCCTAGCTTGCACTGCAGCCACCATACCCGGGTTCATTGATAGACATACGAAATTCCGGTTCTGCTACTAAAGCCAAGAATTCTGCCTTTGGTGTTTTAAGTAAAGTGTGTAATGCTTCTGGTGAGCACGAAAAGCTTGGAACTCCCAGGAGTGTGACGGATTTGGTGCCTTGTTTATAGGACATGGTCATCGTCTTCCAATTCACTTTAACATACCCCAATGTCTGTAGCCGTGCGACTCTTAATATGATATCCACACTTCCCAAAGGAAACACATAGCAGTCGGCTATAATATTAGCATCGTCAATTTCTAGTTTTAATGGTCGAAAAACTCCATTACATGGCAGTCATCTTCCATATCCCAAAGTCACTATAAATAGCCCGGTTTATTGAATAGATAAGGGCAGCTTCCCCAATAACTCTTGTGAAACAAATTTATGACTTGCACCACTGTCTACTAGTATTGTGACAGTTACCCCTTCTAGAGTTCCATAAGCTCACATGGTTTGTGATCCGGTGAATCCTGTCAGGGAGTAAAGAGGTAAAGATGCATCTTTTCCAACCTTAGATGTGTCAGTTATCCCCATATTCAACGAACCATCACCCTCTTCTTATAATTGTTCTAATTCTACATCCCATGAGTCACCTTCATCCATGATGAGTGTACGAATCTGCTTTAAGGGGCACTCATGAGTCATGCTATATGGTTGCTTACAACGAAAACATAATCCTTGGGCTTTGAGGTGCTGAACTCTTGTGGTGACAACCACTTGAATTGAGCTATTGTCGATGATTTTTTAGAAGTGGTAGACTGAGTATAGTGGCCACGCCTCACCTTGGAGCTGTCACGGTCCAGCGAATGACGTGGCTGTTGGCTGGCTCCTGTGGAGATGGTTGCTGTTCCAGATCGGTTGGGTGTTGGGCCTCGGTAGGCTCCATATCGACTTAAGCTTTTATCCTGAGATTTCAATTTCCACACTTTGGCTAATCATGATTTATGTATCCAAGTCCTTTGGATCTAATGGTCTTAATAGTTTTCGAATGGTCCTGTCTAGCCCGCTAAAAAAGTATCCCAAAACATGTTCATTGGTCAAGTCTGGAGTTTGTTGTGCTAATTGTAAAAATCTGTCGATATAAATGTCAACATCCCCATCTTGCTTCAAAAAGGCAAGGTGCTCATATGGACTTCCTGCAAATCAATCATCAAACCTCGACCATGGCCTGCCTGAAGTCACGCCAAGAGGAATCTTCATGCGTTGATCGGAAATACCTGAACCAATTTAATGCCATTCCTTCTATGGCAACCATAGCCAACAAAACTCTATGGTTGCCAACCACCTCGTGCAACTCAAAAACCGCTGCTCAGCTTTCCCAATCCAGCCGACTGGATTGTTCCCATTAAACACTGGAAGCACGACATTTGGGTAATGCAGCAGTGACTGGGAGAGGGTAAGGACGATCCACCTTGTTGTTGCCTAGGGTTCCCGATGTCCAGAGGTTTCCTGGGGTGTTGTTGTTGGAACCTGTTGTCATCAAACAAGTAGGCCTAGTGTTGTTTGTTTGTAGGGAAAGCATGAGTTGATTATATTGCTCCGTCATCTGATTTTGTATCAGTGTTTGGGTGGTTTTCACAGTGTCAACTTGTCGGCTATTGGCATGTGCAGCAGCAAAGGATGTGATGGTTTCTTCGAGTGCCGAGAGGTACCCTTCCACATCTCCAGATCATGTAGTCGGTGGCATGGCGAGATCCGACAGGTCGGACCAAATTGATACAACTGAAAATATATATCTTTATCGATATCAAAACTTATAACTTAATGGAAGATATTCCGCCAAACCTTTACAAGGTCCGCATAAATTCCCAAAGATGCATTTCTAATCAATAGACTCACAATTTATAGACTCCATAAGAGGCCTAAAAGCCCAATAAAATATTTATTGAATACTACGCAGATTACTATACTATTATTAGACTTATATTCAAATAACTTTAATTACTATTATTAGACTCATACATTCCAATAGCTCTCATTAGACCAAAGTATGCGGGCTCTTCTTTAGCTCGTCGAGAATTGGAGCTCGGTCTTCTTTTCAATGCCAGGATGCCTTGCTATCATCAGCCTACTGTATGAAATGAGTTATATTCCACTATCGTCTACGTGAGCACAATGACTATGGTGGGATTTGCATGTAGTCATGACATTTTGTTTTAGGCAGTTTAATTTATCTTAAGTTGACATGAAATTTGATGCTAAATAGGCATCCATTTGAACTATGACCGGTAAAAAGCTGACTACGACTCTTTTTTGGAGAGAATGCCTATGTGCAGCAGACTTGAGTTGACACAATTGAAGGCGAGTCTTGCCACTAGAATACGATATATATTATTGCCTCTCCATGATAACCCAATTCCACATTGGCACTTGTTGGTGTTGGATGTGAAAAATCAATGTGTCATCTCTAAAAACTCACTTGTTGCAGCATGTTCGAAAACCGCGAGGGACCGAGCAGTAAGTATCCTAGAATTCCCATCATCTATTTCTACTAGATATTTTAAAGGTGTTTTGTGTTAATGACATTGAATTTGTTCATGAACAGAAGCACTTCATGTTTGGATTGCTGGCCTACTTTGGGTGGATCCCAAATAAGACGATAACCAAAGTTCACCATTATAGAAAACAATTACCAGGTTCAGAAGATTGTGGTGTGTTCATGTGCTTGTGGGCACAGGCCTACATGCACAATTCAACTGAGTTTTGGCGTTATGCTGACGAAATAGATATAAAGCTCTGTAACACCCCCATTTTCGGCGCAGCAGAAAGATGGGGGGCTACCTAGATGTTGTCGGCTCCAGAGTGAAAGGCTGACCCCTCAAACCAACATGAGCTCTTTCCAATGCGTTTTGGCCTCACTCACGCACACCCTGGGAGACTTCTCAGGAGGTCACCCATCCTAGAATTGCTCCAAGCTAAGCACGCTTAACTTTGGAGTTCTTATATGTTGTTACTAAGAAAGAAAGGTGTCTTGTTGGTATGAGTAGCTTATTTCACTCCATTTAAGCCATTCTCCGAGGTATTACATTCCTCCCCTTAAGATCGCAATGTTCTCGTTGCGCTCGGCCATCCACATCTCGTGAATGCCACAACCATCCACATCCTATAGATCTTTCCCCGCGCTAGGCGCCTAAATACCACAGCACGCAGTCGCGGTCTGGTTCTGATACCATCTGTAACAACCCCCATTTTCGGCGCAGCAGAAAGACAGGGTGCTACTCTAGATGTTGTCGGCTCCAGAGTGAAAGGCTGACCCCACAAACCAACATGAGCTCTTTCCAGTGCGTTTTGGCCTCACTCACGCACACTCTGGGAAACTTTCCAGGAGGTCACCCATCCTAGAATTGTTCCAAGGCAAGCACTCTTAACTTTGGAGTTCTTATAGGAAGGTTACCAAGAAAGAAAGGTACATTGTTGGTATAAGTAGCTTATTTCACTCCATTTAAGCCATTCTTCGGGGTATTACAAGCACTATAGGGCGACAATGGCTGTAAAATTCTTGAAGTCTTCATATTGTATATTGGATTAAAAATGGGCTTGTGTTGGGTAGTTGGACTAATGTATTTTGGTTGAAACGTATTGTTCACGTGTTTGATTGCCCAATGCCTGCCAATAACTATTACTAGCATATTCATGCACTTTTCGTGGATTTATGGTAATTTTGCCTTTTTAACTTATGATGGTGTTTTGTGTGATAATATGTTTCAATATGGTTCTCTATATATGTAGCGAAATTTATTCCAACTATAATTCTAAAAAATTGAACCAATTGTCTTCGTGTCAAGCAATATGTATGTAACTAGGATAGTGATGTAGTTTTAAATGTCTAAGGAATATCACATGTTCGAGTTTTGCAAATTCTCAATTATTCAGTTGGGAGATGTGAACTTACTAAGTCCACACGTACCTCAAATGTTGATTTTGGGCTTCGGAAAATCTTGACAAAGCCAATGGTTTAGTAACTAAATATTAAATAATGAATTATAAATTCATTTTATATATATTTCTAAGATTTTTCAATTTTTATAGTTAATAGTCTCACGAGTGCCAATCCATACAGTGTTTACTTTGTGAATAATTGTAGCAAATAACAATTATTGTTCTGCAAAAATACCTCTTTGATTCTCTGTTAATTTTAATAGTTCTGCTCAAATAATCAAAACATTTGCATATGGCACCAAATTCAGATATTCCAATTCATATATGTCATTAAAATTTCATTATAACTGATCATGCAAGTCTCTTATCAAGTTTTTTGTTAAACTCAGTTGTGACATATGTTTTGGGGCCATTTTCCTATAGCATTTGCCCAAAAATGGTATTAGTCCTTTCGTTGAACTTTTTTTAATCACATAATAAGTTTAACAGCCCCAATCATGACTTCAAGCATAGTCGTCTAATCCACAAAAAAAGGCAAAACGACCACAGAACGCCCGATGTGTAAGTTCTCTACCGATTTTCAATTTTTTGCTCAAACAAGCATAAATTTTGCATATGGGCTCCAAATTTGGTATTTCCAGTTCATATAGATCATAAAAATTCCAACAGGGGTAGTAATGTGGTTCTAAATGTCTAAGCAAGATCACATGTTCGAGTTTTGCAAATACAAAATCATTCCTTAGGGAGATGTGAACTTACTAAGTCCATGTCTACCTCAAATGTTAATTTTAGGATCGGAGGCATGACAAACCCAATGGTTCACTCGCTAAATATTAAAAATATTCTAAACTCATTTTATATATATTTACTAAGTAAAAGTGTTTTTGTAATAATTGTTAGAAATACATTTAAGTGAATCTTAGAAAACATATTAATAAATTCACATTGATCCATGTTCCATTTGTTGGCTTGTTGGTCTAATTGTTAGATGTCTGCGTTGATTAGTTTTTGGCTTGGTCCGGATTCCGAATTTTTGTTAACTTTGTCCTTGTCAATACAAAAGTCGAATGACATATTCGATGAAGTAGATGACATGTTAAATAATTCACAACTCTCTCATGTTATTTTTTTAAAGAAATATTACATGAAGTGGATGTGGATGAAATTATGCATTTGTTTTCAAGACATGTCAGAGGGTGAAGAGTGGGAAAAAAGGACAAATAGGTCATTTTTCTTTTCCAAAAATCTAAATCAGTCTTTTTTCTATTTTATTACCAAAACAGTCCTCTATAAATGCTAATTATGTCCAAATCAGTCCCTTATTCACTAATTATACTCTAATTGCCGATGTGGCAATGGTTTTAATTTAAACCTGACACGTGGACATAATATTAGTCCTTTTTCTTTTATCTTTTGCCAATTCAGTCCTAAACTTTTGTTTTGTTCTATTTAGTCCTCTACCTAAATCGGTCATTTTTTTATTAATTGGCCTACAACCCTTCAAATTATTTCATTTTAGGCCCAAAACCTTAAATTTTTTATTATTACTAATTTATTTATCAAATAAATGCCCAACATACTTCCATAAATAAAATTAAACACCAAACCTCATACATTGGGTTTGACTGCTTTGTTATCGGGTCTTCCAAGTACCGGAATTTTACGGACTCTCTAACTACCCGACCGCAACCGATGGTTCATTGGTTTTGGTTTCCTTTAGCAACAATCAACACAATCTTACTTTGCGTACTACCTTAGGATGTAGCAATGTTTAAGTAAATGATTTAGCTTGAATTTTTGGAAGGTTATGAATACAGGAAGCCTTGGTTTTATTGAAAAAAAATTAAAAAATATTATTAAAAATATTAAAAAAATAGCATGAATTTTATTGTCCACAAAGTATGATTGTGCTGATTGTTGCTGAAGGAAACCAGAACCAATGAACCATCGGTTACGGTCGGGTGGTTAGAGAGAGCCCGTAAAATCCGGAACTTCGAAGACCCAGTAACAAGGCGGTCAAACCCAATGTATGAGGTTTGGTATTTAATTTTATTTACGGAAGTATGTTGGGTATTTATTTGATAAATGGATTAGTAATAATAAAAATTTAAGGTTTTAGGCCTAAAATGAAATAATTTGAAAGGTTGGAGGCCAATTAATATAAAAATGAGTGATTGGGGTAGAGGACTAAATAGAACAAAACAAAAGTTTAGGACTGAATTGATAAAAGATAAAAGAAAAAGGACTAATATTATGCACACGTATCAGGTTTAAATTAAAACCCTTGCCATGTCAGCAATTAGAGTATAATTAGTGAACAATGGACTGATTTAGACATAATTAGCATTTGTAGAGAACTGTTTTGGTAATAAAATAGAAAAATGACTGATTTGAATTTTTGGAAAAGAAAATGGATCTATTTGTCCTTTTTTCCGGTGAAGAGTGTGTAACTGACATATTTATTGTTTTATAGTATTTCTTTTAAAAAAAATTCGTACAACCTAATGTAAATCTGGAATCGCTCGCTGCCCGTACCTCACTGTTGATTGTAGGCCTACTCTAAATATTTTAAATTTTCTGATATTGGCGTAGACGACTGTTCCTCTACTAAATATTTTAAATTCACGGGACCTACGCTAAAACTGAAAAGAAATAATAGTAAATTCTAATATTAGCTGAACACTATGTTCATACGCTAATTTTGTCATACCCGCGTAGATCAACGCCTACACTGAAGAAAATGAAAAATTTTGTAATGTATGTGTTCGGCTGGACCCTTTGTTCGTACGCTGAATCTATGATACTGGTGTTGACCTATGCTAAAATTGAATGTGAAGAGATTTGCAGAATTGTCTGTAATTAAGCGTGAACAAATTGGCAATGGGTTGGGGCTCAAAGTCTTCAAATTTGAGTTTTGCCCCCAAAACCCTTTCCAGCTACGCCAACATCACCACTTCCTATCCTATTTTCCCGCTTCATCCTACTCTAGCAGTCCCTTCTCTCATCCCCCCGAGCCAACCTTTAATTTCCACAATGGCTCCCAGCGATTCCACCAAGTACAACGTCGCCTCTTTTTTGGCTGCGTTTGGGGACAACCGCTAGCAATCAGCGTTTAACTTTTAAAATACATACTAAAATTAGTATAAAATCGTGTATATATATATATAGTGAACACTAATTATAGTAACATCCAAATTTTAATCTCTAATCTCTATATTCTGAACACCCCTCTTCCCCAATTTTTTTAGCTTTCCAAACTCTATAATCTAAACCCTAATTTAAAATTACATTAACAAACACGATTATTTAAATTTAAAACTATTTTTCACCATTAATTTTAAACTTCAAACTCTAAACTCTAATTATTTTACCAAACATACTCTTTGTCTTGTCTCTGAGCTAGATGCAATTGCCATTATGTATCTTTCTTTGATGTTAGATTTTCAATTAATTATGGCTGGAGATTTCGTTCCCGACATCTTAAATGTTGATAATAATTTGTTATCCGGCTTCAGCTCTTTAAAAAAAAAAAAATGTTGATAATAATAATAATAATAATAATAATAATAATAATAATAATAATATTACATGTATTCTTGAGCACAGCACTTAGATCAATTCTCATATACGCCCCGCCGCGTAGCTTCTCCTGAACACCAATTTTGACTATTCCAAAATCAAACCTAAAATTACAAAACGCAATTCCTGGGAAAGTACTATTAGTGAACGAGAATTGTGTTTCACGTCTGAAGGTTTATGGATATGAGTGACCAGGATCAGCTACTTGGGGACATTCCACCGGAGAGTACAATCAAAACGTCTGTTTATGGTTTGGTGATTTACTGCAGGTGCAGCCCCCAGCTGGTGATGCAAGTGGTTCGTCTGACAGTGTGGGCAGGTTTCGGAGCAAAAATCTTTCAAGACGTACGACATACTTGGGAGAATGATATTGCATTGAGGGTTCTATGTAGCAAAGGCCCTCCTCCCACAATGGGACTATATCACAACATCCGCGATCATCAGAACCCATCAAAACCGCCACCAAAGCAGCGTGTATATGTGGAAAGGTTTATTATGCAAGGAAGGGCAAGACCATGCTGGAGGCGGCACGCAATGTACAAATTTCCAAGGTTTCAAAACTTGCCCAAAGTGGTTCTTCTAGTTGCAATCCTGAAGCACCAGGTGATGAACTTGCTGAGACATTTAATGAAAATGGCCCGGAGGATATGTTATGTTAGAGAACTGAGAGAGCAGAATTTCTGCTGGAGAAATGAGAGAAGTAGTTGTCTTGTGAGTTACGTTGTGACTACTGATGTATAGGATCTGCTGGTTTGTGTACAGAGATGAGGCAATAGGACAGTGATAATGTAGTTGTACAGGAGGGAGGGATTAAATGAAACTCAAAAGAGAGTTAACAGATGCTGCTGCTGCCATTCAAGTCGAGGCTGAGGCGTGTGATCAGACCATCGAAGAGCAACATCATGAGGCTGGCTGAGAATATTGAAAAAAATGTGGAAGCTGGAGCGATGGAGCAGGACACTAATTCACACCCTGCCAAACATGAAAGGGTTGCTCGGGGTGAGACATATGACTCCACTCGGTTAAATTGACTGTGATGCACACAGCGAAGTATTATATGTGGATGGAAACGAGAGATGTGATTCCTGATCATCGGGGCTTCACTGAACCAGCTATGAATAGCAGCATCTACTTAAGGGAAGCCATTCAGAGCCGTGGTTGGGAGAAATTTGCCCAACATCATCAACAATCTGGAATGTACTCACTCATGGGATGGAGCTTGTTAGGCTATTCACCGCAAATTCTCATTTGAACAAAGAAAGATACATCTCTCCTGGGGAAGTAAATGGTGTTGAGGGGCACCGTATGGTCCGGAATTGATAAATACGTACGTTGTGTGGTGTGGTCCCCGTAAGTTCCGGCAGACAATGATATATCCGTTTGAATTTATCCATACACACACACACACACACACGAGAATAAGGAAAGAAAACAATTAAGCAGCTGATCTTTGAGTCTTTGTTTGAACAGCAGCGGGGCCATGTGGTGTGTGTATTACAAGACAGACAAAAGTAGAAAGAATCAATGGCCGACTGACATGGATGCCCCAAATTATTAATGGCGGCTCTTGTTTGTTCTACCGATCCAAGATATATCACCACCACCGGATGATCATACGTCTGGCCCAAGCGCCAATGGTCATCTACTAATTGTTTATCATCTCAAGGTGGGGTTAGTTACCTGTTGACATTGGCACTATCATTCATTGCTAACGAATTTGCGGGTGAAGACCATGGATCGAAGGAGTAATTAAGCTCATATTCCCAATCCCATGTTTGATTTGGCAGTTGTGTGTGTAAGAAAGCAGGGGTAGATCTCAGTCAATTTTCACATGATTTGAGTATTAAACTCCCAGTGTCTTTTAAAATCACGTCGCTTCCTGCAGGAAAGCCCAGCTGCTGCCCCTCTAAGGATAGTAGTGGCCACAGATGCTCCATCACCATCGACAGAGCATGCCCCTGCACCGCACCACCTCAGTCATCAGCTAGACATTCTAGATCTCGGAGTATTCAAGCAACTGAACCCAACCCACTCATCGATCTAGGAGAAGACCAGTTACATCACAACAAGCCCCATCTACATTGAACTTAGCATTGGAGGTTCACAGGCTCAGAGAAGATGTTAGCCACAAGTTTTCTTTCTGGACTACTGCAAATGGTCGTGTTTAGGGAAGAACAGAACGTTTATTTGTACGGATAAGAGCACTGTTGAACAAATTTCATGTGATGAGAAGAGTATAAATTTCCTGTGCAACAAGTTCCAGCCCATTTCTGTGCAACAGTAAATAGCAAAAATAAAAAAGACAATCTTCTCATGTGAAATGAACTTTAAACAAGCTTGTAAAATGAAATAAATACAGAATCCCAAGTCTATTTCTTCTTTCCACCCTTTGCAGCATCCCCGGCCTTCGTCTGCACAATTGCAAACATGATCACAAAAGGTTGTAGAGCAGAAAAATCATTATGAAACAAGGAAATGAAACTGGTTTTAGAGTGATGCCATGGAAGATATTCAACTAGGTCCTTCTGGATAAAAAATTAATAGGCTATCCATCAGATACAAAAAGACGAAACTTTTATCTCATACTTGCAGTATCACTGTGTTACAATCTATATGTTACAAGTGGCGGTGTTTTTTAAATAAATGAGTCATTCTCTTACAACTTTATCTTATGAGAAGGAATTTATGACATGAATGAAAACAGATCATTCTCTTATCTCCACCCTCGTGTTTTCTGTCTAACAATACTGGCCTACTGGACTTGCCAGAGTTCCATCAAATATCACCACTAATAAAATTCATAGCAGAAACCAAAACATAGAAGTTCTGGATTAGAAAAGACCAGACCAATAGCAAGAACATATTCTGAGATACTGAAGAAATGAGCTCCTTATAATATATGTATTAACTGGTGTAAACCCATACCAGGATGGATTTCGCAGCTAGAGAGTAATAGACTCAAACAAACAACAGGCTATTGCAAGAGTCTACAATGCTCAGACACCATTCAGAAATGAATGTAAATGGGAAGGAACAAACCAGATAAAAAAAACATGGGGCAAAGAATAGTTCCAGCCCATAATTAAAACCAATTTTTTGCTCAAACAAGCATAAGTTTTACATATGGGCTCCAAATTCACAAATTCCAGTTCATATAGGTCATAAAAATTGCATGTCAACTGATCGTTCAAACCACTTATCAAGATTTTTGTTCAACCCAATTTTGACATGTTTTTTGGGGCCATTTTCCTGCAAAATTTCCAAAAAAAATGGTGAAATTTGTCGAGTCAACTGTTTTTAATCACATATGGAGTTTAACAGCCCCCAATGATGACTTCAGACATGGTTGTATAGAAACAGACACAATGGGGCAAGCTGTTGGTGAGGAGACCTTGGGAAAGGTTGCTAAAACAAACAGGGCAGGTGAGGAGCAATCATTCAGTAGAATTTAGCTGGTATTATAAATGAATTTCTCTATTCAAAGATTCACTTAAGAGTCAACATCAACATATTGGGCGCATACTTTATTCCAGCAAATAAATCCATCACACTTCAAATTCGGGAGAGCAAGACCAAAAATTTGCCTGCATAAACACCAGAATTAGTATGCTCAAAAAATACTTGAAAAATCATGACAAGGAGACACAAAAATTAAAAAGGAGCATAGTGATTAACTAGCATTATGGACAATAAAGACAAGCTCTCATATTCTATACTTGGCCATCTTCTACAACTGAGAATGACTTTCGTTGCAAGTTCTTCTATTATGCCCACTTCGTTGACATAATCCACATGAATGGTGTGAATTTTGATATCTCACACACACAAGAACACTTTACACTTTTGATATCTAAAGACGATAACCAAAAGCGGAGAGTTGTATAGCTAAAGCTTTTTTTAGATTTCTTGCTTTGCTTCGCTCTGAGTTTTACAACAATGGAAGTACCTATTTATAGAATCGAAAATAAACAACAGACAATGAACAGATGATAATACTGTTCTTATTGTGGCTTCAAGCTTTTCGGCGAGGTAGATGAGCCTCCTTCTTGGACTTCGGCGATTCCTGTTACTTTTACGGCATTTGATGTTTATGCCGTTTTTCAACAAAACTCCCCCGTAAACTTCAAATGCTTCTGCCATCTATCATCCCTATCATCTTCTTAAACTTGTCCAGCAGTAGCTTCGGCAATGGCTTTGTAAATATGTCTGCCACTTGTTATTGGCTTGCCACATGCATTAGTTCCACATTTCCATTTTTCACATGATCTCGGATAAAGTGGAAACGAACATCAATGTGTTTGCTCCTTTCATGATTCACTGGATTCTTCGCCAATTCAATTGCAGATTTGTTGTCTATGTGAATCATTGTTCCGCTTGACTGCTTCATCTCCATCTTGCTCAATAGATTTCTTAGCCATACAGCATGACATACACACCAAGATGCTGCTACATATTCAGCTTCACATGTTGAGAGCGTCACGATCGGTTGCTTCTTTGAAAGCCAAGTGAAAGCAGTATTTCCCATAAAGAACACATACCCTGCAGTACTTTTCCGATCATCAATATCTCCACACCAATCACTGTCAGAGTATCCAATCAACTTGTAATCTTCTGTCCTCGAGTAGAACAATCCATGTGACGCTGTTCCTTGAATGTACCTGAGGATTCTCTTTAACGCCTTCCAGTGTGAGTAAGTTGGGTTCTCCATGAACCGACTCACAACGCCAACACTTAGTGCAATATCTGGCCTTGTGCATGTGAGGTAACGAAGGCTTCCAACCAAGCTTCTGTACCTTCGTGGATCAACTTGTTCTCCTTCATCAAACTTTGAAAGTTTTGCTCCAGGTTCCATAGGTGTTGATACGGGGTTGCACTTCTCCATCTTGAATTCTTTCAAGATCTTCTTCGCATATGTCTCCTGTGATACAAAGATGCCTCTTTTGGTTTGTCTAACTTCTAGACCAAGGAAGAACTTCATCAAGCCTAAATCAGTCATCTCAAACTCCTGTTTCATTCTTCTCTTGAAGTCTTCTATCATCTCATCACTGTTACCCATGAAAATGAGGTCATCAACATAAAGAACAACAAACAAAATGTTACCTCCATTTTTCTTGATGTAGAGGGCATGCTCGTAGGGACATTGCTCAAACCCATTCTCTTTGAAATATGCATCAATGCGAGTATTCCATGCTCGCGGTGCTTGTTTTAGCCCGTAAAGCGCCTTATTCAATTTCAACACCTTTGTTTCTCCTCCAAGTTTCAGATAACCTGGTGGTTGCTCAATGTAGACTTCTTCTTCGAGTACACCATTTAAGAACGTTGTCTTGACATCCATTTGGAATATTGGCCATTTGTACTGAGCAGCTTGAGAAATGAGTAGCCGGATTGTCTCCATTCTTGCGACAGGGGCAAAGACTTCATCATAATCGATTCCTTCCTTTTGCTTGTATCCCTTTGCAACAAGTCGAGCTTTGTATCGTTCAATCTCCCCTTGTGCATTCATCTTTTTCTTATAGACCCATTTCACTCCAATGGCCTGACTTCCTTTGGGCAATTCAGTGAGCTCCCATGTGTTGTTGCGTTCGATTGCTTCAATTTCCTCATTCATGGCTGCTTTCCATTTTTCATCTAGTACGGCATCTTCATACTTGATATTTTCAGCATCTGCCAACAAACATACAAGATGTACCTCTGTAGAGTCGTACAAATCTTGGAGACTTCTCATTCGGGGTTGTCGTGGCTCATCTTCTTCATCTTCTTCTTCAACAATTTCAGGATCTGTTGATAGAACTGTCGGAACAACGGCTGACGATTCTCCGACTTCGTTTGTAACTTCCTTTGAGTTATTCCAGTCCCATTCACTTGCTTCATTCACTCGCACATCTCGACTGACTATCACCTTCTTGCTTATCGGGTCATATAGCTTATACCCTTTTGTGAGTCCGTCATATCCGATAAAAACATATGCTTTGCTTTTATCATCCAGCTTCATCCTTCGCGGATCTGGTACATGTGCATAGGCTACACTACCGAATATCTTTAGATGAGAGACGGTAGGCTTCTTACCAGTCCATGCTTCCAGTGGTGTTCGATTTTTCAACTTCATGTGCGGGCACCGATTCTGTATGTAGACGGCGCACATCACAGCTTCTGCCCAGAATTCTTTGGGCATCTTCTTGCTTTTCAGCATCGACCGAACCATATCTAGGATGGTCCTATTCTTCCTTTCAGCTACGCCATTCTGTTGGGGCGAGTATGGTGCTGTCAGAAATCTTCTTATGCCTTCTCGTTCACAGTACTCTCGGAAGGCTGTCGAGGTGTATTCGCCTCCTCTATCAGATCGAATTGCTTTGATGGATCTGCCAGTTTCTTTTTCAACACTCGCCTTGAATATTTTGAACACCTTGAATGCCTCGGATTTTTCTTTCAGCAAATAGACCCACGTCCTTCGAGAGAAATCATCGATGAAGGAGATGAAGTATCTCTTTCCGCTGAAAGATTCGGGAGTAATTGGTCCACATATATCGGTGTGGATCAGCTCAAGTGGATGCTTCGCTTCATATTCGGCCTTCTTTTGAAATGAGGCTCTTGTTTGCTTCCCGAATACACAATCTTCACAAAATTCTCCTCCAAAATCCATGCTAGGCAGTCCTTTCACCATCTTCATCTTCACTAGCTTTTTCAGGCCATCATAATGTAAGTGGCCAAAGCGGTGATGCCATAGCGACGCTTTATCTACTTCTTTTACTTGTAAGCATTTCCCTTGCAAGCTTCGCAGGTTCAACTTGTACATTCGATTTCTCTCCATTTCGACTCGAGCTATCAGACGTCCTTGCTTGTCTTTCAGATGCAGCAACTGATCTTTTAGAAAGGTTGAGTATCCTTTCTCTGCGAGCTGGCCAAGACTCAAAATGTTGTTTTTGAGGCCTGGGACATAGTAAACATCTTGGATTGTCCCTATCAAGCCATCATTCTGTGTGAAACATATCGTACCTCGGCCTTTGACTTGTACTTTTGATGCATTTCCGAATGATACATGACCATTGTCAACTTTCTGCATTTCTTTGAATAGATGCTCATCATAGCACATGTGGTTGCTTGCTCCAGAATCGAGGTACCAGCATGTGTCATCGTTGACATCGTTGTGCGCCATCATGAGAACACCTCCATTTGCTTTCTCTTCCACGACTAGGTTGGTTGTCTCTTCCACTCGTCTATTGGCCCGACACTCTTTTGCAAAGTGTCCCATCTTGCCACAATTGTAACAACCCTCGTTGTTGCAGTCTTCGGCATGGTGACCATATTTGTGGCACTTTTGGCATTTGACGTGGGAATAATTTGTTCGACCGCCTCTTCCTCGAGCGCGTCCTCTTCCACGCCAGTTTGCTTGACTTCCTTGAAATTTGTCTTTATGGTATCCTTCATAATTGTAGCCTTGGATACCACGACCGTGGCCATGATTTCCACGGCCATGTCCTCTTCCCCGAAAGTTTCGAGTGTAGAGAACCTTCTCATCTTTTATTGACGCCTTGGTTTGGAGTACCTGGTCGAGTGACTCCTCTTTCTTTTTCTTTTTCCTTTGTTCGTGTGCTTCGAGAGATCCGGCGAGCTCTTCAACGGTGAGCACTTTGAGGTCTTTTGATTCTTCAATCGCACACACAACATTTTCGAAATCATTGGTTAATGATCTCAATATTTTCTCCACAATTCTGGCATCGGACAATTCTTCTCCGTTCCGATTGAGTTGGTTTGCCACGGTCTGGACACGGGTGATGTAGTCAGACACATTTTCTGATTCTTTCATCTTCATGCTTTCAAGCTCTCCACGAAGGGTTTGGAGACGCACTTGCTTTACCCGGTCGGCTCCTTTGAATGATTTTTCAAGGATGTCCCACGCTTCTTTTGAGGTGGTGGCACCGGATATTTTTTCGAAGCCTGATTCGTCAACGGCTCGGAATAACATGTAAAGGGCTCCGCTATCTTTGGACCGTGCATCTTTCAATGCTTTTTGTTCTGCTGCAGTTAATTTCCCGGTATTTTCTGGTTCTACAAAACCATTTTGAACCACGTCCCATGCATCTTGAGCTCCAAGTAGGGCTTTCATTTGAATACTCCATTTCTCGTAATTCGCTTTTGTAAGCTGCGGCAGTGACATTTGTCCCGTGATATTCGCCATTTGACCTGTATATATATATTTATATATATCTAATATTTACTTAAATATATATATATATTTTAATATATAATATATATATAAATATAATATATATATATGTGTGTGTGGTCAGCTATATTAAATTCCCTTATGGAATTTAATATACTTGTCTCCTGGAATACTCCAATGCCCTGCAGCTCCCTTATATATATATTTTTAAATTCCCTTATGAATACTCCAATGCCCTGCAGCTCACTTTGATGTAGAATTGAATCTTTCAATTATTTTCTATCTACCTTCCTCTTCACTTTAATATACTTGTCTCCTGGAGCCTTTCCTTTTTTTTCTTTCAACAGTGGAAAATGATTGAGGCAATGGAGACTATCTTGCTGCTTCACTTAATTGTGTATGTCTCCTGCACCTTACCTATTTTTTTTTCACAAACCAACAACGGTGCTCGGTGGACATAGGAGCAAGCTTCAGCTGTGTAGCTGGTCGGCGGCAGGTGGAGGAAGGCAGCGGCTTCGGCACGGAGGAGGTGGTGCACAGGCAGCGGTCCTTCGGTGGCTGGAGGCTAACGGTGGAGCAGCTGGAATTTGGAAGGCTTCACAGCAGGAAGAAATTGGTAATTAGTTCCAATTCTTCAATTTTAATTTTCTCAATTGGGTTATAATTTCTGAGACCCAATTAGTTAGCTCTGAGGTTCGGATCACTCAGGCTCTGATACCAATTTGTGAATTTTGATATCTCACACACACAAGAACACTTTACACTTTTGATATCTAAAGACGATAACCAAAAGCGGAGAGTTGTATAGCTAAAGCTTTTTTTAGATTTCTTGCTTTGCTTCGCTCTGAGTTTTACAACAATGGAAGTACCTATTTATAGAATCGAAAATAAACAACAGACAATGAACACATGATAATACTGTTCTTATTGTGGCTTCAAGCTTTTCGGCGAGGTAGATGAGCCTCCTTCTTGGACTTCGGCGATTCCTGTTACTTTTACGGCATTTGATGTTTATGCCGTTTTTCAACAAATGGCATGTAGGCCCCATAAGAAGTGCAAACAGATTGGCCAACATCATCAATCCAACTCTTACCCGGGACTTTCTTTACACCTTTTTCTCTCATCAAAGTCCTAACCATTCCTACATCTTTCCAAATACCAGCTGAAGCATATATACTGCAAAGTAAAACATGAGCAGTAGAATTCATAGGATCAATGTTCAAAATATTCTCAGCAACCCGTTTCCCAACTTCTATGTTTCCACGACATCTACAGGCAGCCAGTAGGGTTTTCCATATCACTATATCAGGTTCAAAACCCATTTCATTGATAAGAGTTTCTGTTTCATGGATTCGACCTGCACGAGCAAGCAAATCAACAGCACATGAGAAATGCTCTCTGGTAGGGCTCACTCCATGCTCCTGTTCCATGGATTCAAACAATTGCAACCCTTCTTCTACCAGTCCAACATGACTGCAAGCAGTCAAAACTCCAACCAATGTCACTTGGTTCGGTTTAATGCCTTGGTTTTTCATTTTCTGGAAGAGATTCAGAGCTTCTTCTCCATATCCAAATTGAGCATATCCCATAAGCAAACTAGTCCAGGAGAAAGCATCCGGATGTCCCATGCAGTCAAAGATTTTTCTACCACTTTCAAGGGATCCACACTTCACGTACATATCATTCAGTGCATTCATGACCATGATATCAAAGTCAAGCCCATACATTATAGAACAACAAAAGATTTGATTCCCCATCTCTAAAGTGGAAGCTTTTCCACAAGCCCCCAGTACACCAGCCAAAGTAATACGATGGGGAGTTATGCGTAATAGCAGCATATTTCTGAATAACAAGAAAATTTTAGCTATCTGGTGTTGATGCATGCACATAGTGATAATGGCATTCCAAGAGACAAGATCTGCATTGTCTTGAATGTTCTCAAACATTTTACATGCATCCACATAATCTAAACAATTAGCATACATTGTAAGTAATGTGTTGCACACTGGAATATCCAAAACAAGTCCAGTCTTTATAGCATAGGAGTGCACTTGTTTTCCTTGAGACAGGGTAGATGGGTGGCTGAATCCACAAAGCAAAGAACAGACAGTGATATCATCTGGCACGGAATCTATATGCCTCATCTGAGAAAAAAATTGACAATGCTTCATTTTCATGACCACCATATGCAAAGCCTGATATGATTGCATTCCAAGAAGCAATATCAGGATTTTTTATCTTGTCAAAAACTGTTTTTTCTGAAGATAGGAAACCACATTTTGCATACATATCAGTCAGGGAGCAGCCTGCAAAGATATTTGTCTGAAAACCAAGTTTTATACTTATTCCATGTATCTGCCTTCCATATTCAGGTAGATCAAGAGAGCCACAAGCACCAAAAACACTGCCGAATATAAATTCATTAGGACTGTAGGTACCCTGAAATAGCATTTCCTTGAAGCAGTACAAAGCCTTCAGCTCATACCCAAGTTTTGAAAACCCAGAAATCATTGAACTCCACGAAATCAAATCCTTTGACTTGATCCGAGTGAAGACATCACATGCCTCTTTAATCCGGGCAAACTTAGTGTACGTTGAAATAAGAGCATTTTGGACTATTTTTTGGGAGCCAAATTCTGATTTGACGACCTGACAATGCAACTGTGCTCCCTGTTCAGCCTTCAAACTAGCAAAAGCCTAAATCACACTTCCAAACGTGAAGTGATCAGGCATAAGACCAGAGCGCTACATTTGGAGATATAACTTTATGGCATCCTTATCCAAACCATTCTGTGATTATCAAGCAATTAATGCAGTCCAAGTCACCAAATTTCTCTCCCTCATATTATCAAAAACATTTTTAGCATCCGTCATTGAGGCACATTTCCCATACATATTGATGATGTGGTTCTCAAGAATCATGTTTGGCAGCAAGTTTGACTTCAACACATGGTTATGAATTTTTCTTCCATATTCCAAGGATTTCAAAGATGAGCATGCAGAGAACAAATGTGCATAGGTGCTTAATTCTACCACAGAATCTGCATTATTTGCTAAAATATTGAAGGCCTGAAGAGCATCTTTGAAAAGCTTTTGTTTGCACAAGGAGACTATGGCAGGATTGTGCAACTGATCATCCTTCGAACAAGAAAGTGAAACACTTTGAATGCTTCGTCTGATATAACTATGGGAACATATCGCAGGAGCCTTTAACCTCTTTATCATTTTTCCCTTGGGTACGAAACAAAGATAAGAATAGTATTGCATTAATATAAAAGATATGAGAAAGGAAGAACCCAAAATAACTAGGGAATCTGAAAGGACAATATGAAGACACAAGTCAGAAGATTGGATTACCCAATTTTTGCTCGGTTTCATTCAAATATATAGTATTTGCTAATATCATATTGCTAATTAGATATCTTAGGTGTATATTAGTCCTCTTTCTTGACATTCAGAAATGCAAAGAACACATTGTATGAAGCATGAGTAGACCCTGTATCTGTACGGGTCAAAAGATAGCACTGCCTACATAAACAGATGTAATTGAATATGTTGATAATTATGTTTCCGTAGTTTACATGTATGGTGCAAATTAATGCTTCTGCTGACTGTTTCTTATCATGTTTATGTGCTGCTACAAGTTACATGATATATAGTATATATATATATATAGATATATAGATATATCATATATATAGATATATATATATATATTGTGCTGTCATTATACATTGGGCTACATGATATATATGTAGTTAGTGTTCTCATGTTGTTTGAGGGTGTTCCATTCCATTACCTTAACATCATTTGGGCAAAATGTATACTGGTATTTTTATTTTTATATTTTAAACAACAGAATCCAAGACTTGTTTAATATTATCCTAGTCTATTCAATTATTCAGTTACTTCCTGGCTAGTGGGTTTAATTCATAATTCTACTTACAAATCTCCATTTCTCTATTCTGAATGCTTCTAGTTATAATTGCAACAGCATCCAAGATTTTTGTAATATTATCCTTGTCCATTCAGTTCCAGCTTCCTGGGTCTAATTCATAATCTTCTCATTATTTCAATCTCCATTTCTCTACACTAAATGCAACAAATTAAAATTGTCATTTACGAAGATGGTATTGCTATTTGTTGCCTGTGCTCTCAGTTGCCCCTGTATATAACTAGATAAGTATTGCTGATCCAGGTTAGCTAGCATTAATGAAAGAAGCATGGACAGTAACAGGCATCCCATTTAACTAAAAAGGAGTGGTCATGGAGGAGTAGTATATACTATGCATCAAGTTATAACTTGTTCAATTCACTAAAGACTTGAGCATAATTGTATGTTTCCCTGTATGCCTTGATCAAATGCAGACCACTGTTTCTTATGACTTCTAGCATCTACTTTATGTAGTCTCAATGAAATTAAATGTCCGCAGAACTAAATGCTTAACTAATTGCAACAGAAACATAACACCATTGCTAACAGATTATGAACAGAGAAATTGTGAGCTATATATATAATTATATATATATCTAAAAGTATGGCAGGCTCCTAATTTCCTATATAATCAACATATTAAGCAACCTAAGTGTGGAAAGATATCAAAGTCAATCCCATTAACATCTGGAGTGATGCCTAGAATCTCTATTCTCTTAAAGACAAAAAGTTACTCAGTCCACATTTGAACTCCAAGTTAACATTAACGCATGATACGGGGATATTGCAAATTTTCAAATATCCAAATTCGTTCACTAATGGCTATATGGCTTAATATATATATATATATATATATATATATATATATATATATAGATACAGAATCCTAAGACTATTTCTTCTTTCCACCCTTTGCAGCATCCCCGGCCTTCGTCTGTACAATTGCAAACATGATCACAAAAGGTTGTAGAGCAAAAAAATCATTATGAAACAAGCAAATGAAACTGGTCTTAGAGTGAAGCCATGGAAGATATTCAACTAGGTCATTCTGGATATAAAATTCATAGGCTATCCATCAGATACAAAAAAACAAAATAACAATGCTTGCAGTGCTTTAAGGGCCGTAAAAAATTAAGCAACTTTTATCTCATACTTGCAGTATCACTGTGTTACAATCTATATGTTGCGAGTGGCGATGTTTTTTAAATAAATGAGTCATTCTCTTATAACTTTATCTATAAATAGGATCAGTACTTATGAGAAGGAATTTATGACATGAATGACAACAGATCATTCTCTTATCTCCACCCTCCTGTTTTCTGTCTAACAATACTGGCCTACTGGACTTGCCAGAGTTCCATCAAATACCACCACTATTGAAATTCAACAGCAGAAACCAAAACATAGA